>JANVCC010000041.1:3492282-3555602 GCA_025345505.1 Todiramphus chloris collaris
CCCTTTTTCCCCCTCTTTTCCCCTTCTTCCCCCCTTTTCCCCCCTCTTTTCCCCCCTTCCCCCTCCTTTCCCCCCCCGTTTCCCCCCCTTCCTCCCTTTTCCCTCCTTTTTCCCTCCTTTCTTTCCCTTTTTCCCCTTTCCGCTTTCTTTTCCTTTTCCTCCCGCCCCCCACACTAGATAGACATATTGCAAACTAGTGTGTTATTGATAATCACTGTGTAAATACTTTCTTGGTAATATTCCTAAAATATATCCTATGCATGTTCCCGTTTCCGGTAGAAAATGGAAGTTTTGAAAACATTCTGATTTTCTCTCATAATTTAGTATGGCTCTAAGTCTTGTGAAGGAATATATTTAAATGTCACACTTGGAATAGTTTCTAGAAACTCTTCATGTTTAGAAGATATATATATATTTATTTTTTTATTATTTTATTATAATGTTTTTTTCATAGCCACTGAAGTCACATAGTCCAAAATAAGTAACTGACTTCTGGTAGTTGAACGGATCAGTTTCTATGACAGCATATGTCTTTCTCTTTTTCTCATTTCATTTTTTGGGTTCCTGGGATCTTTCTAAGTAGTATCATTCTATGGTCTTTGCTATGACTCCCGTTACTTGCATTTTTATTTATTGTTCCACTACAACATAAACCAGAAATCTTTATTAGTTTCAGCCATGCTTGCTAGTAGCTTATGATTTCTGTTACAACATCTAAATCTGCAGGACAGGTTTCCTCTTTAAAAAAATAGCCTTTATTTAGAATAAAACCCAAAGAAATGTAGCAGGTAGAATAGCCATCTAAATTTTGTAAGTGTTCTTTTGGTTTTGTGATTTTTCTTTCTACAGTATAGTATGAATTAAAACTTCAGTATGCACTGGGATTTCATTCAGATGAATTCTCTCCCCTTTCCAGAGGACCCCGGGTGTTACCTGAACATGCAAAGTGTCACTAACTGAGTGGGAAAAGGTGGGTTTTATGAAGAACTTAATGAATCAGAACGCTTAGGAATGATTACATAGAAGGAGATCACCTGCATTTGGTTAGTCATACAAGCCTTCCTGTGCTTTCATTTGAATGATTGAGAGCCAGAAAATCCCCATACATGGGTAGGTTTAACTGGAGATCCTGACCACTGCTTTTAAAGAGCAGTAGTAGTAAGCTGATACAATGCTTGGTCAGCAGAAGCCTTAAGCATACGGTTAACTTTAAGCACAGGAGTAGTTCTATTGACATGACAATTAAGTCTCTACTTACATGTTTTTGTTAGATTAGGGTCATTGCCCTGGGAGGACTCCACAGGGGAAGAACACTCTTAATTGGCAATCTCATGAAGTTGCTCCTGGCCATGTGTCTATGGAATAGTACCTTGGTCGGTTGAAAATTCTCCAGTCAAAGGATCTGTGGTCGCACATCCCAGGACAGATCACAATTTACACTAAGGCCATTTTGGACTTCCTTAGTAGGTAAGGGATGTGCAACTATTATTTATTCCTGTCTGCATTGCCACTGCATTAGTAAGAATGAGCATGAGACTCTGTATGATTATTTGATTCTTGGTAAAATTTCGAGGCCGTAGCATTCCTCAGACTTATGTTCTAGGCATTTATATTGGATTCTTTTCTCCTGATTCTCCTTCTGATTTCTATTTATAGGGGCATTTTTGTTCTAGTTTCTATATTTTATGAAGGCAGTGCCAGTGCTAGAAGCCTATTTAAATTTGGGCATTTATGGTAGTTGACTATGAGTGCTAAGTTTGTGGTGAAAAAATAGAAGGAAACTGGAGAGATTAATTTCTTTTCTTCATTTTCTAAAGTGATTGTAATTATCCCATTAATAAAATTTATTGGAAAAACATCCCGAGTCTCAGGATTTACAGGTTTGACTCATAATTTCTGATGGTTCCCTAGACCAGTATGCCTCAGAAGACACAATAGAAGTTGTCTGTTGCTTGCTAAGAAACAACAAGACCTCAGAAACAGGTATTGTAGTGTTCTCCAACAGTTTGGGTAAGGATTTGGAGTGAAAAGATTGTTTGCTGTATGGAAAATAAGTTTGAGGAGAAGGCCTCCAGAAGTATAGAAAAGTATCTGAGGAATTGACTTGTTTGAAAGAAAGTTAAGGAAGTGAAATCAAGGAATTTTCCCTTTGTGAAGAGTTAAGGCACTTTGTCAGTTTTGCAGCAAGTTGCCCCTCTCCCTTCTCAGTGGTTTTATTTCTAGCAATTTTTTCATCCTTAACTGGAAGAAAGAATTGAAGGTGGATTTGTATGGGTAAAAAAATGCCATGAAGAATATTGAACCTCTCAGTAGATAATTGTAAATATGCATCTGGCACAGGATATAACATTCCAGAAGAACACAGCTCCTGATAGGTGACTTCTGCAAAACCTGTGTCCCTTTGAGTGCATTTTTTGGGTGCCTTTGGTTCTTCTGATGTTGACAAAGCTCCAGACATGTCTGCTCATGTGAACAGACCAACTTTCAGCCATTTGTTCCCTTTCTTCTCCCAAACTCATCACTTGGTGAACTTGTATGTCTACCAGCTGCAAGAGCATATTTCACCTCTCTCCCAGTGATACTGATGAGATTTTTGAGCAATATGTATATGTTTACAATTAAAACATTAATGAATATTGGAAAATTATTCTTTTTTTTTTTTTAATGGAACAAAACTTCCCCTAATACTTTTCCTCAAGATTTTCTATTTGTGTAAGAGACACCTGTCTTAAAGAAAGCTGTCCCTGACAGATATGACTAGAAGTTGCAGATCTCAACCGGAGCACACTTTCAAAGACATTCTATTTAAAAAAAAAAAAAAAAAAAAGTTGAGGAAATCCAGAAGTACATATATTGAAAGTTAAAGACGTGAAAACTGCTCTCATTTTGAAATTTCACACCAATCAACTGCTTAGGTTGTAGGGGAAATATGGGAATGTGTGCTTATTTTAAACCCATCTGAGAACAAAGCCCACTGGTGGAACTGAGCACCTCCGTATCTTTATGTCCCTGTGCTTGTATTCCTAAGAATCAAGCTTCAATCCAATTACTTCAGGTGGAAAAAAAAAAAAAAAAAAAAAAGTGAAGGATTATAAAGCTAAAAAAAATGGAGAATTAAAATACAGTGAAGGTTGGTCAATTTTTAGAAAAAACAACTTTTAAGAAAGTCTTTTAAAATCCCTTATTTGACCTCTTCACATGTTTTTCCACTGATTTATTTACAGTCTTCTCTCATAAATAAGACTTTGCCCTTCTGGACAGCCATTCAGAAATTAAATACTCCTTCTTGTTCTCACTTTTTAATTATTTCCTTTTTAACTATTTCTTCCAGTCCTCCCCTTTATTTCCTGCTTGTGCAGTCAGCAATATACCTGTATTTCCTACTCTCATTGTCTATTCTGGGATCCTCCTCTTTGAAATAAATCCTCTGACCTTCTCTTTCTAATGTCTAATGGCCATGATAGGCTCCTCACCCTCTTTGCTTATAATCTTATCTTTTCTGTCACTGACTGTATTAATCTGTTTCTGTCACAGATGAACTGACTTCAGTCCTGTTCTTTGAAATCTTGCTCAAAGCTCACCAGCTTTCCATCATCCTATGGAGTTCCAGCATAAAATTACCCACTTTCTGCATTCTCTTCATCACAGTTCAAGCTTCATTGCTATCTTAGTCTTTTTGAGAGAGAAAAATAGTTTGTCCCTCCAGTTTTGCAAGTGCTCCAATTTTAAAGTAATTTGTTTTTTGTTAGTTCAGGGTTTTTTTCCCATAGTGCTGATGATTGCCAATATTACTTTGTAGAGGTAGCTATGGATATAACTTAAGCAGGTTATCTGAATGCTTAGAGGTGAGCTGAAGTGTGGTTCTTGACTGAAACCAGAATCCGAAGAAGTTAGTTTTCTAGGGGGCTACTTTTAAACTGCAGGTATTGCATTCACACCTGCTATATACCTCTGCTTTCTGCATATGTGTATGTCCTTCTTCACACCCTTTGTATTATCTTAAATATTGCTGTTATCACTGTGAGTAACTTAAGTTTACAGAGTGTAACTCAAGTGTTTAAAGCCATACGTCCAGATACACTGCCTTTAAAGAACTCCCTAGAGAGACTGAGTGCCTCAGATCAATCGCTTTACAGCTCTCTGTCTAGGCAGGGTGTTTCTTCATATCATTCACATGATGACCATTCCAGCAAAGTTGTGTTAGCCAAACTAGGCAAGATTCAACCCTTTCCCTTGGTAAGCTCGATATCCATCATGTGCATAATGATCTAGTCTAAAGTACTGGGTGTTCTATGTACTTTTAGGAACACATGAAGTATTCTTTGCTAACATCTGCTTCATGCTAACTGATCTTTATCAAGCCTTGTCTGACATATGATTTGACTCTCTTCTCACTAGTAGTGATCTTGCATGTTTATTTGAGATCCAGGGGCCTCTTGCTTTGTTAGATTTCCTGATATTTATTACTGTGAATTTAGCTCTGCCACTAAAATACCTTTCCAGTCTCTCCTCGTAATGTCATATAGAAAAAGCCCTGAATTTATTCCAGAAAGTCCTAGACCTTTATAGTAGAAAATGTTGATGAAGTAATGCCAAATTTCTATATGTGCTGAGACAAGATGATACTATATGTTATATACACTACACATATACATTATATACATATACTATACAGTATATATAGTATACACAGTATGGTAAGAAAATAATCTCTAAAATATATGTATTAATCTTCTATGGCCTTAAAGGTTTTTAGTCCTTCCAGTTAATGGCATTAGGACACACTTGATTTTTAAATGTACCTTTCTGCACTAAGTGTAACATCTGTCATTCGCAAAATCTTTTTCACAATTTCATGTACATTTAAAATGTCATTTTCTAAAAAAAAAAAAAATGTTTTGTAAAAAGGATTTTAATGTGGTCTAGTTCTAAAAAAAAAAATAGAATAAATCAAACTACGTAGAGATTACTACAAATGTACATTACAAAAGCAAAGAAATCACTGAGACAAGACTAATCATCATTTAGATTAGAAGTAAAAGATGATTAAAAAACAAAGGACTGTATGACAAGTTATGTTGATGCCATGTTTGTGTAGCCAAATGTTTCAGCTTTATAAACAGAAAAACCTAAGCAGCTTACGGTAGAAAAAGTAATCATTCAAATTACAAACTTAAGAATTTCTAATTACATTCTTCATCAAGCTTAGTCTATTATAACTTAAAATACACAAGGAATGATTCACTCCATTTTAAAACCAGGTAATAGTTCAGCCATTATCAAATTGCTGTTCAGTTTTACCAAAGTGTTAATGCCATTAAACCATCTTTTTTTAGGATGAATGCTCAGAACTAATACAGTTCATAATCCAACATCTAGTAAGAACATACTTTCATATTCTTATATGTAAATGGTTGTTTATTTAGGGCTTTTTTCTTTTTTTTTTTTTATATATATATATAAAAGTCAACAGAGTGGATCTCTCTGTGTGTTCATGCTCCAATAATTAGATGTTTTTGATAAAGAACTCAATCCTCCAAATATTTATCAGAAAGTAAAGTATTTGCTGTTCTTATCAGTGTTTATAAACATCTTAAGGGTGGCTCTCAAGAAGATGGAGTCAGTCTCTTTTCAGTTGTGCCCTGTGATAGGACAAGGAGCAATAGAAACAAACTGGAACACAGAAAGTTCCACCTTAATATCAGGAAAAATGTATTTATTGTGAGGGGGATGAAGCCCTGGCACAGGCTGCCCAGAGAGGTTGTGGAGTCTCCTTCTCTGGAGGCATTCAAAACCCACTTGGACTCACTTAGAAAATCTTTTGTTTGTGAAAATCTTTTTGTTTCCTGTTGCTACTCAGGAGGTTTCAGGTGATCAGAGGCGGCAGGATTTATAGACATAAACTTTCATCTGAGAACTAATCTGGCTAAAAATACTAGGACTACAGTCTGATGAAGGTGCAAATTTTAACGAAACTAAGAGGCAGAAAATATTATTCACCATTTTAGAAGTAAAATTGTCATGAAATAGAGGGTCTACTTGGCAGCCCAAGTTTCTGTTAAATAACTTCTTTCAGAGACCCGCCAGTGTGTTTCCTACCATCAGGAGTTTGCTCCTTGAGAGCACCCACAACTACATTTATGTAACACGGATAAAACAGGAGTCCTCAGGGGCAACCTTTCTGATTGCTAAATACCTTGCGTGCCCGCTGGCATGCCACATCCTGTGGCAATCAGGGACTTAAAATTCAGGGAAAAGTGCCCCTAAGCAATATCACCAGCAAGGGCCTGAGCCTTCTCCTATCATACAGGAAAATTATATTAGTAGGCTACAACTTGATTTTGAGATAAAAATGTCCACTCTAAATGTAAAGACCATTTGGGAGCTAGATCCCAGAACTACTTTCTGTTGGAATGACTGAGATCAAATAACTCACAAGCATTGCTAATATGTGGCTTAGCTGAAAGAATGTAGTGGTTGATCGCCAAGGAGTTTCTTTCAGGGACACACAGTCTCGTGTTATGTATTTCAGCTAAAGGAGTGTTACATATCACCGTAGTGTTGCATACATAACAATACTCCTATTAAGTGATTTGTCAAGTGCACTGCATTAGTCAGCAATTTTGACTTCCCAGTAGATCAGCACCTCTTTTCAGTTCTACCCTCTCAGCACTTTCCTTTCTTAGGTACATGCGTGCAAAACTCTGCTGGATCAGATACGATACAAATATGGCTTTCTGTCATAGATTTTATGGCCTCCTCTTTTTTCCTGTCACCAGAGAGATGACTACCTCTAAATTTGGAAATACAGCATAGTTAAAGAATAAAACACTTTGATAATGCTTTTGTCATAACGCTGAAGAAAAGCAATGTCACATTAACAATAGAGGCATCATTTATTATTAAAGAATTGTTTAACTTGCATTTAATTAATCAGCTTTAATATATTTTCATTTAAGAAGCTGTAATTTTGTGTAATGAAAGTGTATGCAGTAACCTGATATTTGATCGTTAGTCTGATAAACAAAGTCTGCCTTCCAATTAACTCCTGGGTTTTTTTTTCTTTTTAATTATTTCTTCCTCCCTCCCTTCAAATCAGAAGCCAACAACTGCAAGGGCACCCTTTTTGTAGCTATTTTATAATTAATTAATTGTGGTAAAAAAGTTATCAGGAATGCTTTGCCAAAAGACTGATTTCTGTTTCAATATTTCTCATGTTATACATGCGTTTGTTGATACCACAACTTATTTTATTCAAATGTCTTTGCAATTTTGAAAAAAGTTTTACTTAATAAGACCTCCTCTGTCATTCTCCTACCACATGTAGTAAGAATTAAACTGTATAAATGCATCAAATGTATGAATGTATCCATTTCTATCTGCCATCAACTAAGAAAATTTAATGTTTCTATCACTCGTCTTCAGCTGGGTTCTCAGTGTCAGTAAGCACATCAGTGTGCTTTCTCTGGTACCATTCAAGTTCAGTTGGAGTCTCTGCCCATCCCATTCTTCCTTCCGTGAGTTCCTGTTTGCTACTGATGAATGAAGCCTTTCTGCCTCGTGTTGTTAGTACTCCTCAGTTTTGCATAAAATTATTATCAAAACTTTACCAAAGATCTTTCCCAACACAGAATCCTGGAGAAACATAATATATATCAAAATATCCTGTCAAATTGTTATACCTGGTTTCTTAACTGCTGAAGAGTTCTTCTAAATCCTGCCTTCGCTGTAGTTTCTTGTGTGGCACCATATAAACTGTTTTGCTGAAGTCTAGATAGATGACATCTACCACATTTTAGTTTATCAAAGAAAAGAACTCAAGTGTGATGTGATTCACCTTAGGAGCAGTTCAAGTTGTATTCCAGGTTTTGTAGCTCCAAGACTCTTGCTTCCTCCTCACAATAAGCATCCCATTTCCTGTTTCTGGTCACAGGAACTGCATGCGATAGATTTATTAGGCATCCTTGCTTCTGAAGTTGCAATGTCATGTGCTAATTCCTTCAGTGTTTTTGGATGGGGATTATCCAGTTCCTTAAAGATGTGTATGTTAAGATTTTCCTAGTCAGGAAAGAAGACATTCATTTATCTGCATCTTTTTTTACTCCTTATGTCCACCTGTTCTGCATCATCATCCAGACTGGAAACAGAGCAAAGCATTCATTTAGTTGAGTACTCTACCCAGATTATTACTGATGTCTACTTTCTCCTTGCAAAGAAATCCTGTTGTTTCTCTCATTCTGTTTCTACAAGACTTTTCACTATCTGTTTTTGTTTTCTTTGGAAGGTTTAACTCATCTTTTGACAGTTCTCACTGTCTACAATTACTGACTTCCAAGAAATATCTCTTCTTGCTGGTCAGGCTCTTTTTCCTGTTCTCGTAGTTTTTACTTTTACCAAACACAAACTGAAGAAAGGAAATCATATGTCAAGGAATTTATTTTTTTTTCACAACTTCCTCAATAAATCTTATCCAAAGTGTTTGGGTGGTTTTTATTATCTTTGCAATACGTGTGAAACTGCACATGCACACAGATAAATACATTTCCTAACAATAACTTTAATGTGAATGCAAATGAAACAATTTGTCATAATACACGAACTGTGGTACCTGTATATATGTAGAACAAATATTGAGACATTAAGAGCAATCATCTAATAGATGAAAGTTAAGCGAACCAAAACAACTGAGCAAAAAAGGGCAAGTATATGATAAGAATGCTTAACACAGAAAGTGAGGAACTGCATCACTGCACAAAAAGGTTATCTGTCTTCTTGTAACACTAAATAAAACAGTCTGGGTGTGTCTTAGGCTGCAAGATGTCTTTGAATCATTATACAAGTTCAGATAAAACAGTGGTGTTAGAATAAGCACTTGTACCTTTTTATTATCCCAGACGTACCGTTGCAGATCATCTGTTTGGGTCTTGTTAAACAAAGTTTCTTCTGTGGAGGAGGCTGTACTAGTACATCCTGCAAGACATTTTCCCACTATTTAACAAATTAAGATAAATGTCTACTTTACACACAACCTGTCCTTGTATTAATAATGATAAAAGAATAACATAAGCTTTGATTTTTTTTTTTTTTTTTTTAAAGTATGAAGTACCATGTCATGGCAAAGAAAGAATGCTTTTGACTTCTGAGTCTACTGAAACCTGTACTCTTTAGTCTCCAGTGTACTGATCATTTTAACTTGTGGATTGATGCCAGTTACAGTGAGCATTATATTCTGCATTATATTTATTATATGTATTTCCGGTGAATAACTAAAAGACCTCCTCCTCCTTGAAAGCTTTCTCAGATATGAACTCAAGCCTTCATTTTCCTTTCCAAATGACAAATTTAAAGGATCTGCAGCTGGGATTCAGTCTGAGGGTAAGCCTTCTCATGCTAAGTGCCTCTGTGCATTACAATCAAAGGAGTCAGTAGACTCAGTGTAACTGGTAAAGCCTAGAGTGGGAAAGGGCTGAATGAGTGCTTAACTTAATTCTGTGCTAGGTCTAAGCCACAGTGTCTTGTGTCATTAGACTGCTGTAGAGTGTATAAGACACCTACATAGAGCTGACAGATATTTACTTTCTCCCTATGGCAGATCTGGGATTTTTGAAGCAGCAGCTGAAAGCCAGGAAGAATAACCAGGGCACTAAACAGCTTTGTTAAGGTAAAATGAGTTACATCACCAAAGTTAACGTGGGATGGAATGCCATCTTCTGGGAAGGGTAATCCTAAAATATAATTTCTTAACATGTCGAAGTTAGAAATGTTAAAATATAGTTTAAAGTAGATATATTCTGAGGTCTGAACACCAGCTGGGGTAAGCTTTAATGTTAGGAAACTTTTTTTTCTGAACAGGGAAAGGTGTCTTCACAGTATTGGAAGAAGCAGCATTAAAAAAAAAGCAGCACATGAGGAATCAAAAGGACTAGAGCCCATACAGTGAAAAGTAGAGTTTGTTATTACTATATGACCAAATTGCTAACATGTGAAGGAATTGGGAAAATTGAAGACAGTGGGGCAAAGATCAAAACCAGTAGATGCTGATAGTTTTTCCCCTTCTGCATTCATCTAGCTGTCAAACCTGCAAATACAACTCCACCACAACATTGAACATATATCATCTAAATACTCTTTGGGGGACAGACTTCTCCTAATATATTGTCAATACATAAATAGGTCAGCTGTACCTATAAACTACAGACATTCAGGCAGCTTGTGGCTTTTATGCTATTTTCATGTTATATTTCAGTAATTAAATTTTGCAGTTAGGGGTGTTTGAAACTGGTAACACAACCAGTTAAACTTTTTCTGAAAATGTCAAGTTATTTTTCCAAAAGGAATTATTCTTTAATAGATCAGTTGGGGAAAAAAAAAAAAAAAAAAAAAAAGCATTCACAAGATCCAAACCACTCTGGTCTAAAGCACTGCTTCATTTCTCTTTGGTGAGGTGCACCACGATTACAAACACTAAGGACAAGCAAATAAGACCCAGTGGTAAGGAGAGGTCAGAGTGGCCCTTAAGGTGTAAAGGATCGGTGGAGGGGAATAGAGAGTTGGAAGAGAAGGAATTACAAAAGTTCAAAACTATTGGTGTGGAAAAGGCACAGGGATGTAATAATTTCTTGATATACATGAGTAAGTCTGCCAGAGTCAGCTCACTGGAACAAAATTAAGATTGCTCAATGTTTCTGAAGAATACAACATTTCCAAGGCATAGATCAATCCATACATTTAGAATTATTTACTTTTTCAGATCTTTCTATTTACTTTTTGGTGACTATGACCCTGCTGGTTCAGAGGAACTGGAGTATAAGAACCTGTGAGCAGTTAGGACCCATGTACTCAGTTGGAGTTGCAGTAATTAGAAGTGATGAAATGATTGATTGTAGTCTTCATAAATTGCAGTTGGGCTCTTTTGGTTTCAGATTGTTAGACATAAAGAAATAAAAAACCATTATCAACCTCTATGATCACTTTGTGTCAGTTCATATTTTTAGGATGAATGTAACAAAGCAGAAATGATGAAACCTTTTATGTGAAAGCTAAAATTCCCATTTGTTTAACTCTTTATTCATGGTCTTTAGGTATCAGAAAGAACAAACAATTTACTTGTAAGTCTTGTCCAATTCTATGGATACTTTGAGAAACAAAGGCAATATAAATGCAATGCAGAATGTCAGAAGTACTCGTGGGTTTACCTTGGTATTGGTGTTTTAGCATCTTACCAATTACTTGTGATGACTTTTGGGTGTTAAATCCCTTCTAAAGGGATTTATTACTTTGGCACAGGTATCCAGACAAGATCATTGGTGTTTCTTGTTCTTTGGTCATGCAAAATCGTTTTTCCATGCTGTTTCAGAAAACATATGGAAAAGGAAAGTTGAATTCCTCAGCTGAATGAAGCAGCTGTTTGGTGTTTACTCTTAATCGCTGTTGGTGAGTAGACGTCTCCTTCATTCACTGTTAATTATGAAAGCAATCTTTTTTAAAAAGATTATTTATTTATTTCTATTTTAAAATACATTTTGTCATTGACCTCGATAGTGTTTTCTGGTCTCTCTGCCACATCATGGTGTTTAATAAGGTTTTTTTTTTGAGACGTGTGTAATGGTATTATTAACCTCATCCCTCCAGATGTATAACCGGTTGCATTAATTTCTGACATAGACTCTAAACGTTACTTAAATTTATCAAGTTCATTTATAACTATGTATTGTATTACCTAACTTTTGGATTTACCACTTCCTGTTTTCAGATGCTAAAATGCTACTTTCAAAAAGATTTCTGTAATACTAGCAATAGGTTTCTCCTATCTACTTTAGACACTTCTTAGCATCTCATTTATTCCCAGAGACTGATCAAACTTGATGACTTATTTATAGTAGGTTGTTATTGTGCTTAGTACTGTACAAAATAAGGACTCTGTTCCAAAAACCTCTACTCTAAATCAGATCCAGGCAGTCCAGCTGAACACATTGTACAATTGCTTCATCAGTTCCCATTGAATGATAAAATTTCTTGCTTTATTTTCTCTTTATAACCCCAAAAATGCAAAATGTATGACTGTTTTCTAGTATTCATTCCATATCCTCCTTTCTGAAAATTGATATGAAGATTTGTTTAAACTGATAGCAGTAACTACCTCTTCTGTGAATAAATTACACTTCCCATTTCTGAGAGGTCCTACTCTTTTCCTCCTTGCTGACCTCTTCTTCTCCATGTACTTAAAAAAATTCTGATTTATCTCAAATCCTCATGCAATCTGCTTTTCATTTTCTACCCTTAATTTTCTTATCGTTTTTTGCACTCTCTCTTAACTTCATTCTGTAATCTTCTCAGTACTGCTGTGTAGCTGATGTTTTATGCCTCGTATTTCCCTTTTTCCTTATTTTTTATTAAGTTTTGGACTTTTCAGCTCATCCTCATTGACTTTTTACTCCTTGTGTATGTATTGCAAGATTGCACATGCAACCTTTGGGTATACATTCAGTTATCTCTTCACATTTTTTTAATTTTTTTTTTTTCCTTCAGCTGTCAATATTTTTCCTTTAATGTTTTCATCATGTTAAGTTTTCATCTGACATGCTACACATCTCTAAAATGACTAATACTAAACATTTTGAATTTTTTAATTAGTCCCAGATTAATTTGTCTTTTTAGTTTGGAAAGCAACTCTGGTATTTTCAATTCTTTTCATGAGTAGCCTTTCCTGCCTCCAGTTAATTGATAATCTCAGAATTTGTTATAATTACTTGTTTTATTGTTTGCATAAAAAGGATGGGAAACCTCTCTGGGAACAAAAGCAGTCCTCATTTTGTATAACAACAATTGCATTGCTAAAGATAAAGAAATTAATCCTTTCCTATAATAAGGAAGCAGTTTTGTGGGTTCTGTGCCAGCTGAGGATTCCACTAAGCCAGAGGATCCTTGGATATCACATTAAGACAGCTCTGCTGGCCCTTCCTGTCTGCAGTATATTTTCTAAAGTTCACAGACAGGTTTGTTCCCGTTGAAGGACTTACCGCTGAATCGGTAATAGGATGGCAGTGGGGCTGTGGAGATGAGCAGCCATAGATTTTGTGAAGAAGTCTTTTATGATGCCTGGGAGTGATAGATACTTGTGAATCAGGCTCTCTTAGGAAGAATCATAAGGAAAGATGCTAGAGAGTTAGGCAGAAATTCCTCAGTACTATAGGCTGTTAAAAGCTATTTCTGTTTCTACACAGTGTCCATTTGCTGGATAGGGCTGTGATATACCTCTGTGTGTGTGCATACAAGTATATATATTTATATATACATACGGAGGAGCATGGCAAGTTTATATGAATTTGACAAGGCTGGACATGATTGGGGTTTTCATGCCGTCTGGTCAGTAGTACTGCAAAAGCATTAGACTAACTCAAAGTAAGCTGATCACTGAATTAATGAATATTTCAAACTAGCTAAAAATGATGTTGTAGCCAGGCCTTTGGTTCTTCTCCACTCCTAGGGTTGAGGACTTAATTTTCTGCTGGTGAGGGAAAAGTAGAGGTGGTCAGTACGTATCTGAAATGATTGAAGCAGCAGACAGTGCAGTGGTTACGTTAAAGATTTCTTTAGGGTTCTGTCAAATGAAAGACAATCCCAAATCTCCCTCTTGTGTGAGATGCACACTCAGAGTAGATTTGAGCTCTGAGTATTTATCAGATTTTCAGCAAATTGATTTGAGTGCTTTTGAACTGTGCAAAATAAATGAGGCGTAAGAGTTCTGGATTAAATTTGTACTTGTATTACAGTTGCAAATAGCTTCAGTATACAAAACTATAATTTTACAGGTGGTTAATCTGTAACATGGGCCAAGCTTTTATTGCACAAAAATTAAAATCAAGAGACATCAAATACTGCAACAGATGTCGTAGCTGATTTATAGCTAGCTTTAAAAAATAACATGGTGAGCAGATCTATTTCTGATTTAATATTGTTTCAGACTTTTATTAACATCGAGAAGGGATACGAGTTATGTGGTATCAGTAGGACTCTCCGCCTGAGAGAAATACTGAGCAATCAAGGGTAAAACATTAACTTTACATGAAAATATATACCTAAACTAAGGTGTCACCATGAAAGCTCTCTCTGATACACTGTACTGAGTGGGGGAAGGGAGAATAGAAAATGAGGAAAGGAACAAACTGGACCATTAGTGCCAAGCAGCACAAATTGGAGTTAAGATGAATAAGAAGAATCCAAGAGCTATTAATCGAAGCTCAGCACCTCCAGGGATAAATGATTCTTATGCCCGAAATAGATTTAACTCTCCCCAAACAGTAATCTCACTCCTGAACAGGAAATGAAAATAAAAGCGAGCTACCTACCAGGCAAGAGCAGTGTCTACCTTCCAAATATTGCAGTCACTCAAGAGCTGCTAAATGTGTTTCTCTAAGTCCCCTATAAAAGTCCTCAGTCCCCCTTTCTCTGAGTCCCCCCCTTCTCTAAGTCCCCTATAAAAAAATTGTGAATGTCAATGGCTGCACAATAATCTTTAGCTATACAGAGATTTTAAAGAGGGAACCCTCATTTCTAAACCCTCATTTCTTCCCCGTGTCAGTGCTCTGTCACTAATATGTAATAGAAGTATTGCATAGTTTGCACTGTATTTTTTTATAAGCTATAGTACCTCTTTTTTTCTTGATTAAAACTCTGCCAACCTGAAGATTGCTGAGAATCAACTTTGAAACGGAGGAATTCTTAAAGGATACCATTCAAGAGTTCTGCCAAATGATTTATTTATTTATGTATTTTAAAGAATTTTAGATATGCTGTTACTAACTTCAGATTTAGCTTAGTATTATTAGCTTTCAGATATATTCCATTTAGTTGACACGGTCACCTCTTACTTTCCGATTTAAGCAAAAGTGAACACATGTTTAAAAACCACAATACTCATTTTGGATTTTTTTTTTTTAAGAAGCATTTGGCTTAGAAAGACAATGGATTGTTTCTAAAGGGAGCAGGGTTAGGTGAATGCTGCAGCATTCTGCAATTCTATCCCTGAAAGTCTGTCTTTATTTAGCTGCTAATGGGGCAGGGAGAAATCAAGGATCTACTACTACAATTTTCTTTTACTCCAAAGTTCTTTTTTTGTTTGTTTTTTTTTTTTTTTTTTTCAGGAAAGGCTTCTTCAGCCTTTCCTCAAAAGCCTGTACTTTGTGTTTGGCTGTAATTCATATTACAGACATCTTTTCCTGATTTCACTATTTCCTTTGGGATTTCATTGCTTTGGATAAATCTAGCTGCAGTGGAGTCAGTGGCAAAATTCTGACTTCAGTGGCATCAGTATTTCATCTTCCAGTTCGTGTTCTCTAAACCAGTTCATGTGCAGCTACTTCACTAAAGTGACTGTAGCTCATAGTAGCCTGATTCTTCCTTTATTGTTTTCTGCTGGATGTGTAAAAATATTTATTATTGATTTGCTTGTTATTCATGCATTGGCATTATACAGATAGACTCTGATTCAGCCTGACTTGGAATTCCTGAGAATCTCTGGTTTTGTGTGCTTTAAAGCACATCAGATCTATGAAGTGAAGTTTCTTTTATCCCTGTAGCAAGCCAAGCTCCTAATGAACTTAGAAGCAAATCTTCGTTATTACATTTTCTAGTTGTACTAGATTGAAAAACAAGGGCTTCCCAACTTTTTACACTTGTTTCTCATCACCTAGGTATCTCAATATGGAGCAAAATGATTTAATATCATCTTCAGTTTGCTTTCTCTGAACTGGGCTCTTTATTTTTTTTATTTACTGGGAGCAAGCGCTAGACCTTCTAAAGGAAATTCTACAGTCAGTGTACTTTGAAATGTGTATACACGCATTGTTCATGATGCAACTAATTGTACTGAGTGTCAAGACAGCGCTGTTCTTTTTCACTGTCTCCAACAACACACCTAGAGGAATTGCATGTTTAACTCATTAAAAATAAAATAAAATAAATCTGTGTAAACCACATTGCTTTTTAATCTCAATTAGATGTGAAAGAGCGGCAAGCATCAACTTCTATTAATAAATTAAATCTGGTTTTTGGGTTTTTTTTTAATATAAAGCCACAGGTAAACACGAATTTTAATTTAAGTGGGAGTAAAAACAGCAAAGACAGTGAATGAAATGGGAAAGGCTACCAGAGAGGTTGCGACAAGCTCCTCAAGTATGCATTAGGAGGCCAACATCTTCCTCGACCGTTTGTTACAAGGAGTAGTGTGTTTACAGTAATTAGTATCCTGAACAACTCAGAGATGATTGTAGACACAGCTGTTGTTGTTTAAGGTAGCAGGCACATCAATGGCAAGGCAGTAGGTATTGATTTGTGCAGTGACATCCTTCTAGCTATGTCATCTGAGTGAAAGAAGCCCCCAAATTAACCAATAATAAAGTGTTAGAAGTTGTAGTAGTTGCCTCCTGGGACTTGTTCTGGTTGAGGATAGAAACCTCTCCTCTTCCCGCAGCCATCAATCCTCCTTGAAGGCTTGCAGGCAGGTCTACATTGGTCAAAAACAAACTGTGAAGTCCAAAAGGACAAAGGAGCAGATTGCTGGATTTTATATATATTGAAAATTTCCTAACAGTATTCTGAAACTTAATCTAATTATTATGTAACTTATAAAATGTTAGAAAATGTGAATAAATTGTCCTTTTTTGGTATTTGAATACAGATGATTTAAATCTGTAGTCCCATTTCTGTCAAAATCAGATGACAGAAATTGTTAGTTCTATCAACTTGATTTTCTTACTATTCTGATTGTACAGTCCACTTTTGTCAAGGGCCACTGACTGTATCAGCTGACTATGTAATAAAGGGTTACAGGCCTGGACATTGTTGATATTAGAGCAGTAAAAAGCAGTGACCATAAACACTTAATAGATGTGAACATCAAGGAGAAAGTCTGTATTTATATAATAATCATATGACATATAAAATCTTAATCAAAGAACTTGAGCTCTAATTGTGACTTAAACTGTCTCATACTATGGTGGGATTTCTGTTTATTTAGTAATATAAAACCTGTTTGTAATCAAACTTTTTACAGTTCTTGAATTACCTTTTTATAAAGGTTATGTATTTTGCAAAACGTTACATGACTGAATTGTTCTCTTACTGTTTTCAAGTGGATGGACCAAAAAATTCTTTCAGCACATGAGCTAAGATTTACACAAGCAAGTATTCAATTAAATTTGAAAAAATGGATTTATATTACTGCTTTTGAGGTCAAGATACCATTATAGATCAAGGTTTTGCTTAAAAATTGATAGTATCTTTTCATATGTGAGTTATGTTACAACTAGATATAGATTCATATTTCCAGAAATACATGATTGCAAATATGGATGAGGTAAAACAAATATTTGACAAGTATCTATCATCCTAAAGAAAAAAATCCTGGGTTTTTTTTTATACTTTTTTTTCGTAATTATTTTCTTGGAACTAGAGGAAAAAAATTAGTATGTAAGCCATGGCACTCAATATTAAGCAGAAATAATCCTGATCAGGAGGAGTTAAAAAAAAAAATCTTCTATATTTATTAAAAAAATCCAGAGCTCTTGCAACATGTAGAGAGGTATGTAAGCTTACACTTGCTTCTAATTCTGTTTCAGTCAAGATATTCCCTGAGTAAAACCATGTTTTATGACTTAAAGGTTTTAGAAAATGCAACTGGTCCTTATTAACACAATATAACAATATTAAAGAAATGCAACTGCCAAACGATCTTTTTTTTTTTGTTTGTTTTCTGACATAGTGCTTATTTCTTAATTATGGGAGAATGCTGAAAGAGACTTTCATCGCATCTCATCTTTTTAGGCTTTTTTTTTTTAGTTTTTGTTTTGGTTTTGATTTTTTTTTCTCCTTTGTTTTTTTTGTTTGATTTTTTTTTTGTTGTTTATTAAAAAAACATTTTTATGAACTCTTTAAAGGCTGCTGTTCTAAAACTGCTGTCATGAAGGTATTTGGGGATTTCAGATTAAGAATGTTATTGATATTTTCATTGTATTAAGAGGCACTATGAAGGGTGTTTATACAGACTTGATGTTCCCCTTACAAGTAAATCTTGAAACTAGAGTCCTTTTCCAGTTATTCTCATATACAGCATGTATTTCATGTACTTACATCGTAAGAGAAATTCCTTGTATTGTATGAGAAGTGAAATGCGTGTTATTTCTATTTTAGAAAAATATTTCAGTCTGCCTATGGTAGTTCTGTATTTTGGGAGGGAGAATCTTTTGTTAATGTTTTATTGTTGCCTAACAAACATTCTGTAGCATGAATCTTAGACTAATTTTGTAGTTAATAGAAAGTTATATCTGTTACATACTCCCAGTGTTTTGACTTGGTGCCTTTTAGTAGCACATTACAGAAAAGCAGAAATTCTCACCTCAAATCAAGTTCTCCTAAGTTTTCAGAACCCCGTCACTTTTTGCAAGGTCCTTCCAATCCCTTTTTGTTGTATAATGCTCTTTAGGAGGCAACCGAGCACATCATCCACCTTACTAATACAGTTTAATATGGCAGGATCCATACTCCATAGGTGTTCCCAGGGAAACTGAGCAATTAAAATCTGACATGTCTAAATTTATTTGTGTGCAAGGCATCACTTTTGTTAGTTTTTAGGTGAAGATGTGGTTCTGTAACCAGAAAGAGAGCTGGTATATGCTGGGAATGGGCTGCTGATGCTCATAGGCTAACTCAGAAGAAGACTCAGCTCAGTGTAGCTTTGCAGTTGTTTACGTGGGATGCTGCAACACAGTCTAACCAAGGAGAATCACCTGAAGTAGTCAGCTAAGGGGGATGCCCTTTGTGTCTTCTGGGAAGTTGAAAACATGTATGGAGTTAGTTGATGCTGGTAGCAAAAAGCCATTACACTTGAGGGAAAAGAATGGCTACTTCAGTCTTGCCCATCCTTCATAAAAAAGAGTTTCGGTAGAATGTTATTAAAAGGCTGAGAAATTTGAACTTTTATCTTTCAAATGATTTATTTTTGTATAAATAAGATTTTTTTTAATTATTTATTGTAATGCCTTATTTATTTTTTGTAATTCATAATTTGTTAATCATAGTAGGGTATCTTCCTTGAAAATGGTCTTGATGTAATAAGGTACACATTTGATTCTATGCTGAATAAAAATTTCCCTGCACTCTGTTTTGAAATTGGTTCCCGTCTGTTTTCACTCCATGCCCTGTTGCATGCAGAAAGTGAAATCCACAGGCCTGCAGTGGATGAAGCTAATATTGTTTGTGTCTTTCACTGCTGGCTGTTACAAAAATCAATACAAAAAACTTATGAGTGTTCTCAGTACCCAATTCAATAGAAAATATGTCCCATTTCTGCAGCTTTTGCAACATTGTTTGAGCTTCCAGGGCATGGAGGTCTGGCCATACTTTTTATTGAATCAGATCATCAGTAATGTCTTCATATATTTTTAAAGAAAACTCAGAAGGTACACACTGAAATAAACACTGAGACTCGTACAAGCTGATGGTTAGACTAGAAAGCTTGAATCGGGGTGCGAAGACTGAAATCCGTTTGGCTAGCAGCAGTTTCTTCTGCAAAAATATTTTCTTTCTAACACAAGGTCTGCTATATCTGGTTGTAACTTCACAGGATACAAACATAGTGCCTTTGACACTGTCTAAATTAAAATTTATATGCTCACCAATAAACCAGGAAGAGATATTTAACTTCAATAACAATCACTATGGTTAAAAGTTCTATCCTGTCAACTTTACCAGAATGTAATCCTCTTTCCTTCTTCCCTCTCCCCCTTTCTGTCTGATGCATTTCTTAAATATTAAAAAATATTTTGACCTATTATTTCTAAACGTCTGATCTGTGTCAGTTCCATAACTAAATCGAAGTGCCTGGAAGATATATGCAGTTGGAAAGAAAGCAGTTGGCCTATGATAAACATAAGATGAAAGTGATGCTTCCAGGCAGAGATTCAATGAAATTTCTGGAAGGCCAACCTTCCTGTCAGCTGAAGACATCAAAACGTTGAGCTTAGAAGGAAGCTCTTGTTTCCTTTCATTGTCTCTGTACATCCTTATTGTATTCAGAAAGCAGTATTTTGTGGAAAATAGTCTTCTTGCATCCTCATCTACATGGACCAAGGCTAAAATTTGTAACACTTCTAATGGTTGGGTAGGAATAATACAGACTTCAAAGAGGTCCTCATTGTCAAGTAGGTGTTGAGTTCAGAAACTGAGTCCATTCGTAACTATGACTGATGTGAGAGACGTACTGCTGTGATTTGCCAACACAAAATCTCATGGCTATGTTAAAGCAATTGTAGGTTTGTCTGGCTTTTGCAGCAGCCAAGCAGAAGCACTGAAGAAACAGACATTATGACTTCAAAAAAGCTAAGAATATAAATTCTATCACTACTTGTCACTGATCTGCATTTTCTGGCTGCTTTATTAGGTCTTATTCCTTCTGTAAAGCAAGTACATTTCAGCTTCAAGAACCGAAACAATTTGTTGACATCTTCCAGATTGATTTTAAGAGTATTACCAGTATTGTTGATAGTGGTGTGTATTTGAAGTACGATAACTTCTTAGGAAAGATCTAATTGGCAGTATCAAAAAAAAATCATAGAATGTAAATGTTTTAGGGCTAGTAGGGGTCCACCTGCTAACAGCTAGTAAAACATTCAGACATTTAGTAGTGGAGTAAAAACCCTTTATATTTTGTTATATTATTCAGTATATTTAAGAAACCTGACAAACACATACATTGTTTACAAGTGTGTATGGAGGGGTATTATTTTGATTTCTTGGTGTTCTCTTTTTTCCCTTTTGTCTTGTTGAAATACTTGCTCCGTAATGCAAAGGAAACATTTGGCAGGGTGGTCAGACATTGAAACAGGTTGCCCAGATTTGTTCCAAAGTCTCCAACTCACTGGAGAGGGTCCTGGGCAATCTGCTGTAGCTGAAACTGTTTGACCAGGTGGGTTTGAACCGGATATCTCCAGCAGTCCCTTCCAATCTCGACCATTTCATGATTTGATTTTTTCTGTAGATACTATGGAAGTCAAACCAGATTTTTTGCTAAAAATTCATCAGGTGGTTACTAACTCTGATTTAAAGAGATTTTATATCAAGATGTCATATCATCTGTTCTATACCTTCTGTAGGAGAGAAATAGAAAGTATTTCATATTCTAGATAAATGAACTAAGCTTGCTTCACCTGTGGCTAAAGGAGAAAGACATGTTGCTATTCTTAGGAGAATTTTTGGAAGGAATCTTGGTGTTGTTCATCTGGAATTTCTGAAGAAGTATACAATTAGTTAACTTTATACACATAAATTTTGCAGGGAAACTTTTAATCTACAAAATTACATGATTTAAGCCAGGCAGTTATCAAAAGTATGAGTATTAAGGATTGTCCCATTAGGGATAATGTAGTGGAGGTAGAGTTTTCTTTGGAGGACTCATTCACTCTTCACAGACCTGGCTTTTTATATATACAAACCATTTCTTCAGATGCAGTAGGAATCACAGAAATAGAAACAATCTCTTTAAAAACAATTGCTGCTTTTTTCCTATTTCCACTGCCGCTGGTTTCCATTATTCTTTCTTAGGGCTATCATTTCCAGAGCTTTTCTTGTCCCTGGCAATCCCTGTGCTTTATTTTCTCTCTTTCTCTCAGACAGTTATGCACAGCACAATGTCTCAGAATTTCATGTTCTCTCTGTCTGTCTCTAGAAATTCTTTGCAAACGCTCTAAGACTACTGATGAATGTCTGTCTTCTGGGTAGTGGTTCTTATTGTTCTGCCAGTTCTGGATAAAGTGAAGTTAGCTGTCTCCTAGAAGTTGTTCGTTAGCGTCTGCTGGGGAGTAAGTAACCTGTAATAACATCACAAAACACACGAATATATATAAACCAGAAATATTTCTTAGTCCTTAATAGTATGTTTTAGAATATTTTTCAAATGGACTAGATGAAATGCGCTGTGCTAAATTTAGCTTTCTTTTGTTGTTTGTTTTAAAGTTATTCCACCAAATTTTATGTGACTGTATTTCAACCACGGGATTGTTTGTGAACTGATTGTGGGGATTATCATATTGTAAGTATAGGAGACTTGAGCTGTTTTGATTGGTTACACATGCCATTGTTTCAGTTAACAGACTATAAAAACAAAACGTATAGAAACTTACAATTCTTTTGGTTTCCAATACTCTTCATAATAATTTTTAAATATTATATTCACAGACAAACATCATGAGTACATTTGTGAAAATACTAACTTTTATTTTGAATTTTTACAACAGACTTGGGAAAAAAAGAATCTTTAGTATGGGATTTAATAGAAATAGTCCATTAAGTAAAAAGTAATATTTTTGATATACATATTTTGATTTTTCTGTACTGACACAAATATTTTTATTTATATTCTAGACAATGATTTAAAGAAAATTATTATTATTATTATTCAGCCAGCAGTGTTTGCACAGCTGAAATATTACATCAGTTTATGCAGACATTAATTCTAAAAAGCAAATTTAGTAGTCAAAATGCAATCATTTTTCTAAACCAGGCAAACTAATAAAGAAAAAGAACAGCTAAAAGTACTTATCCATGTGAATTATGTTGTTTATTCTTTCTATAGACACTGTGTGAATTCACGGTTTTCTTTGACTGTGTGATGTTCAATATCTGGAATAGTAGGAAAGAGGTGAAAATCAACAGCTAAATAGCTATACATTTCCAAAGCTATCAAACTACACTTCACTTTGCATTTTATGTGTACATTATTCATGTATTTATGAGAGTCTTATTATGCGTGTTATTGTTCTGTACTGGACAGATATTTCCCACTTTTGTTTATAATATGAGACCATTGGCAAAAGGGAAAAAAAAAAAAAAATTCTAAGTCCCAGCAGTTCAGAAGCTTACCTGGCAGATGTGTATATCCTCTACCGGTGGTAGTCTGCACAGGTAGGTAACATTTTATGAAACCACACTGCAGAGTGTGACCTGAAAAATCAAATTTTGTGGTGTGCCAGAGGAAGAAAGCATGAAGAAAATGAGTAGTGTATCTCCTTCTTAGCAGTTTAGAAGTCTGTTCCTGAGAGATTATTTGTCTTGGAACTATTTTTTGTGCCTTTTACAGCAAACTATTGTTTATGCTGTCATCAACGATCCTTCTGGTTCTATATCTTGCAATCTGTTTTGAGTTGTCACTTTACTTCTATGTCTTTCCACTTGCACTGCGTAGTTAATGTAAGATTAACATGGCTAAGATACCTTTAACTTTAAAAACAGCACTACACACCAAAAGGTAGCATCAACCTTCACATTTTCTTCTGCGTTATACCCCAATTTTTATCAAACAAAAGCAATGTGTTTTTGAAAGAATCATTTTCAGGAACAGGGTATGCAATGAAGTCTCCTAATTGATTGGAGAATTTTTCATTTCAATTATGACCTTGAAGTCAGTGATGCCTGGAATGCCCCTCAGACCATGTCATGGGTGCTCTAGTAAAGATCTATTGTTAGATCAATTACTAAAAGCAATGGAACATCTGATCCTACCCTTGAAATTAACCAGGAAAAGTAGGTCAGCACACCTTCAGCTGACATAATGAAATATTATGCTCTCAGTGACCCAGGAAGGAAAGCACTAATGATTGATGGGAAGAGATATTTAAATGAGAAGTTTGAAGCACACAAGAATTAAGGACATCATGAATGATCAAGCAACTCTAGACAGCCAGGTGACTTCAGACAGCAGTAATTGTGGCCAAATCTTAGGTGAGTTATTCGCCTTGAAACAACGGTCATATTTATCGTGGAATGAAAAAAAGATTTAGGCTTCAAAAATCTCAGTCTTTCCAAATTGTAACCATTTCTTTCCTTATGGTTTGTGTTTTAGTAACACTATTTGGCTTTCATTAGTTATCATAGTCTCTCTATATGTGATAGAAAGTCTGTTGCCATCTTTTCTGAGCAGTTAAAACCACCACAGATGGGTCAGAAAGAATTCTGCAGGTTATCATTGCCATAAGATTTAATAACACTACTTTCTGAGTATGTTTCAGAGGCATTATTCTTCTTTAAATAAAAAAACTGGAGACAATTAACAAAATACTTGTGGTAATACAAGAATATCAGAATGTAATGCAAGTATTTTTAATCATTCCATGGCCAAGAGCTCAGCATGTATTTAGAAAACACTTAGAAGGGCCCTTTTCGTTGTATGTAGGCAGCAGAGCAGCCTTAACAGTACTCTAGGAAAGGCGTCATAGAAGCACTTACTATTTTTTTCTTTCATTTCCATTGGCTGTAAATTAAAATGGACCATACTTGCTAGAAATAGACTTTGAGGGAACACACTACACATGTTCAAATTAGTGTTTAAAGGCTGCGAGAAATCCTTGTCTGTGAAGGCAGAAGGATTTCACGATCGCTTTCTCGATCAACAGCGAGATAAAAGGTGTGTTTTTGCTGAAGTGTATTACAGATTACTGACTGCCTTACCCAGGCTTTCCAGGCCAAGCAGTGTTAAGCAAAAGAGGATCTGGACAGACTGACAGATTTCTTTTTGCCAAATCTGAAAAGGAGCCTAAACTTGCACTTGCCTTTTCAGTGATGAATGCTGAAAGTCATTGAAAGACTTGACAACAGTACTTTGAGTAGTCAGAGATTTTAGGTAGCTAAAGTATTTGCAAATTTGGGGTTCAATTGTTTTCAAGTAAAGCGACCTTGTTTCTGTATTCAGCATTTAAAGACACATTTGCCACAAGATACTTATAATTTAGAACTGGCAGTTTACCAACTATTTCTTGGTCTACTAGAAAGAGAATTTACTATGTGCTGTTTTTCTAAGTAAATTTCTATTGAGGGAAACATTGCTTACTTCACTGAGCATTAAAAATGAGTGTATAAGAAATATGAAACACCTGTACGTACAGAAGATTAAACAGAACATCCTAGTGCTTGAATGACTCAAGGAGCTAAACGTACCATTTGATTTTTTTTTGTGTGTAACTTTAATGGTAGTCCTTACAACACCCTGCTGTGGGATTGTTCAACTTTATGTTGTTAGAGCGAGTGGAATGGACAGGGAGTCCAGAGCGTGAGCAGTGAGACTACTTCAATGTACTTCAATGTTCAGTGCAGACAAAAGGAGTTGTGAGAAGAACTTAATGTTCTTTACTGCATTTTTATCTATGCTTTAAGTAGTATCTGAGGGGAAATACTCAATTTGGGAAATAGCTGGGGCAACTATTTAGTTTAACTGGCTCTGTCAAGCTCTCTTAACAACAACCTCAAGAATAAATTGTTTTTGTAGACTATGATTTGGGTTTTTTCAGGTATAAGTAAAAAAAAAAAAAATTCTCAGTTTGTTTTCACTAGTTTGCTGCTTCTCCTTAGGTCCATGGCCCTTAATAAGGCAAAGGGTGTATTCGTGGGTTTATTTTCTCTTTCCAGAAAGGCTGTCAAAGGTTTGGGAAAATAATTCCATTTCATACTGGAAGAAATTATAAAATGTCTCATGAAAAATATTTTTTCATATCTAGTGTATTATAACTTAATTTTTCTTTTTAATATATTTCTATTGTCACTTACTTTCTTTTTCTTACATTCTAATAAAAGCTAACACAGCTTTTGTTATCTGAACTAGAATAAACGATTAAAAAACCCAAACGGTGGTGCTGCATATGGGTAAACAGGTAAGCAGGAATATCCATAAATTAAACAAGATTTAAGCTTCCCATTCAAGAGGAAGTTTTCCCATTTAGGGTATGAAAAGCACTTTGCTTTCACAGTTGGTATCTTCTTAAAAAGCAACAAGACACTACTGTCATAAGTATTTAGGCGACTGCAGTCTGTAATATTCTTAGTCAGTGGGAGAAATGAACATCAAAACCTTGACTTGCAAACGGAGCTCAAAAATAACCTGCAGAAAGGCTCTTCCTGTAGCAGGTGTATTTTGAGATTAAAATGTAAGGTTTCTGGATTGATTATTTATCAATTTATTTATTAATTTAATTTTGTTTGTTTGCTTGTTTTACGTTTGTTTGTTTGTTTGTTTGTTTTTCTTAGAAACTTCAAAATGTATAGATCTGGTGGAATTGGTATCTTCTGATTATTTGCCCGAATACTTCGTGAAACACTTTCATTATGTGTCCTGTATGACACAACTAAAATGTCACTTGGAAATTATGTTTTAGGTTTAGGTTTGTTAGGTAGTTCTTAAGAGCATCAGTAAAATGGTATACAAAGCACTACAAAAATCAAGGTGCAATTAGGAATGGTGTACTTGGAGTACAGATTAATTTCAGACAATGATTTCTCAGTATACTTGAGATATAGCAGAGTTTTTAG
The DNA here is from genome assembly GCA_025345505.1 of Todiramphus chloris collaris. NCBI lineage: Eukaryota > Metazoa > Chordata > Aves > Coraciiformes > Alcedinidae > Todiramphus > Todiramphus chloris. Next base: position 3,518,632 of record JANVCC010000041.1, read on the forward strand.
TATAATGAGGCTTTGAATGCCAAGGTTGTGATCAATAAGAATTAAAAGACCATTTGCAAAATCTGTATGTATACAATTTATACAATAATTTCTTTTTTTCTTTTCTTTAAATATGTCAAAGCCTAAGGCATAGAAATTGACAGATTTCTACGCTGGCACCACCATAAACGCTACTTTTCTTCTTGTTTTATATAACACCTATTTAAGAATTTGAATTTGCCTTGTTTATGTTTAGTTTGGCAGGTGTCAATTTAATTAATAATTGTGGTGAATCATAATCAACCAAATGACATTCTAGATTTGCTTTGGATAGCAGTTCAATGCATTCTATTGATTTTGTACTACTGGACTAGATGTTGTCGTCATTATTACTCTGTGCCATGCTTCAGGCTGGATTTGAATTACCCAGTAGTATTTCAGTATACAGAGTTTTTGTCTTTTGGCATGGAAATTATATTATAGTTCAGAATTAAACTTTTTATATCTTTCTGGGTTTTGTTTTGTTTTAAACGTTATCTATTCTAATTATGTTTAAAAATACTTCCAAAAGTTTTAGCTTACTCATATACTCCAAATGACTGCTTTTTCTTAAAGCTCTAATACATTTTCTTCAGAATATAACACTAATGTGATGTTAGCTAATACTTAACATGAAATCTGAGGTTAGATGGTTGGTTTTGTTTAGTAGCCTTTATTTTCTATACAGTAAAAGCAGCAGACTATTCACAGTTAGGTCATCTAGAGGAATATATCCTTCACCAGTGAGCCATGGAAACTGCACTGGAAGGAAACCAATCTCATCATGGACACAGGTGACAAAGGAGGAATTCTTGAGCATGTTCAAAACTTCTATATGTCCAAGAAATTGGACATCTTGTATTACATTTTACCTATCTGTGGTTCCCTTGGGAGAGAGTATTTTCTTGCAGAAGTGACAGAATTTGAGACTAGTATAGACTTCTTTCTGCTTTCTCTCTAGAAAGAAGTATTAGTTTCTGTTGAAACAAGCACCCCTTATGTATTTAGAGTTTTGCAAGGAGTACTGCAGCCTTAAACCTATATAATTACCAGTTAAAATGAAAGGCCACAGATACTCAGATATGTACAGTGGTCTGTTCCATGTCAGTCTGACTATTTTTATGTCTGATGAAGCTTGTAAAGTCTGTGGCGAGTATGGCAGTGACTACATTTCATATCAGCCACATTTGTTTCAATGGTGTTCAGATTAGACTCGGGTCTTTCAAATGTTTGCGAAGGTTTTAGAAACAAGTGGAGACTGGAGGCTAGAGCTAGAATTTTTCACAGAATTACAGAATGGTTGATGTTGAAGGTGACCTCTGTCAGTAGTCTTGTCCAACCCCCTGCTGAAGCAGGGTCACCTACAGCACTACTCTAGAAGTGTTAGTCCTTAGCAAATTTTTGAGTGACTGGAAAAACTCCAGATTAAAAAAAAAACTACTGCTCTGTAATCTTCCCAGACTCAACAAAAAAGAAATTGTGGAAGAAAAAAGGCTTTCTTTTCACATATATTCCTGTTGTGGATAATATGATTACTATGAGAAGGTGTTCTCTAGTCAGGTGGCCATATAAATGTCATCTGCAATTCAAAAACATGGGGCTAAATTAAAGGAAGCCACTCTAAACACAAGTCCAAAGATGTACTAATCCAGAAAATCCTGCTTTTTGAAGTGGACTAAGACATATAATTAATTACATGTAATCACTTTTGAGGACATTTTCTAAACTTTGCTTCATTTGAATTTCACATATTTGACATCTTGTTTTGACAATTTATCTGGTTATACCAATATGTCACGTTATACAATAATAATGAAACATGATGTATTTCAGCAGAGTGACTCATCCCGATGGCATGTCAGATCCAACATGTTCCAAATCAAAGTTTCTAAAAATATGATGATTAAAACCTCTATTTAAAAAAGCTTCCCCTGCTCAGATTATCTGTATTTCCTATTGCTATTCCTTCTGGTAATTTAAACTGGATCTTCTGCAGCTTGACTTTCTTGACTCACTTAGCTTTCACTTTAAGTCAACGCACAAAAGAAAACAAAGATGTGGAAAAACTCAGGGATAAAATGGAGAACAAAACATCCATTCTTTGCTTGTACCTTTGGCCAGTTTTGAAAATACAAATCTTGAAGCCTGAAGTAAACATCATTCTGGTAGTAATTACATTCCTAAAACCTCTTTCAGTAATCAGAAGATTCTACTTGTAAAAGCAGGGGCCAGGAAAAGGATGTTGGAGACATTTAATGAGTGATCTAGAGTTCTAGAGTGAATTGCAACTACTGATGGGATAGACTTTGGACAAAAAAAAAAAAAAAAAAAAAAAAATAAAAATCTCATTATTGAGTCATGTCAAGAATTCCTGGAATAAAGTTTCATTTTCTCTTACTCCAAGACAAAACAAGTGTTTCTGCTGCTGCATAATAAGAAAGAGCTGCTGCTGCTGCATAGTAAGAAATAACAATGTTATTTTAAGAAACAAGATGTATTGTCTTTGCAGTTTTGTTAACCAAAGAATAAATCCTGAACCTTTCATGAAGATTTTCTTTTTTTCCAGGACAGAATATTTAGATATCAATTTAGAAAAGGAATTACTTGATACTCTTTTCTGTTTATTCATATTAAAGGGCATCTGAAGTGTTGTATTTCTCCTTTGCGTGCCACTATTGCTAAAAAAGGCAGGAGATGTGTGCTATTTATGGGAGATGATAAATTTCCTCAGCTTCAGGAGTTCTGTTGAAGTCCTGATGGTTCATTCAGTTTGATGATTAGTCTTTTTGCTGAAGTAGCTTGGGGGGGGGCTCTGTTTGATGTCAGTGTCTTCCCTTGCTTCTTTGAGATGGAATTTGTGACCTAGTTGCAGAAATGTTTGGTTTAGAAGAAAAGGTGCTTGAAGGGTTACACACCTTATTAGCTGCTTTTCCACCCCTGAACATTGCTGCCCTTAATCCTAATGGAAGTTACATACACACCTTAACAGAAAAGTGGGTAACCCTGCTGAGTGGATTTCAGGGTCCTTGGAAAGCGATACAACAGCATTAGCCAAAATAGCCGCAAGAGATCGTAATAGGTCCTGGCACTGGGTGGAAAGGGCAGGAGTCCTGGAAACTGATGTGCTTTCTCTGATTCCTCTTCTGCAGAGAAGTTTTTCTCTTCCCCAGATACTGCTTTACAGTGAAAGGAACCTCCTGTCTATTGCCCGACCTCAGCTAAATATTAATTAGGAACTTAATGAGGAAATACTACATCTGTGAACTCTCTAATCTGAAATCCTGCTGTGTGCAAGAAGAAGGAAAGTAAAGTATAGGGGAGGACAATGAATGTTGATTGAAAGACTTTTAATTTTTTTTTTTTCCAATATATTTTTCTGAGTAAATGTGGGCATTCTTGAAATGCAATCTAACAGACACCACAGAAATTTCTTCTGTAGCAGGTCATTTTTTTTTGGTATAGATTGTCATCATAAATGAGGTAATCTGCATAGAGGCCTCACTTTCCCTTATATACAAACAATTTATTTATTAATTCCCCCCCCTGCCCCAAGAAAACCAGTATATTGTTTGATACAACTGCTGGCAGAAATAAAGCATATTTTCATTATTATCCATTGTATAACTGACAATATTCCTGTCTGATTTTATTATATACAAAATAACCCTGAAAAAACCCAGGCAGCACAGATTAAGATGTGTGTAAATTCCTCCTGTATTGACAAAATGATCAAATAATATTAATTACAGATATTCCTAAAATGTATCTGTAAAGGCTATTAGACATATGGATAATTATAACTCTCCTAGAAACACTGCAGTGCTTGATTTATTGTATCTACTGCACACTCTATCTTAGATGTTTCTGTACATTTAGTTTGTTATTGAAGTTTTGGGACAGATCTTTTCTTCTTTGCTTGCAACTGGGGACTAAGGGTAGCTTTTTCTTTACATTATATTGCATTGTTGGAGTTCGGATCTTTTGTGGGTGGCATAAGAATGTTCTCCAGTTCTTTTTTACATGGCAATATTTGCTAGCCAACAGCAGTAGTTCAGGTTATCACCAGACATCTTTGCAAAAGTTAGCACTTTATAAAACAAGTGAAATCACAATACCCAATCATTCAGAAATATTGGTCTACTTGAAATTTTTATAAACTCTTAAATTTTGAGGTGATCAGGGTTCTGAGCATGCATTGCACAGAATAATTTAAAATTATTGGAGCACTTCACATATTTTTAAAAACGCTTCAGATAAGAAATGGTGGGGTTCTAGAAATATGTGGCATATAAAGGTGTAAAATTATCAGAGGGCTTAAGTACTTCATTGTGAAAGTGATCCAGGTTCTTTGCTTGCACGCTGCAAAGCAATTGAAAATTGCTGGAGTGCTTCAAGTGGTTCATGTTTTTAGAAGAGTTTTAGTCTCTACTGCTCAAACACTCTTTAAAACTGTGAATGTCTCCAATAGTTTTGAATATTGAGTGTGCACCCGTGTCATGGTTTGACCCTAGCTGGTAACTAAGCACCACATAGCCAGCCACTTACTCACTCCCACAGTGGGGTGGGGAAAGAGAATTGGAAGGGTAAAAGTGAGAAAATGCTTGGGTTGAGGTAACAGCAGTTAAGAAATTGAAATAAAATAAAATTTTAATTGTTAATAATAATAATAAATTGTAATGGAAAGGAAAGTAACACAGAGGGAGAAATAAAACCCAAGAAAGCCAAGTGATGCAAACGAAAACAGTTGCTCCCCACCAACTGACTGATGCCCAGGCAGTCCCCGAGCAGTGGTATCTCTGCCAACCTTCCTCCTAATTTTATTATTGAGCATGATGTTATATTGTGTGGACATAGAGTTGGTTCAGCTGACCTGACTGTGTCCCCTCTCAACATCTTGTGCATCCCCAGCCTACTCACTAGTGGGGATGTGTGAGGAGCAGATAAAGCCTCAACTCTGCACAAGCTCTGCTCAGCAATAGCAAAAATATCCATATGTTATCCACACTGTTTCTAGCACAGATACAAAACATAGCCCCGTACTAGATGTTGTGAAGAAAAATAATTCCCAGCAAAACCCAGCACAACCCATTATTCTGCTTTTCCTGTTGGATTTTTTTTAGGTACAAATATATGTCTTTTGGAGGTGTCAAAGTTAAAGGTCTTGAAATCCTTCAGTTTCAGAAAAATAGGTTTGATTAATTTAATCGTGCTATTGCTTCTGAAGAAAACAGTTTAAGAAATAGTTTTAATAATACTGGTTTTGGAAGCTGCTGTCTAAATTCATGCTTACATCTTTCCCTATTTACAGGATACTTTCCATAGGTAGCTTATTTAATTTAAAATTTTATAAGGTATGCTCCTTTTGGTTTAGATTTTAATTTCTTTTAAACTATTTAATATTACTTTTAATGCAGTGATTTTTAAACAGTACCTTTAAAATATTGCTTTTTTTCTTCTTTCTTTTGTATGCCTTTCCTCCTCTTTCACTCTTTGCTGTCTTGAATACACACACGGCACAAACCATTGGTATATCATAATTCATTCTCTCACAGCTCATTCTCTGTACAGTTTGGTAGAACTCACAGTGGGTAGAATTTTGAGCTGGATTTATCATCCACACAAGAGAATCATAATAGTTCTATATTTTAAGAAGGGAAGGAAAAAAGCCCTATAAAGTGCATCATTCTGCAATGCATTGTGTCTGTATGTTGAATTTATGACTGTAAGAAGGAAGTCACTTGTGTTATACAGGTATTCTATTGTGTGCATTTAAAAATTTAATTCAGTCCCTACTGTGCTATTTATTTTACTTAACTGTTTTCATGCCTTTTGCTTATTTCATATCTTCTATATTTCCTTACCTTATCTCTATTATGAACTGTTCCCTTCAACTATTTGCCTCTATCAAAAGTGTAAAGAAAAGAATCTATGCACCCTGCTTTTTATTATTACTATTTTAATTTAGAACTAACTATAGTTGGCATGGCAAATTGTTAAGACAAAACCATTGCAGGTTTTATCTCACTGTTGCACATAGGAACTCTATTAGTACTAAGTAGTTTTCTGGAAAATGTAGTGCTTTATTTAGAGAGGGTTTTAAAACATTTGTGCAACAGGATGAAATTTTCTTTAACTGGTATAGTACAATCATAGTCTTAAGAATAAGCAACTAGAAAATACTTGCAATCAATATTTCAGTTTTTTGAAGACTAAGATGGACATATTACATTGTTTAACATAACATTGCATTCATTTTCATGTTACTGTTTTCTCGTCTAAAATACCTAAAACATCATAGTTCCTAGGAATGAATGTTGCTGGCTGATTTGAATTGGCTATTTGAAAACTTTATACTGCTTGTTATTGTTCTTTTGTGAGAATTTTAAATTTTGAGCTGCCAAAAAGCACAGAAAGGTTCGGAATTAAAGAGATCATGTTGTATGTGTTCTGTGTTTGCAGTCATGAATAGTGCCCTCCAACCTTTGAAAACTGGTGTCCTCCAACCCGTTGAAAATTAAAATAAATTATTTTTATCTTAGAAATTCACATTAATATTGGCTACAGATCTATCCATACTATAGCCACTATTAAAAGCATATTTTTTGCAATTTTGGAAAATGAAATGGCTATTAGAGTTGCACTTATTGGGATAAAGAAGAGAGATATCTATAAGGATTGAAAAGACTGAAATATTTAAACATTAATATAGAAATTTTTTCACAATGCTAACATTTATCAGAGACAGAATTTCCTGTGTGTTACAATAAGTCACGTCTTACTGTGCAAGTGCCTGGCCTCTATTTTTCAACTCAATATTTTCAAGTATTAGATGTGATCACAAGGAAAAAGATGTTTGTACCTGTAGTTCATTTTAGTCAAGCTGATTAAAAAAAAAAAAAAAAAAAAAAGCCTTAAGCAGAAAAAGTAACTCTTCCCTGACATTTCTTTCACATGTCTTGGTGAGAGTAGGGAAGACTGTATCCATGTTCTGGGAGAGAATTTCCAGGGAAACATATTAAAAATGGCTATAAAGGGATGCTGATATTGCACCTTTCTTCTGTATTAGGGTTGTCTTTTCATAGCAGATATATATTGATAAGAGAAAGTAATATAGAAAAGAAACAAATGTGTGGATATGTTTGGCCTGACTGCCTTCTGCAAAACTGTGGCATTAATACTGGAATGAGGGTGGTTACTCCCTCCCCCTTCCTCTCCCCCTTCCCCTCCGCCTTCCCCTTCCCCTTCCCCTCCGCCTTCCCCTCCCATTTTTAAACTCTACATAACGAGTTACTGCTATCTACCATCAAAGTAAGGATACTACTCAAGGTAGGCTTTTGATCTTGGTGAGGATGGCCATGTTCAGGCAGTACTTACCAACAAAATGAATACTGAGTAATCAGTGCCTAAGGCTGTTCCTTCAAACTCATTAATAACTTTAGACATCTCATAAAATTTGCTGCTGAAAACAATTTCTGTTTCGCATGTGTGGATAGGTATTTCTTTAATTTTCATATACATACCAAAGTGTTTAGATAGCATGACCTAATTATTTGTTGTACTTTTGTCCTCCTTCTGTTACACTGGTAAATTTTAAAACTTCTTGGAAAGTCTAAAACAACATTTATAGAAAAAAACCCCAAAACTATTTAATAAATACAGCCCACATGACTTATTTGCAAATGGGAAATACACAGCTTTTCACCTAACTGGCACAGATACTTAACATGGCTGATTTGTAAGTTGGTTTATGGACAAGTTTGTGCACAAATATTCATAAATTCTTCCGGCAGGGGGCCCATGTGTATGTTGAAGTTTTCTGTTTATGTATTTTGGATTTGGTTTTATTTCTTTCTTGTTTTCAATAAAAAAATTGGTCATAGGTGATTTGTTTTTTCCTCTGATTTCCTATTGTGATTATTCAGACATATCTGAGGTGTGTAGCTCTCACAATACTGATAGGACTGTGAAGTACTGGGTCTTTAGAGTTCGTTATATTTACTTACAAGATGTGGATACCGCTACAAGCACGTGGGACTCTATCTGGGACATAGTGAAGATGCCAGTTGGTGTCTCTTAAAAGGCGGAGCCAAGTGTCCTTCCCTTGATTTTTCACCCCTAAGACAGTACTGATACTGCTTCTGCTTCTGCAAATTGTAAAAGTAAGACACTGGTCTCCCACTGCCCAGCTGAACCTGTAAATCCTGAGATAGTCAGAGATGTGGACAACTTGCCTGTTGACCTCTGAACTGTCTGGCTGATGGCCAGCTGCTGTGGTTGGCTATTCACATAGGAATACCAAGCCAGACTGTTAACCCTGCATCCAACATTTGCCCTTTTAAATGTTGCTCTTTCACCTGAACATTTGCTCAAAGAAGTGGGAACTAGGCAGGTCATACATGTGAAGCTAAAATTCTTGTAAAAACATTTTCTGATTCAAATTATTCAGTTATTTTCTTACTCTGGCAGTATTAACTTCAAGCAGCTACACCTTTTATTCTTAATTTAAATTAAACTGTTTATTCTCAGAGCTAATGCTTTTTATTAGAGGGAGTCATTAGACACAGTTCTTCCTTTTGTATTCCTCTTTGCAAAGTACAACTCACAGTAAATAGTATGACTGTGGTGAGGGTCAGGCCACAGGCCTGCCTTTAACAAGAACTTGGAAGAGTTGTTTGTTTATCTAAAAAGTTAAGTCTCTTCGCAGTCTGGAAATCACTTCCAGCTGCTAAATCGTCTCTAATCTACTTTTACTCCATGTTCTCCCGGCATCCTCCCCTTTCCTGCATCCCTACGGCCAGCTGCAGGACACCTCTCAGGTTGAACCTGCAGGAAACAGTCCCTTCACCTTTCCTTCATTTTGTCTTGTTTTCAGACCTTTTCATCTCACAGAAGGCCAGAGCTGTTTAAATGAGGGCTCTGGGTGCTTTGAAATTAATTCTGCTTTCATTACGTATTAGTGTCTGAAGTCCTGCACCAACTAGTACCTCTTTCCCCAAATATCTAATTTTATACTCCACAGTTTTTTGGACTGTAATTGTCCTTTCTGCAAGACTGCAGTGATTACCTACCTGATCAGGGATGTTTGTAGCTGAAATGATTTTGAGCAAGACAGGTGCTTTTATCCACCTGCTCAGCTGTGTAAACAGCAGTGAGATAAGCTGTTGGGAAGTGCATGAAACAGGCTCTTTGATTTTTTAATTTTTTTTTAATATTTTTTTCACCGCTTGACTATGAGCTTTTCACGGACAGGGTTTGTCCAGTGCAGGTTGAATACCCACCAAAATGGTGGGGCTGTGCTCCATAGTTCGTTGGGGTTTTTCTTCTGTAATGACTTCAGTAATTAACAAACTTTTCACTTTGTACCTGTGCAGTCCTTGACAGTTTTCTAGTCCCTGTAAATGGACAGCAGGGGTTTGGCAGCCCTGCTCTGGGAGAGATGTTAGTCACCTCATAAATTAGCTGACTGGGAGGAAACTTGTTGGTGTTTGCACCAAAGTGAACAAGGTGAAGAATGTTTTCCCTGTGTTGAACGCAGGTCAAATTGGTCACCGGTGACAAGATCTGACGCACCTTGACCAAATGCCTTCCTGAAAGCCCACAGTTTAAAGGACTTTGCTTCCGAACAGGTCATTTTGACCTTGTTTCCAGACTTGTTCCTGAGGTCTGCTTTCTGCTTTTCGGTCAGCTCAGAGGAAATTTCAGTAGCCTGGGTCTGGAGGTGCCAGGTTGTGCCTGCTGGCTGGTGTAAGGAAAGGCAGATTAGAGGTCAGCTCCCTGATTGCTTAGACCCCAGTCCAGAGAAACATCAGGGTCAGTGGTCAGGCTGGCAGCTCTCCATTTCAAAAGGGCAACTTTCAAGCTTAACCTTAAAAAGGAGTCTCCTGGGGATCTTTAAAGCCTAAGGAATCCCAATTTCAGCTACCTAAAGATGATTCCCCCCCCCAGCCTAGGAGCCAGTACCTCCTGTACAAAGTAGTGCATGCAGGGCTTCACCAGTCAGAATCCCCACTTATTTATTTGTAACTTTTTTATTTACTAAAGTATGGGTTCTTAGTTTTATTTGAAAAGGAAATTGACTTCTCTTGCTCTTTGTCATTGCCTTGTTAACAAAGAGGAAGAAAAGCTGGCTAATCTCGACATTATGAGAGTTGTTAGAATTGATCCCAAGTGAACTCTGGAGAGCAGAAAGTCAGATCACCTCTTTGTTTTGTTCCAGAGGGTTACCGAAAGGGAATGACAGCCTTCAAGGGACCTATTTTCCACTAGCTGAAAGACTGCATTAAGCAAGCATGTTTAGTGAAGGGTAAAGAGAGTACCAGTGGGAATGGATGCGTGCACCACCATAGCAGGCACAGGGCTCAGAACAGAGAAAGCAGATGTCTGCTGTGTAGAGCTCTCTAAAGAGGCCACATGGGCCTTTCCACATGTAGTAATCAGCATTTCAGACTGGATCCTCTACAGCATCCTCTGGGGTGCTTGATAGAGAAATGCTACAAGCAGCCTCTTCTAGCCCCTCCTTACTGACCAGGCAGAAGTAGTACTGCTCGTTAATCCTGCTTGCTCAACACAGGAGGTGCCAGGGAAGGGACATTTCTGATGTAGTGATTAGGTTTCTCCATCCAAGCTTGTGTAGAAAGTATCTGAGAAATTTTTGGCATACTTTTTTTTGAGCATGGTTTCATTGCTGTTGGTGTAAATATGGTGATTAAAAATATTCCTTCCAGTATTTGTTTATATCTCTGTATGACAGGGAAACACTTTATTGTTCTCTAAGTTACCTTTTCCCTTTTGGAGGTTTGTCCCAAATATATAATTGAAGAACTCTGTGTGTGCCAATTCCCTTACATAGGAGGGGGTGCACCATTGTCATGGCAATGAGAATGCAGCATGCAGTGTTAGAGGAACTAACTGGTAATGCCATGTAAGACGCAAGCCAATAATATCAGACTTTTCACGGCTACAAAGAGAACTGCGATAAGGCTAATTTGGGTCACTGCGATGGACTGAAAGAATATTCAAAACTCCTATATGAGTGCAGTCTCACTAGGTAGAGAAATGCATATACAAGACTGGGAAAGCTGATTATTCGGGATCGCAGAGAAATAGAAAGGGCAAGTGTTTCCTGTGGGTTTAGTACCTTTCTGAGGTGTGCCATCAGCAAACCTCATGACCTACCTAGCTTACCTTACCACCTGTCCTTGCAGTTCCAGGTGGACCCAGAGAGAAGGAGCCTTCCTGCAAGGAAACGTACTATGACTCACTGCAGCCTGAATGAACTTTAATTCTTAAGCCAGAAAAGGAAAAAATACCTTTCTTCCTCAGTGCCCAAAATCCAAAGGGCAAGCAGAAATTCATGCTGTGGTATTTTGTCTTTACCAGACAAGATGTTAGTCAGGTTTCCAGCACTTCCCAGCCATGCAGGGAGAGTTTTGTGGGGAGAGGATTGTAAGACACGCACTCCTTCCCCTTTTCTTTTAGGACTATATTGAGCAGGCCCTTGGCACAGTGTTCTCTGACTTATCTAAAGGAATAGGTGGTGTGGATATAGAAAGAGAAAGGTACTGGAAGCCAAACCGTTTGTTTCCTCGATGTGACATTCAGGGATTGCTCCAAAACTTGTGAAGTCCATCAGAAGATCATTTCTGATTGCTTCAGTTGGTTGCGTCTTCAAGGGAAAGCAGATTGAGGGGTTTATTCCATGAAGTTTTCAGATGACTGCTGACAGATCCAAGCCTGATCTGTTCTTCACCAGTTTAGCAATTTTTTGCTCTGTCCTTAGATTTCAGGGACACTCTTGCACTTAAAGGGCTGATGTAGAGAACAGAAGTTTCCTTGTGCCAGGACATCAGTGCCTAATGGTGAGAACACATTTGTTATACATTTAGGTTTATTTTTATCAATCTCCAAACTTTAGTCCTCCTTTTTTTTTTTTAATTTTTAATTCCTTTTTTTTTCCAGATATGATACAAAGTACTCCAGACTCTGGGCAATAAGATGCACTCTGTTTTTGTTTCATTCAGAACTTGTAAAATGAAAGTGAGGTAGTTTATCCTTCTCAAGGGAAAACTATGGAAAGCAGAAGGAAGAAGTTGATAAGATGGTGATACCAAGTTCTCTTAAGTTCTAAAAAACTCTTACTACTGTTATAGTTTTTAAAAGTGTTGCTCATAACCATCAAGTGTTCGACCCTTAAGCTGTAGCCATCCTTTCTGACAAATTGTTTAAAAAAAGTTTGTAGCAGCTCAAATAGTTAAATTTTTTTTTTTTTTAACTTTTTTTAAGCAACCAGCAGTGCCTTTTTCAGGCACAGCCTGTATCTACAACAAAGAGAATACTATGAAGGGGAACTTGCTTTAAGACAGGATTTTTATCATGTTGGGACATTTCTTACCAGCATTATTTAAAAGCTTTTTAAAAAGCTGTTCCCTCACACCTTTGTTCTTTCTGTATCAGGAAATGTTGTTACATATTTAATACCATATTTTAAATGTTTCATATGTTTATGACATGAAATACATGTACAATATAATCAAGGCTCTTCCAATTCTGCTGCACCTATATCACTCCACATAGCAGACTGAGAGTTTGTGTGAAGAAATGCTTCTGACTACAAATGCTGTAAATTGAGAAATACATTTTAAAACTATTTCTTTTATAGTTTTCATTTCTTTCCATTACAAGACAAAGTCACAGTGTGGGTCTGCTGGGAAGGATGCTGCTTCTTTTACTCTCTCTCTCTTAAATTTACTTTGTTTATCCTGAAGGCTTTGGACCTAACTCAGTAGATTTGCTTGAATTTGAGGAAACTATTAAAAAGTGACATAGTGAGATTCACTGATCATCATAAACTGGATCAATACCATTGTTTATTTCTCAAATAAACTACCAAATAACACCAAAGGTGTGTGTTTATCACACCACTGAGACCAAGCCCAAACAGGAACCTGTAACTGAAACTGAAAAGCTTCTCATCTCTCAACCAGTAATTATTTTTTGATTTTACTTTTATGGACACAGCCTGTCCACCTAGATACCGAATCTGGTTCCTGCAGGAAATACAGATTAGAATTTTCTTTCATCTCAAGGTTTTTGGGCATGGATGAGAGAAAAACAATGATGTTTTTTATAATAATTAAATTTTTATGGTTGTGTGTATGTGATATGTGTATTGTAGTGTGTATGTGGGGATAAAAAGAAAATTACCTGATGGAAAACTTGATTTACTTTATGACTTTTAAATTAAAACATTGCAGGTAGTCTTCCTTCATAAAACCTGATTTCTCCAAAGGTTGGGTGCTTTTTTTATTAGTTGGTTGGGTTTTTTTGTTTGGGTTTTTTGGGATTTGTTTGGGGTGTTTTTTCACTGAGAGGTTTCAGTGAGAGAATTATACTTTTTCTTTCTATCATTTCTCTAGGTCATTCACGGCATATTCAATTACTGATCATGAGCTTTCCATGGGTCTTCTGGCACATGCTGATGGTGTCTCATCAAGTATTCCTCACTCTAAATAGGTGAATCATAGAACTGAAAACACTCAGTCCTGATGTAAGACAAGGTGGCTTTGAGCAAAACCTGAAACTTTTACTGGGATTTGTAGAGTTCTAAGAGGAAAAAAAAAAAGTTTTGAACTGGTTATTTTTTGGCCTGGCCTTTTTTTTTTTGTGTGTGTGGGGGCGGGGGTGTTGTGTGTGTTTGGCTTGGTTTGGTTTGATTTGTTTTGTTTTGTTTATTTGGTATGGTTTGGTTTTGGTTTTTTCATTAGTTGATGTTGTAATTGCTTATACTTCAATTTGTAGTTTTCACCATAGCAGCAGATCCCTTTATCCTTTAAGTCTTCATAAAACAGTGTAGCATATTTTGCAATACTGAACGCCAACTAACTCTTCTCATAAGTGTCAATGTACTCTGTAGTATAATATCAAGAATGCTTCAATTTCCATCCTGTTCTTTTTTGGTTGTTGCTTGTTTACATTGGTTTCATCATATAAATATTTGTGGGCATACAGCTTTATTGTGTTGCTCTAAACACATGTGAATCTAATTACCAATGTGTTTAATTTGAATTTAGTGTTACATGGTTTTTAATCATGCTCCAAGTCACTTTTAATGGTTACAAGAAAAGTATTTCTGGAACACATAATTCTCAGACTATAAGCATGCACTGTTCCCAGCAGTAGTTAAGATTATTTAATTTATTAGCAAATGACTGTTGTGCAAATACTTTTGGATAGAATCCCAATGTTAATTATCAGAAAGAAAAGTTAAGAGGTTAAAAATTAAACTTGGATTCTACTAGGTTTTATGGGGGGTTTAATACATTTCTTACATCTACAAGTCATACATCTTCCCCTCTCTAAAAACATATCCCAAGTATGTATATTGCATCCTTTGAGTTGCCTACAAATTATATTTTATATACATCGATTTCTTAGTACTAGTCTTGCAGTAACAGTTATTTGGTTTTTTTTATTCCAAAAACATATAAGGCCTGAAAAAGCGCCAGTGTAGGAGTTACAGAAATGCAATGACTTCTGTCTTTTGGTGGAGCAGAGACGATGACAGTAACATTTCCCCATAGTAATTTTTCAGTCTATTTTTCATTTGCCATTGTAGAACTGCTTACAGTGATGAAAAATTGTTTGAATCATCTAACATACTTTTTTTTTTTCCTTTTTTTATATCTTTACTAGATTTCAGGTAAGATAGAAAATATTTTGGTGCTTACTGTACTGTGAATTCTTGACCCAGCATTTTTATCCAGGGCATCAAATCTTAAGTGTTGTGCAATTACAACCATATTGATTTAAGTGGTACTGAAAGAAGGTAGTACCTGTGAAAAAAATTGGCCACTTAGGTGCACAAATGGAGATTCAAGTTCAAAATATATTCTGATTGCTTTAATATTGTGTGCTTTTTGTAGTTTGAATTGAAACAGATATTGAAAAATCAGCTATATATATATACAATTACTAAGTATTCTGCTTCCACATGAGAGTCAGTAAGATATTGGAAGCTACTTATTTCTACTAAAATAATTCTTAATTATTAAATCATTCTCTTTTCCTTATCCTTTGAAGGAAACTTTCTAAATTGGTGGGAATGTATGAGCTGGTGAACTGGAGAAAGAGGAAAAAAAAACCAGATGTAAAACTAATTCTAGTTTGTGATTTTTCCAGTTTCTTACATATGATTCCACTGATATGTCACCTCCATCACTGTGCTCTTATTTAGTGTGGCTCAACATTGTTATCATTCAGGGTTTCATTGTTTGTTATGTGGAATTTATTTAGCTGCTCATGCTGCTGTCTGATTTTCTGTGTTTCCTTTCAAGTGATTCCTTCCCTGTTCTTACATGAAGTGGATATGCAAGTCATCTTTTACCTGTGTAGGCTACAACTTGGCTGAAATGCTTGATGTTGACATCTTGCTTTTTTCCTGTGTTAACTTCCTATTGATTCTGTTGGAGCAATATCTGAGAGCCCAAGTTACATTTGAATGTGTAAACAGATGGATATGTATTTCACAAACAGACTGTGTTATACATTTTTATGAGATATTCAAACCGCACATTGTTTTCATGATAAATTTTACAGTTTGTAATTTTATATGCTTGCCGTTTTGCAAAATGTTACAATCACTGACAATCACAGAAGGCTCAGAATAGTCACAGTGTGCTAGTTCCCTGTCTGTGACAGTGACCAGCAGCAAATAGTTCCCAAATAAAAAAGAAGTGGTGAATATGGAGTTTTTAGTTCCTTTTAGTTTTTTTTCAAGTTTTTTTTTTTTTCTTCACTTTCTTTTAATTCCATCATTATTCTCCTAGAAACCTCCTGGGTCAGTCTTTGCATCTCACCCAGAGTATTTATAGTTCTGGATAGATCCCTTTTCCATCAATCAGTACTTTTTTAGCCCATTTATTAGCTCTGCCTTCAAAATATTCTAAGGCAGTGATTTCTACCTTTTAGTGACATGTTACATTAAAAAATATTTAATTTCATTTGCTTAAATCTCATTTCTCCTAGTTTTCATCAGCCATTTTCTCATTCTTT
This sequence comes from Todiramphus chloris collaris, assembly GCA_025345505.1. Lineage (NCBI taxonomy): Eukaryota > Metazoa > Chordata > Aves > Coraciiformes > Alcedinidae > Todiramphus > Todiramphus chloris. Next base: position 3,534,700 of record JANVCC010000041.1, read on the forward strand.
TAGTGTGAGAGATAATTGTTCCCTATATGCTTTCTCCAAATAGTTGATGATTTTATAGGTCTTTCTCATATTTTACCTCAGACTTCTATTTTCCCAGATTAAGTTTACTTATATAAAGGCTGTTCCTTGATTTTGAGAGTTCTTTTTCTCTCTTTCCCTACGCTTTCTATTTCTACCTTCTCCTTTATGAGATTAAATTATAAATATTACGCTATCAGTAAGAAATGAAATTCAATGACCATGTTTATAAAGAAATCATGATCCTTTTGGGGTTTTCTGTTATGGAAAATTTCTTTCTGATTCTAATGCCATTTCTAGTTTAAAAAAAACACTGTATCCTTCTTCACTGGACTATCTCAGGCTATTACCACATTCTCTCTGCATAGACTGCTTGTCAGGCCAGTCATCAAACTCCCTCCAAGATACCTGTGCATGCAGAGCACATCTGAAGTGTTTTCTTTGTAGGTGGTCTCATTCAAATTTTCAGGGCAGACTGATGACAGAAGCTAAACCAAATTAAAAAGAAAATAATAATAAAATACAGAAGTACAATAAATCTGACTCTTCTCATTCAGTACATGTGGATCTTGAACTGAGAATAACTAACGTTATACTGAAGCTCTTCGTCTGTAAAACAACAATTAGCAACAGCTTTGAAAATATTGTTGGTCAACAATTATTTTATTTTTTTACATTTGGTGTTAGGGATGTGCAATCTTTTGCTTGTGAGTATGATTCAGACCTTAGTATCTATGGTTTAGATACCGTGTTTAATTGTCTCAGATGTATTGAAAGCTGTGATTTACAACAAAAGACCTGCATTTCATTGTCTCAGATTTATTGAAAGCTGTGATTTACAGCCCTGAATATCTGGCCTAAAACATGGATTTGGGTGTTTCTGTAAATGAAAGACAACTAGATGATAGTACAACTTTGGGGTTTTTTTCTCTCACGTAAGTGTCATAAATATTCATTTTAGATACATTCAGTCTGATGTACTTTTGCATTGAGATAAAATATTGTATGTGATATATATTAGTTTTCCTTATCAGAAACAGTAGTGAAAACACTGTTTTCCCTATGATATTTAAAATGAAAAAAACTTTTTTTTTTCCCCCCCAAAAAAATACTTAAAATACACAACTTTTAAATGGTAGAACTGGATAAAGTATTTTTACAGAGCTGTTCAGATGCAAGAGTGGCCATTTGTTCACACCAAGGCATTTGGCCTTGCAATATCATTGCTTACCACTGTCATAGAGAACGTTAGATGTGATTAGCTGCAGGTATCCTTGCCAGATGATATCCTAGTAAAGTCCTTTATATATTTCATCTTATAATTGTATTTGCAAGTTAATGTTTGAAGTGTCAGTCTTTTTAAAATTAGCTCATCTTGTTATGATTTAGAGCTTTGATGTGAGTGAAAGGCTTCAATTGCAATGCACAGTCACATCTGAGAGTAAACTGCATAGACAAAGAGCCTTACAACACTAGTAAATCAAATACTCTGAACTGTCTATGTGGATTATGAGGTACTATTTGCATAACTTTGAAGTATTTATACTGATGAAATTACAATAATTAAAATCATTGCTGTGTCAATTGCTAGATGCCACAAGGCACAGCAATAACTAGCATGCAAATCAGACTTTGTGTAAGCATTTTAAAGAATAATTACCTCATTTGATTCAGATGTGCCTGAAAGGCATTAAGAATCATTTGTGCTATTTTGCCTTCAACAATTTTTTAGGTCTCAGATAATATTGTTTTTATTATTGTTGTTGATGATAATACCTTTGTGTGGACATTTGTCTATATGTTTCTGGTTTAGTCTTAAAGTGAAAGCCAGTGGTAAAACTTGGCAAAGTAGTTAGGAAAGATTTATTTTATATTAGTTTGTTCTGAATCTCCGTCTAGAAATTATTTTAGTTTGCATTAGAAGCAATACCAACATGCAGTCTCTTAGTTTTTTGTTACAGTTTGTTGAATCCTTTATTATGGGAGTAGTGTAGAAATTATCTCTTATAGGGAAAAAAGTTATTTTTTCTTTCTTTTTGCCTTAAATTTATAACAGACAATTTGGGCTTCCACACCATGAATTTGAAATACATAATCCAAAGAAAAATAGACCATGACGAGCTGCTCATTCACATCATTACAGATAAATATTTCCAGGAAGTGTAATGCCAATAATAAAATTAATTCAAGCTTACCCAAGGTTCAGAGACATTTCTTTGTACAGATTCTGGGTGGTGAGGATGTCCTCTGCAGTGAACATTTGACAGATGGGTTCTCTAGCAAAACAGATGGCAGAGAGCAAAATAGGGGCTCCTTCTGAAACAAAGCCCATAACAGCAGTGCGAGTTCAGCTCAAGAAGCACTGCCAAATCTCCCAGTCTCTATCACTGGATGTGTTCAAATCCAGGTTAAATGGGGCCTTGAGTAGCCACGTCTAGTGGGAGGTGTCCCTGCCCATGGCAGGGGGGCTAGAACTAGATGATATTTAAGGTCCCTTCCAACCCAAACCGTTCTCTGAAATCATTCAGACCTTTAATCAGTGCCATGTGTTTTTCTGGAAAAGTTCCCTTCTGACAGTGCATATCCCCAGACATGTAATATGCCCTGATTTGTAGTGGTTTCTGATATGAAAATCAGAAAGTAAGAATGTTGTCCTCCCTCCTGCTTTGTGTCTGGAAAGCTGCTTGGCAGAGAGGGACCTGGGGGTGTTGATCAGCACCTGGCTGATCATGAGCCAGCAGTGTGCCCAGGTGGTCAAGAAGGCCAACACCATCCTGGCCTGTATTAGGAACAGGGTGGCCAGCAGGACTAGGGAAACGATTGTCCCACTGTATTCAGCACTGGTGAGGCCACACCTTGAGTAGTGTGTTTAATTTTTGGGCACTGCAGTATAAAAAAGATACTGAAGTGCTTGAGAAGAAGTGGAGAAGGGCAATGAAGCTGGTGAAAGGTCTTGAAAATAAGTATTACAAGGAGCAGTTGAGGGAGCTGGGGTTTTTTAGACTGAAGAAAAGGAAGCTGAGGGGAGACTTTATTGTTCTCTATAACTACCTGAAGGGAAGTTGTAGAGAAGTGGGTGTTGGTCTCTTCTCACAAGATGCAACTGATAGGACAAGAGGAAATGGCATCAAGTTATCCCAGGTGGGGTTTAGGTTGGATGTTAGGAAGAACTTCTCCACCAAAAGGCTTAGCAAAGACTGGAACAGGCCACCCAGGGAGGTGGCCCTCTCTCCAGCACATTCCATAGAGACAAATTCCAACATGTACTTCAGTTTGTAAACATTTGTTAAAATACTCTGTTCAGAAAGACTCTTATTTTTATTCATTTTTCCTGCATTATCCTTTATGCATAGCTTTATTATATTAATAATTATAAAAACACCTTCTGAATAGAAAGCAAAGTCCTTGTAGTTAACACTTCTTAAATCAAATAACCTGATGCTTCTTTTCCCCTTCTGCCACAAATTTGTTGTTATTGCAACTACCTAGCACGCTTTATCCAGGTTAACTATGAAGCAATCGATAGTACTGTGGTGATTTTTTACCAAACTAACAGCAGTATAGTTCCTGACTAGTTTTGAGGCACCAGGTCTGGGTTTCAGCCTTATGTGAGTCTTGTATTCAAACATCACCCACTCTTTAGTGAGCCCAAGCTCAGAGTTAAAGGCTGTGGCAACTGATCCTCACTTTTTTTTCCACAGCTTCGTTGTTGGGTTTTTGTTTTGTTTTGTTTTGGTTTTTAATTCGAAGTTGTATAGTTTTGTTTGAGGATTTTTTTTTTTTTTTCCTGCTTCGTATTTAAATGGCCTTTGGTTTTGGAGGCATCTTTTCATTATGGTGATTTTTAACCAATGTTTATACCTGAATATACCCAGATATACCTATAGATGTGCAACTCCATTTATTTTTCACAAAGGCAGCTCCACTTTTTCACCTTCCAGCTCCACTTCCCTCCCATATGAGCCTAGTGCCATAATCATTCATCATGTTCACGTAATGGGTTGGAAGAAGAGGTACACTCGCTCTCCTTAAATGAACTGCTATTGTTATTACAGAGGTGCGATTGCTGCTGATATAATGTATTGTAACCATTCAATGTGAAATGCATTTTGTGATGGCTAATAAGTACATTAACAGCCTTTATGTTTGCATTATTAGGATTTAGTTAGAAACCTACTACTTTTGGAAGAGACAATCATGCCTGCCAAATCATTTCCAGTCTGACCCTTATGTGCAAGGGCATGAGTATAACTCATCCTAGTTTTTCCTCTATCAGGATCATAAATGGTCATGCTTTTGTTATCATTAACATAGCTTGAACTGGCTACTGGAAGTGGCCAGCATCAGCAGCACTTGTCACACTGCAATACCACAGTTTTCACATTCTAGTTCCTGTTCATCTAGGCCACCACTAAATCCATGAACACCATTTGTAGTCTACATCCTTTTCCAGTTCTCTTCATTATTGATACTGTTGGAGAAACAATCAATTAGAAAAAAAAAAACCAAACCAAAACAAAGACTCTGCATCTTTTCCGTGGATGTTTGGATCTCTTCTTCCTTTTTCTTACTCCTTTGTGTACGTTCTGTTTCATTCTCATTGGGACATTTCAATGGAGATGTTGAATCCTCACAGATACCTGGTTGTTTCATTTTGTTTACTTGGGAGAAGCGGTGTTCTTTAGGCTCTTTGTCATGCCTAAAAGAAAGCTATCATATGTATTGATACTCTTTGGAAATCTTTCTCCTTATTCTCTATTTATTTTCAGGGAAAATATGAGAAGGTTTAAAATATTTTTCTTTCTTTTTGTTTTGAACAATTAACATTACTTCTTGTAGTTTCCTAAGTAAAAGATATTAAAGTGAAGAGTAGCTCTTCAATGCTTACTAGTGTACATCATCTATTAGTGTTACTGAGACTTCTTATGTACCCAGAGAAAACAAATTAAAAGGAAAACTGAAAATCAGTAGAGGTCTAGTCCTTATAGAAACAATATTCTTATTATTCATTTACTAATGCAGTTGGTATTATGCAGTATTTGGCTCTACCTAGAAGGAAGGTGTAAGACTGGATGAGCTAGTACGGTCATGAAGTCTTAACATGGAAAACATTACAGTGATACTTTCTCGGTCAAGAGGTCCCAGCAAAGATCTGTACAGGGTCTTACACTGCATTGCTGAGTGCTACATGGCACGGACAGAGGTAAGCCTTGAAGTTTGAGGATACAAATCCTTTAATCTTATTGGTATGTTGTTAAACCATACTGTGGCAGAGGAAGAAGAGAGGGGAGCGAGGGAGGGAGGAGTTGTTGGTTGCTATCCAGTTGGCTCTTTTGTCTCTCCTCAGCTCCTTCTCCTGCTCCAACACTTGGTCTCTGGTATTTTAGCTAGGGCTGCAGCAATCAATTTGAAACCATAGATTAGCATGAGCAGGTCAAATATGGGGCAAAATATATAATTCCGTGTGTTGGTTTTCCCTCTGTTGTTTCAGTGAGGCAGTTAGCTAGAAACTGGATCAGCCTATCTGAAATCACGGAGATGGGGCATTGTTAATAACAATGGTTGTCTGGCTCTGTGCTGTGAGGAGCCCCTCCCTCAAAATGCAAAATATGGGAAAGCACTCTGGATCTTGAATTTGGTTATACTATGTTCACTTTGATGGAATATAACTTGAGCAGAGCGAGTGATGATCTAGTTGAGGATGTCCCTGCTCACTGCAGGGTGGTTGGACTAGATGATCTTTGGAGGTCCCTTCCAACCCGGGGAATCCTATGATTCTATGAGATTTGGTCAGCCTCACAGCTAAAATGAATTACAAGTGCTCTATGAAGTTAGTAAATCTGGCTGGTGTGCCTGCATTAAATTTTTTATATTTTGCTTTCCAAAGAATAAAAAAAACCCCAAAACCCCAAAACAACAAAACAAAACAAATTATGAAAATGAGTTGATTCAACTTTAGCCAGGCTAACTCCTTGGGATACATTTTGAAATTAACTGAACTTGGGGGTTGCTCTTCAAACTGGTCAAATCTGTGTTGCTGTCTCTCTGACTTGAGGGAATTTTTGAACATATTATTCTTAAAGTGGAGTATCAGGAACCTTGTTACAGAGAGAATGTAAAAAACAGGCACCAATGGGGATTGCTTAACATGTCCAAAAGCTTGTATCATGCCACTCCAGCTGTTCCATGTAACTTCTGTCATTTCAACTTGTTTTGAGTTTCTTGTGTTTGTTTCACTTTTTGGTTTGTGTTTTTATTTGTTAGTTTGTTTTTTATTTTGGCAGCACACTACCTAATGTTCTTTCTTCTGTGTTTTCTCTTTGAAATCCTAATACTGCCAATTCAGCTTTACTGAATTTGGGGATAAGAAGAAGCTTCCAATTAGGGGGTTTGGGTTTTACTAGAGCCAAAGAAAGATACGTCATGTCAGCAGAAATTAAACTTCATTAAATTCAGTTATTAAATTCAGTTATTCCTTGGAGATTTTGGAAGAATTCTAGGCATCAGGGAAGAAAGGCTTTCATAGTTTTTTCTGTGTTTTTTCCACCTGTGTTTTCAGATATTAGTTATAATACTCTTAGGGACTTAAGCCATGCTAAGTGTACAAATACAATGTTGTGAACCCTTCTCAAAAACTGAGACCTAGCCAGAGAGTCAGTGGGGTCCTATCATTTCCCTCAGATCAGAAGATAAAGCTATGTTGCTATCTTTCCATAGGAAACTAAGTAGAGAGAGGTAGAAATTGTATATATGACACAGCCGTATTCATTATTACGTGAAATAACATCCCATTGTCATAAGCAACTACTGGCTTACTGGTGGGCTTTTTTTGTTTGGTTGGTTTATTTCTTTATTTATTGAACGTAAAGAAAATACACAAAGGAAACTTCTGCAAGCTCAGCATGCAAAAAGTAAAAGTCCTACTACTTCTCATTACATTTAAATGGAAAAATGGCTCAAACCCAACTGTTTCACCACTGGATTGCTGAAGGTTTCTGTAGTTCATACAGTTGATTGTTGTATTTGGCCCCTCTGCAAATACACTGAGTTTCGTAAGTGGCTAAAACTGTCTCTACTCCCTTATGTAGTACTCTCAGTAGCTGGAGGGATTGTTCTTAGGAAATTGTGAGTGTTGGCTCCAATTCCTTTTTAAAAATATGTGGAACAGAAGGATTTACACGTCCTAATTAGAACTTCTCTCCCTTTAAGCTAAAAAGTCTACATTTCTTCTGAGTGTACTGGGTTTTTAAACAGCATATCCAGGAACTGCATGAAAATCAACAGGCAGTGAGAGAGGAGGTGATGAATACAAGTTGAGATAAATACAAGACTTTCTGCTGTGACTAGAAATACTCCTATAAAGCTATCTATCAGATGAAAAAGTTGAGAGCTGGCAGGTATAGTATAGTGGAAAGCTGTATGTATTCATTTACTGGACCTACAGCATAGAGTATTGGCCTGAGGTGACCACTTATCCTGGAAACTTAAGAACCAGATCTGAATTAACAATGTAGCTACAGCTCATAAAATTAAGCAAATATTTCCTCAAAAAGAAACATTTCCAGCTCATGTGTGGAATGGATGTTGCCAGTGTCCATCATGTGGATGGGAAAAAAAAAATTAAAAACTCACTGCAGCTTGCATATAATTCTCCTTAAGGTACTCCAGTGGTACAATATTCAAGAATATTTTTAGGAAAATCTGAACAGAAATAAAAATTAATTTTAGAATACTTTTTTAGAAAAGCAGTCCTCTTCACCAATGTATAGATTTTCTTCCTTTTCTTTCGTATCACAGTGTTACAAATGCTATGCTTTCTCCTGTCTCCTAACAGCTAAATTGCTCAGAAGAGTATATCTGAATTGTACACTCCATATGAATATAGCCACGACTTTTTTTCCTATGGATAGGTATTTCCTTCATCATAACATGATTTTTATATATTACTTTACTTATGCATCAGTTTAAATGTAAAGTTTAAGCAAGTGTCTGTTGTATTAAACACTGGACTTGCGCACAATCACATAACCCTCTATCCATCATTTTACAGCAGAAGATATTCTATAAAATGCAAGAGGATAGGAAGATAGGAAATCTCAATTTTTTTCCACTATTTGTGTAGATAAAAATGATACAGTTTTTCCAGAACTTGACTGGGGTCATACAGCATTTTCTAGGAAATGTCACAAGAATCTTGCTAGCTCAGCAGTTATGCATGATGAAAAGCCTAACCTCTTTGTTCTAAGAAGGGCTCTTTCTCCTCATCCTTTTTTTGTCTGTACCCCTCTGTAGTAACAGTTATTTCTGTATTCTTTCTCAAAGGATAATGCTTACAGAAAACACAAATGGCAGAAGTATAATATTCAAATTATATTGACCAAAAATTACATGAAAAGAGAAATGAGAGTTTGTATGGCATGACATGTGCTATGAGGATAACTTGTCTATCTGTATAAATTTTTACTATGGGTTAGATTTTCTTTCTCCAATGTGGGCATGCCGTAATCTGAACATCACTCTTGGGAGACAGAAATTAGGAAGGCTAATTCCTAAGAAGAGATGAAGCAGCAAATATATGTAACATGAATCCCTCTAGGAGAAATGGAAATGGGAAATTTACTTTACTTGTTTACTTTTTATAATTTTAATTTTATTTGCTTGCTTAGTATATATAGATTGAGGGCAGCTAGAAAGACCAAAGGCTGTATCAGCAAAGAGAATGTCATTCTTCAAGCTCTATGAGAAAGAATTACAAATTCTGCTGGAAAAGATTGTGATTTTCTTTGGCAAGTGTTTTGATGAACAGTTTGTATAATATACTTGGTACTCCTTGAGCGTCTACTCTTACTATTTTTCTTGCTTTACATGTTAGATCGTATCTATTGATTCAACATTGAAGGCCTTTAAGCGTTTTAATCTTTTATAAAGGAAGAGTAGAGGTGTTTGATTTTCCTCCCCTGAACATATAAAGATAGACTTAAAAGCTGATTTTAACGTTCACAGCTTAGTCTGCATCCCTTTTTGCTAGACAAATGCCCTTGGTTATGTATGTAAATAGCTACTGGTTAAAATGTCTATAGGGGCAGCTAAAGAATCTATAGTACAGTTCCTTCTTCTTTTGAGTTCTGATACACAGCACAAGTGAGTTTCTTGGCAGTGATAATAGTAAAGGTCAGTCAGAACTAAATCTAGAGCTGAAAAGGAATAAAATGAAAGCTGAAAATCAAAAGAATGTAATAGTAGCCTGGTAAATAAACGTGGTTCTGGCACGAAATGGAAGTTTACGATGAAGCTCTTCCTCACTGCTGTTTACAACTTGGAGTTATATTGTATGAGCCAAAAATCAACAAAGTATCTTGAGAAATCAGGTTCATACGCTGTTCTGGATTGCAGTCACTTCAGCCTACTTGTAAATTGTAATACTCTGAAGGTCCCAGCAGTTGTGATGTCAAGTCATTAAACCTGTAACTATGAAGTATCAGACTGCTATAACTTGGTGATTAACAGGAGGAAAGGCCCCAAACTCTTATTTGCACATTTGTTTAATTTCTTCCCCATCTCCAAATAGATAGTTTGAATTGAAATAACTTGAAGTTTTTTATAGAGGAGTAATGGGATATTATTTTTGTTTCTGATATAAAGTCAACAGAACTGAATCTGCAGTAACATAAAGATCTGTCATAAACAAAAACTTGAAGCATCTACAGGTATTGAGTTGAAACCTATAATATGAAGAGGTAGGAACTGTGCTTCTTATATGGCAACTGGGTACTATATCCTGTATGATAGTATGCTGTAGATAATGGTTGTAATACAGAGAATGATTTACAGATTAAGGATTATATTTAGAACAGCATAGCAACACACTTAATGGAAATTGGAAGAACCTTTGTCATGACTTCCTGGTTTCAGGCATTTTTGCAACTAGTAAATGGTGACCAATATATGCCAAGGTGAAAACAGTAGAAGGAAAGACATGTCCACATACTCGGTGGATATTTACACTATCCATCCAGAACACTAAGACAGATAACTAGTATTTAAAATATAAAATACAGGTGCATTTTATGAAACTTGTAAATGTATATATTTCATTATTTTAGCTATGCTTTCATATCTTTTATACCAGGACTGTCCACAGGGCACCTCTGGGCCTGGTTTGATCTGAGGGTCCCTTCTGAATCACAGAATCACTATGATTGGAAAAGATTCGTAAGATCATCAAGTCCAACAATTATCTAACTCTGCCAGGCCCACTACTACACCACATTCTTAAGTGCCATATCTAAATGGCTTTTAAATACATCCTGGGATGGTGATTCAACCACCACTCTGGGCATCCTGTTCCAGTCTTTGGTAACCCTTTTGGTAGAGAAGTTCTTCATAATGTCCAACCTAAATCGGTCCCTAAATTGCTTTCCAGAAATTTTTAATGTAATGTTTGTTTGCTACCCAGCTACTGGATATATTGCTATGCTATGATATAACTTGTCTGCTTCACAGGAAGTGGGATATTTCATGTTCTGTATTAGCCTGAAAATGCCTACCAAAGGTTTTGTCACTGGTTCCCCAGTAGCTGTATTTGTTGTGGAGAACTCCCTCAGCATTCAGGCATTGCAGTCCATCTCTTCTCAACAAGAGTTTGTCACCTAAAGTATTATTCTGAATGTTAGCTTGAAGGTGTCTTGCACAACATTATTGAGCATAACCTTTTTGGCTTATTAAATAATATCATGAACAGCTGTTGAAACACTTACTCTGGTAAAGGGTATCTGTGCAACATTTTTCAGGTAACTCCCTATTGAGAAGTATCAAATATTAGGCTTCATAAGACTTCTTCAGCTAGTCTGATCCAAATTAGAAGGGCCTGACAGCTTCATCAGAGACACTGAGGCTTACCTGTACGAAGGAATCTTTGTTGGAGATAGGATATGACCAAAGCTCACGTACCCATGGGAGGAAGCCATTTCTTTTTGGCTGTTCTACTCCTGTCTGAAAAGTCAAGACTTAATAAAAACAAAAAAGCGAGTCTTCCCGAGTGAATAATGGTGTTTGTGTTATATATTCATGCATAGAAAAACAGGATTTTAAGGCCATTTGCAGAATTAGGACAACTTCTGATTACAGTTGGGTCTAATTTATTATACATTTGATTAAGCACTATACATTTAAAAATGTATGTTAATGTATAAATATATAACGCTTCTAATGTTAGCAAATCCTGTCCAATGTTATAAACTGCATACTTTTATTTCTCTTAGGTCAATTTTTTCTATATTATCCTTTATCAAGGAACAAGTCCTTTATCAAGGAACAAGTCCTTCTTCTTTCAAGTGAAATACCTGTAGCTATATAGTGATATTTGCTCTCTAGGTCTGTGATTAGTTTTGTACTTGCTTATAGCAGCTTTTAGACTATTTTGAGTATGACATCTGCATTCAATTAGCTTCAAAAGGCTACCATAAAAGCAATAACTGAAGAAATGTAGTTTAAATATATCTGGTATGCTTTACTGTTCTGCAAGCGGAACAGTATCACAAGAAGTTTCTGAGATTTCATTTCAAGTTTTAAGTTTCTTTGAGCATAGAAAAGAGATTGTTGAGAATTCATGATAGCAGTGATGGGTGGAAGGGTCCTAATTATTAAATTGATGGAGCAAACATCATTAGTACAATATGAGCATGTGCTCTCTGTTTACCCTTTGGAATCACTGGTGTCACACACTATGAATTTGTAGAAAACTATTTGTCCTGGCTGCTGTCTGCAGAGGAAAAATACAGCCAAGAGTAAAACTTGGTATGGTTTCAGACACAGAAATATTTGAGGCAGTCCACCTTTTCATGGGCCAACTTCTAAGATATTATTGTTTGTCCTAGACTTAACCTTCTTTGTCAAAATATTATTTAAGTCACATGAAACAATATCTTATTGTTGAGGCCAAATTTACTTGCCTTTTATGAAAAGTACGCTTCCTCTTAAATGTATTGTATCTACTTGCAAGCTCATGGGAAAGATTATTTCTAACCATTTACAGATATTTGTTATATTCTCTTGTGATTATATAGTTGTCTTATTTCCAGAATCCCTGTATCCTTCATGTGAATTTTTTACCCTGAATTTAAAATACACGCAGTTATTAAGAATTATGGGTTAAATAATTAACAACTTGATGTTTTCCATGGTAGTTTCCATACGAACTAGATGCATGTAGTATTTTATTGTCCAAATAATGTTTCAAGTAGTAAAATGGCAAGGGAATACTGACTGAGCTATTAATAAAACACGCTAGCTTTTAGCTGGCAAAGCAGCCTTCTTTCCATCAAATATGTCTCAGCCTTTAATAAAGAAACTCAAGTGGTGTAGGTGAAAAATTACTTTTCTCACCCGGTCATCTGTCTGTCATGTATTATTCAGGTCACCAATGTTTGTCCTGAACTGTATCATTCTGTAGTTGTGTCAGGTATGAAATATGTTCAGTGTAATTCCATCAGACTTCACGAAGTTGATTAGAACAGATCACCTTTCGGCATGGGCACAAGTTATCTCAGTAGATTGAGTGAAAAAGACTTATTTATCTTTGCCTTATAATAAAGAAAGAGAAGAGTAAATTTATCCATTAACCTGAAAAGAGTCTCATATTTTGTGTGAAAACAAACTGAAGGCAAAAATTCTATTGAGAAGACTTTAATATAAGACTCTTTCTTTCCAAAGTATGTTTGCATTTGAAATCAGAAAATATAAACCTTGAGGCACATGCATTATATAACAAGCTTTTAATTTTTATTTATTTATTTATTTTCCCTGAGCAGAATCATTAGAAACAATTAAATTGGTGTTGCTTTATTTTTGGTAGATTGCAGGGCTGTAATGATGCCGTATTTCCTTTAAATTCAGATACTGGTGAAGGTCTAAATATAATGAGTTGTGATATATGTTTTCTTCTGGTTAATAAGGATACAAAATAAGTATGAAATACTTTGTCAGAAATATCTATTAAAGAAGACAGTTCTTGTTTGTCAAGGATAATGACTGAACCCCCATTCTGCAAGAATTTTGTAAAACAATTTTTACTTTTTATGTATTTTTTTAAATATTGTGTACTTCCTATTATGGAGAACACCTCCATGGGGCTATCAAGAGGGTATTAATGACTTAAGGAACCTTTTTAAGACCTGTGATAACTCAATGCAATCCCATCTCCAATACCTTTTCTACACAGGTCTGGTGTACAGCTCCTATAGATGTTCACTACTACTGTGATGTGTACTTCCTAAAGCACTGCATGTCACCAGTAGAAAAGGTCATGATAGGCTGTCAGACAGACCAGGACTGTCCTGTTTTCTTGTGAAATGTTACACTGCTTGAAATATAGATGTTTTACTTGTGGAGGATGCAACTTCTGGGTATTTATTTCATTTTGCATGTAGTGGAAGTGTAGTGTACCAGAGATGGTAAAGCAAGCCAGGTGGGATTTAACAACCAGTGACTCTGGAGGAGGCTGAGGGGAGACCTTATTTCTCTCTACAACTACCTGAAGGGATGTTGTAGTGAGGTGGGTGTTGGTCTCTTCTCCCAAGTAACTAGCAATAGGATAAGAGATAATGGGCTTAAGTTGTGTGGAGGAGCTTTAGGTTGGATATTAGGAAAAATAACTTGACTGAAAGAGTTGTGAGGCCTTGGAATACCCTGCCCAGAGAAACTGTGGAGTCACCATCCCTGGAGTTGTTAAAAAAACATGTAGACATGGTACTTCAGGACATGGTTTAGTGGTCATGTTGGACATGATGATCTTGAAGGTCTTTTCCTACCTTAACAATTCTGTGCTTCTGTAGAGTCCCCATTACAGCTTCACTTTGCTCTTGTCAAGGAGCAGAGGGCCTTGCTGATGGGTCGCTCACTCTGGATGAGTGCTCTCCTAATGCAGTGGTGGATGTTTAAGCACAGCTGGGTCTCAGCCTTTCCTGTTCCACTTCCTTTTTTTGAGAAAATGTATTTTTAGGTGCCTGCCTCTGGGTGGAGGACAATGAATCCTGAGAGAGATTCAAGTTTTGTGTTTTCTAGAGGGTCCCCAGTTCACTAAGTTTTATGCTCTCCCTTTTTGGTAATCCAGAGGATGAGCAGGGACTAATTACTTTCAAGTCATGGCTCTGAAATAATTTACTCTGTCATAATATGAATACACAAGTTATTTTATTAAACCAAGCTTTACTGGTTAATGTCTCCATCCAAGAAAAGTTTTTGACTGTAGTTTTTAACAATATACTACCAATTTATTCAATTATCAGCTTTTTTGGGAAGGCTGGTGAGAAACATCATGTAAAAGTGAAAGTATGGTTTTACTTCAGTGAATGGCTTGTTAGCACATGCTTAGGAGGAGATATGAGAGGAAAGTTTACGAAACATTTTCCCATAGATGCCTGTCTCTCTGGTGACCCAGAAGGGATACAAACCGTCTAACTTCAGTCCTCCAAAGAAAATGCACATCCAAGGTTTAAAGCAGAGGATCTGAATGCCCCTCTCAAACACCTCCAGGATTTTCAGATTGGGTTAATGATTGTAACCATCTTTTTTGGATTTTATGGTGTTCAGTGTTTCAGAAGAGCACAAAACATGCTGTTATTTCAGAAATGCACAAAACATGCTGCAATTCTTTTAGTATTTTACTTGGGCAATCTCCTAGAGCAAGAAACTGTATTGAATAGAACTCAGACTCACTTCTGTTAGGAACCTGGATATATTAAGCTACCATATTTTTTTTGTGAAAACTTTATGTTAAACTTTAAGATAGTTTTATTTTATATGAAACAATTAAACTCATCTTTGAATTTTATTTTTTGAATCCTTCCAGGGGGGTTTAATAGCTACAGCATATGCTCATATTTTGCTTTGCATAAACAGAAGCCAAATTTAATATCTCAAGATAAAATTTTGTATTTTGTCAAAGGATAAAAAAAAAAAAATCAGTAATCTCATTACCCTTTTTACCTGAGTTAAAATATAATTTTAATAATATTATATAATATAATAGCAATAAAACGAAAGCATAATCTTTTTTTCTGTCGAATTGTTGACAATGATTTGCACTTTACTAACCTGTTAAATATTTGAGCATTTTTCTGCATCATATTTGAAGCTGTTGTGTTCAGGCTCTCTGCTCGTTAGAAATCTTTGAGAGTTTTTTTTTTCTTACTTTCATTCTCCATCCATTAATCTGTGTCTTTCCCCTCCACAACTTGATAAAGAGCTATACAGACTAAGACCAGTTAATGGATGCAGTGGGTCACATTCTGCCCTCAAATACAAAATCAGGACTATGCTCCCATTGCATCTTACAAAGATTGCAACCAATGAAAGTTTTGGTTGTATATTTGAGGGTGGCATCTGGCCTAGCTTGTTTAAGAATGTAATTTGTTAATGGCTGAGTAGTTTGTGCTATGGAAAAGAACATTAAAGCTCCATATAAATACAGCACAATGTGCTTGCCACTGTGGGAGGTGCAGGAAGAGTATACTGTGTGCTAAAAAGCAAGTTTAAAGACCAAGGTTACAACTTTTATTGAAGCAGAATAGCTTAAACTGCACTGTTATTTGACAGATAATACTCTCTGCAGACATAAGTAACCATAAAACCTGAGGGCACTAATCATGTGCTTCAGATCCGATGAAGATGTGATCTCCAAGCTCTACCAATACCAGGGAGTAATGTAATTTCTCAAGGGTGCCAGTGCATCTTTCCTTCTGTTCTCTTCATTTTGTGGGCAATGTTGTGATGTTTTATGGTTTGTTAAAGTCAGATGCTGGAGTAAAGAGATCAAATGAGTAATTTTCCATTTATTTCTTTTTAAAAAACAGGGTGTGTAAGAAAAACCTGCTTCTATGCTTACTGAGAAAATGTGTTTTACATGTAAATAAAATATGCAGTTATACAAAGATTCAACTGAGTCCAAATGAAGGATCATGGAGTCTGTTACTTTTATTTAAATTTTGAATAAATCTTCTCATGAATTTTTGCAGTCATTGCATCTTGGCAATACCAATAGAAGAGAGTGAAAGGCTTTATTAGAGAGGTGACCCAAAGACATGCAATTGAAAAGTCCCTAGAGACTTCATTGTGTATTAGTAGGATTAGAATTTCTCTACTTCCCAAACAATCTTTTACATGGATTTGGGAACTGGTTAAATGATGCTATATGACAACAGGGTATGGTAGCAATTTCTGCATCATAGCTTTCATGCCAGAAGAATATCAACTAAATGTAAACCATGCCTCATAATAAAATCCTGTTTAACAAAATACAGAGGTTATACCATTTTGGGGGTATGTAACCAGATTAATTCCCCATGTACTTTTCTAGATTTTTCATGCGTTTCTGACATCTGTTGTGGAATTCAGGCCCAAATTAAGACACCAAAGTAGATGCATTTGAATTTGAATGTGATATGTTCATTCGGAAGATTTGAGGATCTACAGGCTAGTTACCTTCACCTCAGTCCCTAGCAAGATGATGAAATCCTTGAAATCATCTCCAAACACATGAAGGACAAGATGATTTGGAGTAGTCAGCATGGATTTACAAAGGGCAAATCGTGTTTAACCAGTGTTCTACAATTAGATGATTAACTTGGTGGACAACAGGAGAGCAGTGTTATTTACCTCAGTATTAGTAAAGTCTTTGAGCCCGTCTCTGACAACATATGTATAGACAAGGTTATAAATCACAGTTTGGACAGTGGACAGTGATGTGGATTGAAAACTGGCCTAACAGCTGGCTCCAGAAGGTTATGATAAATGTCATGAAGTCCAGTTGGAGACAAGCAATCAGTAGTGTACCCCAGGGATTGATACTGGGACCAACACTGTTTACCATCTTCATTAATGACCTAGACAATGGAACAGAGAAAACCCTTAGATGCTTCATAGATGATACAAAACTGTGAGAAGTGGCTGATACACCAAAGGTCATGATGCCACTTAGATTGGTCTCAACAGTCTCAAGAATTGGTCTCAGGTGAATCTTATGAAGTTCAACAAGGGGAAATGCAAAGTTCTGCACCTGGAGAATAATAGCCCCAAGCACTCATTTAAGACCAGCTGGAAAGAAGGACCTTGGAGTCCTGGTAAACAACAAGCTGACCAGAAGTTAGCAATGTATCCTTGCAGCAAGGAAGACCAACAGCATACTTGGCTGCATTTTGAAGAGCACTGCCAGCAGGTCAAGAGGAGTGAACCTTTCCCTCTACTTAATACTGGTAAGATACATCTTGAGTGCTGTGTTTAGTTCTAGGCTCTTCAGTACAAGAAGGATATGGGCTTACTGGTGTGAGAGCAGTGAAGGGTCATAAAGATAATCATGGGACTGAAGCCTCTTTCACATGAGAAGAAGCTGATAGAACTGGGCCTATTCAGTCTGTAGAAGGGATGGCTGAGGGGGATTTTATTAATGCATACAGATACTTAATGGGAGGGAATGAAGAGGCAGACAGGGTCTTATCAGTAGAGCCCACTGACAGAACAAGAGGCAATGGCCACAATTGTAAATACAGAACATTCCACTTATGTGTAAGAACTTTCTACTGTGAGGGTGGTGAAATACTTGTTGCCCCGATGGGCTGTGGAATCTTTACCTGCAGAAATATTCAAAACCAACTTGGACATGATTCTGAGAAGCATGTTCTAGATCACCCTACCTGAACAGGAGGATTGGACTAGATGATCGGAAGAGTTACCTGTCAAGCTCAACAATTCTGTGATATTCTTTAATATTTGAGCTATTTAGGTCATAGCAAAGCAGACACAGGCATTTGAGAAGCTGGATTGCTATTGGAACTGAATTAACTTGATTAGGTTGCCCACATGTGGCTATCTGGTGCCATTTTACATGTCCTCTGATATACAGGGCTGATAGATATGGCAAAGGAGATATAACAAACTTATGCTGCTCTGGAGCTATATCTGGAGTCTCATCATGTTACTTTAGGGCACCTTTGGCAACCAAATTGACTAATCCAACTGTATTGACTAGATCTCTGCTGACTGTAACATGACCTTGGATACTTAATTCAATGCAGAGTTCTAAACTTAGGTGTCTCAGATCATGATGGTTCAGATAACTCCTGTTGTGAAAGAAAGTTGGACAATGCCAGGATCTATGTATATATAATGTATAGACTATACTTTTTTTTTTTCAGTGTATGTAGACATTATAACTCTCTACTGAAATTGGTATAGGGTACAAAGAATTGTTTCCCATTCATCTCTAGGTCTTCCAGATAAAAAATTAACTATATGTAACCACCTGTCCTTCTTCCTTAGCAGGAAGTGTATATTAGTTTATTCCTTAGCCTAACTAAATCAAAATGATATGAGGAAACTGGGACACATTTATCAAGGAAACTGGAAATGGGTAAAAATTAACCAGTGTTGATCATTGATGTTATTGAATATCCTTTTATATTCACCAGCACCTACTTTACATGCTAAATAAGTTAATGAAAATTTATCATGGTCTTTGTATGCTTAGGGTCTAGGGATTAATGTTAATATAGATGTCTTTGATCAAGATTTCTTGAGTAGTTAGAACATCTCAGGTCACTTTTGCAATGGTGCAACTTTGTCTGTCTTGGGCAAGTTAGATTCTGATTTTCAAAATATAGGATCAGATATTATATTTCAAAGTCATGTTATCATGGATAGATAGTCAGTAATGCTTGCTGTGGGTTTTTTTTATGTGAAGAGAAAAAAAGTCTCTTGCACGAGTTGAAGTGTTAGTTGTACAAGACAAACTAGAAATATTTGACACCACTTTGCTAGCATAGTTCAAAGCACTTTGTTGTCAGTGCTTTAGGCACAAGTGTGTTAAAACCAATGTTGGAAAAAAGTCAGTTTTCATGGTATTAAACATTTCCACAATGTAATGAAAAACTCACTAAAAACTTGGGGAAAATAAAGTCTAACTCTGTTAGTTCTAATGGACTAATGTAATGATTAAAAATAGCTGGTTAAATAAAGGTAATCACGCTGTGGGGGAACGTTAACCTGATAGTGCTGCTAGATTCAGACCTTACAAGATTGGTAAGTCAAGTGGTTAGCTTATTCCTGTTAAATTCCTCCCCCTTCAATGAGGACACATTTATATTAAGTGCAGACAGCATCTTACTAGTGATCTTGCAAACATTTAACCATGCTGATTTTTCCATTTAAAAACATCTGTGCAGTGAGAATTCAGTCTGCATTCATATGACTCTGCCAGATATGTCAGTGAGCTGTTCAAGGGTAGACATCTTGAAAAAGAACTTTGAAAAAAACATGAATCAACATTTAACTTCAAACAGAATTAGAGTGGAGTTAAACTGATATCAAAGTTAGGAAGTTTGCCTTGTCATGATGTGAAAGATAGTCATACAGTACGTTGCAGCAAGCGAGTTTGCAGCTGGCATTTTGAAAATCAATGCACCTTTCAAGCTGTATATGGATTTTTTTTTGTAGTTATGTAATATTTAATTGCTTTTATTTTCTGTAAATGTATTTCAAATACATCTTACTTTCATGCTTTTTAAATGCCTTAGCTTATGTTTAGAGTGCTGCATATTTCATCTTTCAGGAACATTGGTTTCATCTCTAATAGCCAAAGCTTTGTTGTCTTGCCTCCACTTCTAGCTTTTCCTTCATTAATAAATGTGTCTTTGGCACAGAATTAAATTTGATATAAATAGATTTTTAGGTAAGAAATAACTATTATTTACATGACCGGGAAAAAGTTGATATAGGTAGGGTGTTATACTGAATTTAAATAAATATTTTGGATAAAAGTACAAGTCTCATGTCCGGTTCCCATTCTTTTAATCTGTGAACATTAATTTGTAGAAGTAAGGTGATCTAGACAGAATTTAAGCATAATATATGACAATTAAATAACATATATTTTCAGACTGCTATAAATTTGAACCAAGTCCACAAACTATAGAAGATTTCTTATCATACAGCCTCATAAAATCACCCTGAGATACTAAACCAGGAGAATATTTGCCCAGACTTTTAGTCGTGTTTTAAGAGTTTCCTCTAATAATGCGAAGTATCTGGTTTTGTAAAGAAAAGGGAAATAAAAAAAAAAAAAGCCTCCTGAGTTTCTCAACAAAACAGCTGTTGGCACACATTTTGAAAGTTTGAAGAAGACAACATGGACTGGTTCAGTAAGAATGTGCAGCTCAAGATTTTTCAGAAATAACACTTCACAAATCATTACGCTGTCATGTTTAATACATGAAAAACCCCACACAGAGAATATGCTTTGTTACGCTATAATGAAATACTTCTATCTCTGCAAGTTCAAATATGTCTATTTGCAAATGGTCAGAACATAAAATATAGTCTGGAACATTCTTCATTAGAGGTCTTATCCACCAAGGATTTTCAGCTCCCACCGAGATCAAAGAATTCCAAATTTGCTTAATTCTTTTCAAGCTATTCCCTTGAGTTCAACACGTTAAGCTGACCTTTAGTACACTAAACGATGACTTCCTTGTTTGTTTGGCTTTTTTAAGGAAGTTCTTTCTTCATGCTTTTCCTGAACAAGTCTGTGGGGACCCAGTTTAATTTTCTTTAAGGAATGTGAGTGACTAGTTTTATAGATTTATTTGGTATTACCAAAGCATATTGTGGTAAAATGTATAATACAAAATGAATTGCAAGGATGTAAAACTTAATGCCATCTGGGTTTTTGTAGCACCCTATGGAAATTACAAAATAATTATTTGGTCCCATGCGGCTGAAGTATTTTAAGTAGTAACGTTGCAGATGAGGTTTTTTCTAAGCACATTTAGAAATAGTATTTTTCTTCTAGAAATTTTATCATGTCATCATTTTAGTTAATAAAAATATGCACTTTC
>JANVCC010000041.1:3556002-3578849 GCA_025345505.1 Todiramphus chloris collaris
CCCAATATTTCAGCGTAGTGTAAGGGCAAAGCAGATCTGTCTGTTTTAAAAGATGCAACATTTCATCATGAAACAGGTCAAATCTAGAGTTCATCGGGTCCATAATGCAATTTTAAATCCTCGTTTATGAGACCTTCTGAATAGTGGAGCTGCTTTATATAATTCTGTACTTATTATAAAATGAACAAATAAGCAATACTCTTTTCATATGACTTGATTTTGTGCATTTTTCCTTCTTCATTCTATTTTAGTTTTACTATTCATCTGTCATTTTACATCTGTAACCGTATTATAGAATAATATTAATGAGGTGTTAGGTACTAAGACTGTGGTGTTTACTTATTGAAAAAACAATGTCTCTAATACTACCCACTGTATCAAGTTTACTTTGAAGAAGTGTTTTCAAGGTGATTTCACAAACTTATATTTCTTTTCTGGACACTGCATACCATGATTCAGTGTGTGTCTGTTTTCAGAACTGATATTACTTGACTGTAGTTCTAGTAATGTTAAACTGAAATAAGATATGTACATAGTATAGTTATGAAAATACCTGTCGAGTAAATAGTGCTCTTATTGAGTCCATAAATGTGTGTATGGTTTTCAGTGTTATGGTTGTATAAGATAACTTGAGTGTGTCCCATTTTCACCCCATAAATTAAAGCTGGCCAGGGTCAACTCTAAGTTATGTTTATTTTTTTCTCATTGAAAGTATTTGCTTTTCACATTTAAGTAACTTCCCCCCCGCCACCCCACCCCACCTTGGAACTGCCACTCCTTTATGTATTTCTCCCTTCCTTTGAAAGATGCACACCCTCTGTCACATAACTGGAAACATTCCTGTAATGTCTGCAATTTCATGTGCATGTGTTACCACAGTCCACATTCTTTTAAAAATAACCGTGTCTCAAATTAAGTAAACCCTTTGATATCTCAGACAGTAATGGAGTGTACGCATGCCACCACAGATATGTGTGCCACCACGGGCCAGGAATAGGTTATTAATCTGTAGGCAGGAAAGAGGGAGAGAGGACCTATCCCATACTGGCAAAATTGCTGGGATTGGTGCTGCACAAAAAGACTTCTGTCTTTTAACCTTAAAGAAAAAAAAAACAAACTGTAATTGTGTGCTATATAGCTTGATGTCTGTTTTCTCTTAGCTTATAACTACATAGAAACTGAGATGTGGGTAAAAAAATAACAAAAAGAAACCCAAACCAAAACCCAGAAATTATTTCAGTAAAAAAAATTACTTTTCTCTTTTACTTTAAATTTGTCTCATTTTATTCCTTTATCTAGTAATGTTAAAATATATTACCAATGTCTTGTTTATGAGGATCCTTCAGGTTCATTTTTAGGAGGAAATTATCTTGCATTTGCTTGAGTATCTGGACTTTGCTGGAGATGAAATCCAGCAATGAAAAAACTGAGCATAATAAATTATCATTGTATTTAGTTAAGTCTACTAAAATTCAAGGTTTTCATGATTTTTTATGCTAGAAGCAAGGCACCCAACTTGTCAATACTCTGTTATAAATCTTTTGCACTGTAGAGCGTGTCTTTTCAGCAACGTGTGCACAGTAAACTTTGCACAGCAACTGTTGGAAGTTTTCAGACTTTCATCTTAATAATTAATCCGAGAAAATGATACTGTAGCTTCACTCCATTTCTTCTCTCATCTAACGAAGGCTCTGAAACACCACTAGGCTTACCACTAGTATTATTGCAAAATTTCCCTACTCAGTTGTTATCATCATACAGAGGCAAAAAAAGTGCGTTGTGTGTTCCAGGGTAATTTGCTAGACAATCATTTAGTGTTTACAAACTCTGCATGTGTCACCTGCCAGTATCTGAAAATGGGGGGGGGGGGGGGGGGGGGGAGAGTCAGGAAGAAGAAGAAAAAAGGGAATGGCTATGAATTTTCTATGAAACTCCATGCTCTTGTTAATTTTTGCCCCAGCAAATCAGTGTTTATATTATGTGGTGAATAATGGTCTTGCAGGATTCTGGCTTAGTGAATTTTCATCAAGTTGCAAGAGAAAGAGCAGTGTGGATGGAAATGAAAACATCTACAACAGCAGTTCACGTTCATAAATAAATTAAGCAGTTTGGCATACAGTGACTGTACTCGGGAAGAATACATACTCTGTTGTATTGATCCTTCAAAATAAGTCATGTGTGCCACAGTTAAACACTTTTGTGTATTTTAAAGCTGTCATTTGTAAGTTTGAGCAAAGTACAATAGTCCTTAAGGGAAGCTGCCTAATGACAGCCAGACTTGCAGTCATAGTTTAGTGTATTTTTATCATCTTTAATTCAGTAGGAAGCCTTTATAGGTAGGAAATGAGGATCCCATTTGTACTTGCCCCTGGAGAGCTGCATTTTGTACAGTGAGCTTCATTGTCAGGAATAACATGCACAGCTCAGCTAGCAGACTTCAGACTGTGGTAATCTCCAGGAGGAGGAGATGGTACCAAAGTGTCAAGGGAAGAGTAAGGTAGCAGGAGCTTTTTCACCTGATATAGTTGTTTACCAGAGGAGGATGTGTCTACATAGTCCGTGTATTTAGAATGCACACTATAATCCAGGGGAAGGAATTGTGTCCTTTGACACACTGACTGATCACCTCAGATTGGGCTTCATGCAACAAAGAAGCTGTAGAGACACAAAATGGTAATCACAGATTTGCAGAATCATTTAGGTTGGAAAAGACCTTTAAGGTCTTTGCATCCAACCACTAACTTGGGCAGCCAAGTCCACCACTAAACCATGTCCATAAGCACCACATCTACATGTTTTTTAAATATCTCCAGGGATGATGACTAACCACTTCCCTGGGCAGCCTGTTCCAGTGCTTGACAACCGTTTTGGGAAGAAAATTTTCCTAGTATCCAAACTAAACCTCTCCTGGTGCAACTTGAGGCTGTTCCCTCTTGTCCTATATATACATATTAAAACAAAACTGGAAAGAATACATGGAAAATACTCTAGAATTAAATTTAATTTTAAAATATCTTAATGCACTCTAAGACAGATTACATTTTACCAGACTGACGTGAACATCTACTTCATAAATTGTGTATTAAATACTGAACTTGTGAGACTTTATTTTGTACCATGACTCTGAAGGCCCAGCACTGAAAATGATCTCTTGGATGTCGAATCCTGTGAGACTTTTTCAGAAGTCCCGTGAATGGACTATTTCAAAGGTTCTGGCTTCTGGTTTGTTAGCTTTATATGGCTGAGAGAAGCAAAATGTTCTGTTTTTCTCACTGAACTTGTAAATACATCTAATATTTAAGTTTTTTCATTGCAGTACTTTTTTTGCTGAATCCTGTCTCCTAAAAAGTGATCGTTTTGTGTGGACAGTTTTGTGGGACTAACCAAGAATTTAATGCTGAGAATTTAACTTCCTCTGCTTCCTCACATTAAATCTACAGTGTTTGGTTTTGTTTTTTTTTTAATTTGATAAGGATGAAAGTCTGAGTTCTTACCTTCTCTACCATACTTGTTGGACACTGTTGGAGAAAGCTCACAGGCTTTGAGCTAAGTTACGACTTTAGCTACTGATTTCCCTGTGACATTTGGTGCAGAGAAGTGGCAATCAACTTTCTTGCCTGAAGTATACATCACACTGGGGAGGAAGGAGTAAACAGATCTATGATTCTCCTCTCACCTCCAGCAGGAAGCGGGCAATTAATGCATTTTTAAATGCAAACTGTGTGCAGCAGTACTTTAAGGATTTTAAGCTGTTGCTGTTGCCAGCTTAAGTAGCAGCTGATTTATGTTTATGAACTGTACTTTGATGAAGCACTACGGGCAATGGTAAGGTTACTTCTGAGCCCGTGGCCTAGAAATGTGTCTGAAGGTTCTAAGAAAACAGTGATTTTCAGCCAGCTGCTCAGTGCCCCATGAACTATTCTTGGCAGCATTCCTGCTGGCTCATAAGTCTATAATACTTGTCTTCACAGCTTATTTCACCTTTATTAGACCATGGATAACAAAGCCGTGCTCGTTCTTGCTTTTTTTTTTTTTTTTTTTTTAACCTTCATCTATTATACTGCTGTATTGGGGAAATGCGTGTCACAGTATTAGGAATTATTTTTTCTCCTACTGGTGTCTCAGAGATATTTTTAAGTTCACAATTACTTTTTATCCCTTTTGAACAATAAGGTTGTAAGTGAGATTAAAAGTGCTTTTCAACTTCTATGTTTATAAATTGCATTTACCACTAGAAAAATTGCTCAGACTTACAGATAGAAAATGTGAAGTATTCAAGGAAATCAAACTGAATTCAGAAATACAAATAATGTTTTAAAGCAATTATACACACAACCCTTGTAAAACTGTTTTGCAGTTATGTAAGGTAGGTCTATTTTGCCTAACTGGAAAGAATAAAAGAGTGTATAGCAAAAAGAAAGATATTAAAATATCTCAGTTCTTCTATGAGGATTATATTTTCCCTAATCAAAGTATTGTCTTACTACAGAGATATTACTTAAATATTTAAATGCAGAGGAAGTGTTTAAATTATTTTTCATTTTATGCTGTTTTACTTAACAGCTTTACTACCTTTTGGTCCACCTCAACAACCCCGTTGTACTAGACCAGTTAAATGAAGCTAGAGAGCAGATAGTGTTCCCTCTGCAAGCCTAATATAGGCTACAGAAAAAATGCATAAGAAAGAGATAGGGTTACACTGGAAATTCAAACTCAAGTCCTTGGTTTTTTTTTTGGATTAGGGTTTGGGGTTTCTTTTTTTGTTATTATTTTGACAAACCTTATACTTTTTTGTACTAAAAAAGTATAGCCCTAACTGTATTTCTGTATTTAGAGAATTTACCATGCCACCTTAGCTGTACTATTGCATCATGATTGCCTTGGGAATCTTCAGAAAACTTGATCTAATTGCTATGCTGCATAACCAATTGATTATGCATTGCACTACTGATTCCCAAATTCAACTTGCACCAGAAAAATATGCACTAGAATGCAAATTTCTTAAAGGGCAGCATAGATTCCCTTCTAAGACATATGGACATGAGAAAATTGCCACTTCTCAATCATGAAAGGAGTTTTACATAGGTCTTATGAGGGATTTGTGCAGTTTCCTTATGTTCAAACAGATAATGTGGTCACATTTCTCAAGTCAAAATCTAATTTAATTCAGAAAGAAACTGAAAGGAGAAGATCTTTCATAGCTTGGCATCTGGGCCCTGTGATTACCTTCCAAAGACGAGAGGAAACGGAATGAAGTCATGTGTAAATTGAACTCTGCTTCAAAAAAAAGTATAAGCCATATTTTTGTCAAATAGGAATAAAACATTCTTAAAAGTAATGTTTGGGCCTGTCTTGGCGTTTTGTGAGTCCTTTTTCATGGTAACAGTCCAAAAAAAAAAAAAAAACAAAGAGCAAAGCTATTATTATTATGTGTTTGACCAAGCAGAAAGTAATGGAATATGAAATGTGGAATATAACTATTTGGTATGCTTACCTTTATAATGACTTGCAGTGATAAGTTGTACTGTTCAGCACATACCCCTTTGTATTGTCAGGTTGAATTTTAGAAGATGTATAAATTTGGGTTTAGTAATCAGAATTGGAGAATAACGACGTTCCTGTTTAATTGTTATACAAGTTCTAACTCAGAAAGGAGCAGAAGTTAGAGACTGTGGAAGGATGGCTTGGAAAGAATTGGTCAGATTTACTACGGTGTGCACATGCAGTTTTTTTCTATATATGTACTTTTACAAGGGAGGGATCCAGCCAGCACAAGAGAATTATACACATTATTTGTGGTATCCGTTATTGGATGCAAATGTATCCTTGCACATTCATCCTACTGGTCTAAGGAGCAGAAAGTCCTTAGTTCCCAGTCATTATTGGGTTTGTCCATGGCAGCAGTCACTTGCTTTCTTCTGACATTGCTGTGCTTGTTCTATTCATAGAATCATAGAATGGTAGGTGTTGGAAGGTACCTCTGGACATCTTGAGTGCGACCCCCCTGGCAGTGCAGCAACACCTATGGTATGCCACACAGGAACAGATCCAGGCAGGTCTTGAAAGTCTCTAGAGAAGGATCTGTTGCCTAATGCTAAAAAAGAAATGTTCAGGT
Source organism: Todiramphus chloris collaris (assembly GCA_025345505.1). Lineage (NCBI taxonomy): Eukaryota > Metazoa > Chordata > Aves > Coraciiformes > Alcedinidae > Todiramphus > Todiramphus chloris. Next base: position 3,562,118 of record JANVCC010000041.1, read on the forward strand.
CAGGGTAATCTGATGTAAGTGGCTGCTAACTTTTGAAGCCAGATTTCCAAGGTTCTAAGTTCTTCCAAGAACATGTATTTTTTCTTAGTTGTGAGATAGATTGTCCTATGTACAATTTAGTGCCTGTTTATAAAGTAGACTCACTGTTCAAAGAGTCTTTATAACAGCAGAGTTTTATGAGGGGGTGACTCTCTGCTTCAGAACTTATCTACATGAGGAAGGTTCCCATCTCTTCACATAAACATCCAGTTCACAAAGATGCCACTGCAATTTCTCACTGCAGACCACATTGATCACTTAGTCCTCACATGTCTGAGTGAAAGGGAACATGTAAGTAATGTCCTTTGCAGAAGAACCTGATTTTTAACTAGCTTGCCACGTTCCATTTCACTGAGGCATGCTTTGAGAAGATAACATATAAAAAGAGTCTGAACTCTCCATCATGTTTTACAACAGAGTTACAAATAACCTATTCTATATTTTTATATTCCAAATGCAGTTAGAGCATTTTAAATGATGTAAGAAAAAGCCTTATCTTTTCAGAATAGTGTCTTTTGGGATTAAAGTTGTTAGTAGTTATTTTTATTTTACATTTGCAGATGGTTTTCATGGTACGTGGCTGACTAGAAAAAGAATAGTCTGTTCTGTGATTAGTCTGGTTTACAGATGCTAAAGGAAAGCTCTTAAAATAGGTTTATAAACTAGCTTGAAATATTTGCAGCATAAGTTATTTATCATAGTTAAATTATGAGTTACTAGTTAATACTTCCCTTCTCCTCTCCTGAATTGTTTAGATCATCAATTATTTTCTTGCATGTATTTATTTGAACTATTCTGATCAAGCCACAGAAAGGCATAAAAGATTAAAATTTGAATAAAATTTTGCCATTCTACATATTTCCTTAATTCAGCTTCATTTGGTTAATTTCTCTGATAAAGTCCTTTGCTCTTCTTCCTTTCTCCTAACACACAAAGTATCTAGAGATGTTTACTAGCTATTTATTGTGAAAGGAAGACAGGCAGGAGGAGAGACTGGGGGAGGGAGGAAATAAAAGTATCTTTAAGCAAAAGAATGCTTCATCCCAAAGGGGTAGAAAATGGTGGTTGTGCTTCTTTCATCCTTGCAGAATAATTCAGAGGTAGGGGCTCTATAATGTGATTCTCGGCTATAAATTGCATAACTCTGCTGCTGGCCCTAGTAGAAACACATCTATTTGTCTGTGGTTTCACCTGTGCAGGACAGAGATTTCCCATAACATCATCTTAGTACTCATCTTGAAATATGAGATGAGTTTTTACTTAGTCCATCAGCACATACTCGAGTATCACTTTGACTCCCTAAATATATGTGATGAGTTGATCTGCTGCACAAAGCCTCTCTTAGTATTTATATCATTGGTAGTTTTGATAAGGCTGTTGTTCTGCTTCCATACGTGACGGAGTGACTGAATTGGGATGTGGCGGTGAATGCTGAAAACTACAAACAACAGTCATTTACAGTTCACTTTTTAGATTGCTACGCCAGGAAAACTGTGGGATATTCTTCAAAATTGTGAATATGATTACTTCAGAGCACAGTCATTGTAAATTTAATGAACACCAAATGATTATTTATGACAGTAGGTGAAAAGTTCAAATGTTTTTCCAGCATTTAGTATGAAGATGATTCATAACAGTCTCTGGAATCCCCATGGAAATGTATGTGTAGCTATTTTTTTCTGTTACATAGTGGGGCCTTTCTGTAAGGTGTTCAATATCTGTGTCCAAAGTAACATCTACATCATTCCTACCTTGGTGATTGATTTCAGTAATGTTCATCATTATGTACCAATTTTATATATTCCCTTAATGGTCAAGGCTGCTCAAACTTGGGTGCTTTCTTTTTTGTTACTTTCACCCAGGAAAATGAGAAGGACTGATTCTTTGCTGTGTGCTTCAGAATAGAAAGTCTCATTGCATTAACAGGGTTACCGTTCCCAACCCAACTGTCAATCTCAGTCCCTTGGAACATCAGGTTTCACAGGTCAACCTATAGCTTGTTAAGCCATTTCAACAGTCCAGAAGTAGTAGATGTTTAGTTAAAATCTTGAAAATCTTTATGCTCTGCAACTTTCATTACATTTTATCTGTTTCCCTACATTCCTTCTTAATATCACTGCCCTCTAACAGAATACATTGCTCTAAAAATGATTAGAAATATCCTCTACTCTCCCCACTGCAACCAATTGACCTCCAAACAGCAACAAGAGAGATCTGGAAAATAACCTCTCTCAAATTTAAACTCTTATTGTAAGTCTAAGTTCTTCCTGGAGCTGGGAGTCACAGTAAAAGGTCAGTGCATTGATACCGGGTATATTAGTGAACTCATGTTAGCCCAAAACCTGTAGTGCTTGAGGTAAAAGGAGTGATAAAATGGCTATGAAAACTTTCCTATCAGTATACTCGTTATGTGAGAAAGATGCTTTTGTGATGATACAGAGAATCAAAGTATTTATTCACAGATTCATTTTTGGTCTAACAATCAATTAATGACCCCAGGTCACAGGACTCTATTTTTTAATACCTCCTTGTGTCTAAGCTGCTTACGATAGTGATGGCCTCTTGGTCTTTTTCTTCCCCCCCCCCCCCCCCCCCCCTTTTTTTTTTTTTTTGAAAAAAAGGTGTCAAGTGTCAAGGAAACTTATACTTGGGATTTGAAAAAGCTCTGCATCTTCTACAAGAACAGGAGTGCTTTGATTAATTCTGATGTTTTCATTGACAACAGTATAAAAATTATGGCTTATAGTAATGTGTCTAAAATGTTTTCAGCCAGCTTGGTAACTGGGCATATAGTTTACCACATATGTATTACCCGGAGGTGGTGTTTGCTTCAGAGTCCAAAAGGAGATGTCAGCAGAAAAACACTTTGTGTTTCATATAAGATGTGAAATTGGGTTTTATTTTATATTGTCCAATTTTATATTGGACATTTATGCACATGCAAAATGTTACCAAAAACATCTAGTGATGTTTCCTTCCTGTGCCACTTGGGTTTGTTGAATTCTGAAAATTTGCAGGGTTTTATGATAAAGATGAATGAATAAATAAAGGATTTGGTTTGGCTGAAAAGAAATTCATTACAACTACAAATTCAAACTCACTGTGTTTAATTGTCCAGAATAAGTGAAATCCTATAAATAAATGAGCAAATACCTCTATTTGTCAATTTGTAAAGGATTTAATTTTCAATTTTTTAGTTGTGATAGATATTTGCAAAATCTTATCTACATGTTCCTGGTGTTCCAACCTAGTGTTTTAATTTACAGTTATCCATTTATTAACAGTTAAAGATTAGTTTTAGTTTGTTTTGTAATATTATTTTTTTTCTTGGCACCTCTTATCTTTTTTTTCTTCTCCTGAAGTGGAGGTCTGGGACCATCTTCTCGATGCCTTGTAAGAGAAGGCCAAGTAAAGATTTGTCCTTCCCTATAGGTTTTCTTGTGGAAACATTTCTTTTTCTCCAAGTGGATAAAGTTCACAACTCCAAAGGCCTTTAACTGAACAGTTTTCTCTTATCCTAAATAACATATGCAGATTCATGACGCTGCTAATAATTGCTACGTACCAATACTGTAATTGCAAGTAATTCCTGAAAGAAGGTACAAACCCCACTTTTAGCATAAATCTTTTATATGTTTTATGGAATTATTTGTATTGACTGTGTTCATAGTACCACCAACTGATATTTTAAAGTTCAGATTAGAACTTATATGACCAAACAAGAAATTTTACAAGATTTTGAATTTCTTGTTCTTCCAGACTTAGATTTGGCACAAGAATAGCCGCATTTGAATGTGACCTATAATGTATCAATTGCTGTGAGTGAATCAGATGTTAATTTTACTTCGATATAATCAGCTAATTATTTCTGTGTAGTGTCATTTTATGATTTCAGCTTTTTTGACTCAATTTTAAAGCTTTGTCTTAAGAAGTGGACAACAGTGGTAGAATACCGCTGTTTTGAACAATACTATAACATCTTTCAACTAAAGTTTTGTACACCTATCCTTTTTTTCTAACCATGTGTGTTGCTATCTCATAGGGATCCAAACTACCTTTTTTTTTTTTTTGTTGCTGGACTTCTTGTGTGTTAAAATACTCCTACTGTACTGACCAACCCTATAATTTCATTGAAAAATTGTTACCCAGGATAGGGTAAAAAGGCACAAAATATTTCTACTTTATAGTTCCTTTTCAAAAGTAGAAAGTGTTTTAATTTGAGTTTAGCCCAGCAGTCTAAGTTCATCAAACGAAACATCAGTGTCAGCATTTCCAGACACTGCATTCCAACTCTGTCTAAAGCAAAGACTGGCCAGAATAACAGTCAGAATAGGACAATGTACTGACGTTTGCTTCATTTAATAGGTTAGCAGCTGCATGGAGTCAGTTGGCCCCTACTTGGTGAAAATGTTTATATTCCCCTTTTCCTACCTCTTAAAGTGGTTTTCTCAGGGATTACATAAAATATTATGATAACTACCACTGCAGATTTGCCATATCTACTACATGCCACTTCCCCAGGACTTCTTTCAGCTTCAAATTTATTTCAAAATATTGTTTATTTACATTGCTGACTTGGAATAGACAGTGTCTAGCTCAAGCATATTTGTTACTAACACATTTTTAACTTGGTGGATCAAACTTGTGAGTTGTGATATGGCTGGAGTGCTGGAAGAAGTACTAGAGATAGACAGGCCAAAGACCTTTGAAACTGAGAGACAGTCTATGAATTGAGGTCAATATTTAATGGGACACTTGTATGGTAAGTAAAGAACAGATATCTCTTATCCTACTGCTTTTAGCTTTGAAGACAGACAGCCAAATGATTTTTCAGTCAATTAACACTGCCTCTTAATTGACTGTATCTCTACTGCCTACCTGGTGTAGGATAGATAGCTATATGCATTTGGTCTGATGTGCCACAGTTGTTTCAGTGGCCTTTATGATAATGTTGATTTGCACAACGACTTTTTTTGGTAGGTGATGCAACCCTTTAAAGGGAAAGCTATGTTTTACTATAATTCTAAATTTTAAACAGTAGTATTTACATTTATACACTGAGAGGAACAGTACACTGATTTTTATTTGTTTTCATTATAATTATTAATGTCTTTATGATTGTTTATTTTTTTTTCTTTCTTCCCTTTAGTAGTTCCTGTTCAGTGCCACATCTATTGAGGCTCTTTGCCCTGCAGGCAGCTGTTACAGGGAAAATGGACACATAATAGTTAAATGTTAAATGACTAAAATTCTTTTCAGGAAAAAATAAAGAATCTCTTCCAGAAGGAAAACTGTGGTGTGAATAATAACATGATGGCATGTTATTGCCCTCCCTTATGATTTTTGCAATTCAGGGCGAAGTTATTAGAAAGCCCTAGACTAGTGGTTTTAATCTTTTAATCTTGAAAATCTTTTATATAATGAAAGACTAAATACAAATTTCCTATTAATGTGCATATTGTAGCTTCCTTATATAGGTTGATTATTTGGAGCCCTAAACAATATTTCATGATTAAAAAAACCCCCAGAAGTATAGCTGCTATTAAAATATCTATGTAATAACTATAAAAAGTACTTAGAGGAGCTGTATCATAAAATACATGTCTAGCTGAAAATCTTTTCATAGCAGTAAAAAGTATTCATTGGTAAAATATGTTAAAACTTCAGACTTACTGATACAGTCCATCTTCTGAATTCCTCACTTCATTGACTAGTAAAACGTAGGATGGCGGCTATCTAACACATCTGCCATGTGACTGGTGATGATATAGAATATAGTTGTTGGAACATGATTATAACACAGCTTTCAGATACTTTGCTAATTTCTAAATATGTCATATCTCCATATATTTATTTTTCAAAAATAGAGCTGAGGAGGTCTGAATGTCAAGTACTACAAGTTATTTTGAATCTTCACAGGGTAACAGAAAACAGTGAAAGACTTAGAGTAGGTAAATATTCTGAAGTTGTGTTGGTTTTTTTTTTGTAAATCTACTGGTACTTCATTCTACTCTTACAGCTAACAAATCCTTGGCTAGACTAGTTATCTTGGAAACAGAGTGCTCCTTTACTTTTGTATAGGCCACTTCAAACCATTTAGGGTCCTAATTAGAGATAAGTAGAACATAAAAATAACCAGAAAATACTTTTGGGCATCCTTCAGTAAAGGTTTTGATATTTTTGGACATCTGAATTATACAAACTCAGTTACTAAGATTGAGAAGAATAGAAAAACAGACCTGAAGAATCAAATTATTTGCCTTTTGAGACTGAAAATTATACTGTGAATGAATTATCTTGTATGAAATGAATATGTATTTCAAGATACACTGTAAGGTCTCTTTTATCTCATCCTCATCATTAATAAATACTAAAGAAAATGTTCCATAGTATTACTATGGGACAGCCTGTCTCTTTCAGTCTACTTTGATCTTTGAGCCGTATTTAAATAACACATTTGAACTTGCTTCACATGTAATTCAAGCTTAAATAAGATACAATGTTTTAAACAGATATTTTTTTTTTAAAGTCTTTGTTACATATTATTGCAGCTCAAATGTCATGCCTGAAAAGAGTTTTGGAAACTTTGACACAGTCATCTGACCAACCAAACCATGTTTGGAATTGTTATCACTACTGCATTTTTAAGTGAGCTCAACTCTCAGTGCAGGTAACATGACAGGAAGCTTCTTGAAAGTATTGTGTCTTAGTAACCGTAAACATGGATTTTCCTTTTGAATTCTTTAGTAGTTTAGAGAAAGTGGAAGCATTTTGTCTGGGAAAAAAAGTACTGAAATGCCCCCAGTCCTGAATTATATAAACCATGACAGTTATCTGTCTTTTTCCCTTCTCCCCATTTCAGTTACTACAAGGGTTCCACTTCAACTTCAAACTTCAGAAAGCAAAGAAAAAAAACAAAACACCAAAGCAACTAATCTAAATATCTTTAAAAATCTTAAGATGCCATAAAGGCTGCCATAGAGGCTACCATAGAAATAAAAGAATAAATACTGCTGTCCTACACTTCCTAAAGTTGCTGCAGATCCCTCATAGTGTTGGTAAACATGATTCATCAATTTCTGCAAAATAGTCCTGAAAATACTTGAGTATTTCCATTAATATTTCAGAGTCTTCATTAATATTATGAAATTAATGCTAACTTAAAAATCATGATTTTGGTTGTTGGAGGATATGAAGGACTAGTGTGATTTCACTTTACAGATATCACTTGCTTCTTAGTTCACCTGTTTCTGATATTGTCTACCTGATTTCTGGGAGTTAAGGATGTTGAAAGGAGGGAGAGACTTAGGAATAATTGCTATTGTAAGGAATAAATTGGAAAACTTTAAGGAAGCTGCTGATTGCAGCTATGACTTCAGCTAGTACGGCTGTGTCTGTTACTCTCAAATAGAGCACCAGGATAAAAAGGTGGTTGTCAGAAGAATTTGGGCCTAGGAAAAATTGGACAGATTTAGTGGATGACATGGAGCTGAAACCAAGTACCTGAGAGATGACAAAGGTGAATCCTGCTAAATTACAAGTATGGTTGAACTGGTGGTAGCTGTTAACATCTGAATAGACCTGTGATCTTTATGTAGGAATTGTAAGGACTACTGATAAAGGCTCTTTGGTGTGAAGCAGCATCTGTCTGTGTGACCGTAGCATTTCTCTTCTGTAAGCCCATGTAGTAGGGATTCAAATAAAAGCTCTGTGACTGCAGCTGAAGGTGAAAGACCAGACACTTGCCAGAAATGCAGGTGAGAAATCCAGACAAGGAATTTCAGACAGAGAAGTGCTAACTGACCTCCAGCCTGGTGCTTTTTTCTCCCAGGTAACACCAGAGAATCCCCTATTAATATTCCTGGACAGGCATAGTCTTAAATGTTAGGAGATCATTATATATTTATGCTTGTCTTTATCTTTGTAACATAGTCTTGATTTTCAGGTTTATCATTTTTAGTTACAATGTAAATGACAGCATTTTTAAAAGATAGTACTGTATCGTGACAACGTGCTCAAATTACTTTTAATTTAATATAAGGAAACAACTGTTACATTAATTTATCCCCTTTATAACAACCTTTGGTGCAGATTTCCAAACTATTGCTTTTCTTATCCCAGTGACTAGCCTGAAATATCTGATTTTCACAGACGACAGGAAGAGATTGTCTTTTGTGTGTTAAATATATGTTTGCCATTAAAGTTACGAAAAACAAACAAACTAAACCAAATGAAGCCAAATTATTAACATCATTGCATGTTCTGATCTTGACAGCAAATTGAGATGTCAAGTCTTCATCTGTGAAAATAAGGCTAAAAGAGAAGCAAGACTTCAATTTATGCCTAGACTGGGCAGGGTCAGTATCTGAATTTTTAAGGTTTTTGGTCACAACAGATACCATGTATAGTACTGATTCTATGAAAATTCTGCTATCATGAATAATGATCTCATGTAAGTCTAGTTATCCAAAAGTTCGTCCAACAGAAAAACTTTAAAAAGACATTTGAAATTGTTAGTTCAAATGATCTCAATACCTAAGATCACAGCACTAAATTGCTTTCCAATGAATAGTGTGTTAAATTCAAAGCTTCCATGTTGTGTGAGATTGACTGAAATTTCCTGAGAGATTGCTTCTCCCTGCATGGTCATAAGCATTTGCACAGCTGCTAAAGGTTTTTGGCAGCTGCCAACAATCGTGGAACCACATCTGGAGTAAATCTAAATGACCATAAATTTCAGTACCTTCAGAATGTAACACAGAAACCTACTTCTCCCACCTATCAGTACCAAAGCCAAAAAAAAGATCAATCTATTCCTTCTGTCCAGACAGATGGAAAGAGAAAAATGTAGAACTTTTTGTCTTCTCTTTAGAATATATGTAAGGTGCTTTAATAATCTGAGAAAAGGATAGACTATAAATTTAGATAAGTAAATCCTAATCTGGGAAATATGATCCAAAACCTAAGGAGCTAATTTGGTTCCAGGGATTCATCAAATAAAACCTCACTTGATTTTAACTCTTACAGGCAGAGCTGAGTCTTCTTTTACAGACCATCTTTATTCACAGTAGACATGCTTTCTTAAGGAGAAACCTGTCTCTTCAAAAAAGGCATTAGATGATTATCACATTTTTAATTGCACAGATAAATAAGCTTAGTAAAAAATAATGTACTTTGCTGTACTGTTTGCTGTTGAATAACTCAAAATTTGGGAGGTAATTAAAATTTAAAATTATAAAGGGAATTTGAATTCCTTATCTATGAAACATATCATTTTATATATTTCATGAGACTTTTTTGATTAGGTTGACATTATACTATTGTTTGAAATGGGCCAGATAAGGTGAAATTGAGACATTGAGAATGAGAGAGAATGTATAATTTATAAACTCTACTTAATAAAGCATATGTTAAGTAGAGCTCTGTGTGGAAAAGTCCTTTAAGGTTATTTATAGTTTGATTTATTATATTAGAGTTCTTCTTAATAATAGAGTTATCTTACCATTGTAATTGAGCCTATCAGTCAAGATTACAGAGGACATTTTACATGTCTGAAGGAAGATGGCAAGGCAGAGCTATGAATCTGCAGCAAGTACCAAAATTAGGAAGACAATCAATAGTATTGAACCACAGTATTTTCTTAACTTTTATGTTTGTCCAAATCAGAATTACCAGTCAGACCTGAGTGATCAGCTACCTCTATTAATTGGGGTTTTTAATATTGATTTCAAAACCAAGGTATTGAGTCAGCCAAGAGAAGATGATAGAAAGCAAGCAGTACTCGTGGGCAACTACATATAGAGTACTGGTATCTGAAGAATAATCTCTCTGCATAATGATCTTTATGTCATTTAGAGCGAGGCAAAGAATGACATCATATGACCTGCTGGACTGTAGCAGTGCTGTTTTCAGCCAGGACCTGAGATTGCCTCTCTTAGCTTCCAACAAGCCCAAGTTACTGTGGATGCCGTGTTTCAGAATCTATTTCTTTGGCAAAAATTTCCATCCTTATACAAATCTCCTCCCTATCTCTGTGTTTGCAGGATCCATTTTAAAGTCAGGAAGTTGAGGCACAAAGGACTTAAAATTCAAATTTTGAAACATAATTAGTTGGCAACTCTCATTTAATCCATAGAAGTCAAATGTCTTCATGTTTATCTAAGCAATTATTCAAAACTTACATGTCATGTTTCTGGCAGATCAAACTTCATGTTGTTAGTTAAGGCTTCTATGCAGCCATGGTGAAATATTTCCTCACAAGTAAAAATCAATAATGTATTAGGGTCCAAAAAAATTAAGGAAGTGTGGAGTAGAGAGAAAAGGCATAGGTAAACTTGTCGTGGGATAAAGAAACAGGCATATATGTTTCTTGCTTCACTGTTCTGGAGCGGTGTAATCAGGTTTAAAAGTATTGTAATGAAAACAGTGAGAAGAAAATGAAGTGGTGAGATGTGAAAAGCAATCCACAATGTTGCTCAGATGTTAGATAACATAGGAGAAGAAGAGTTGAAGTTTCCAGAAAAAAACACTGCAGGTTTTCCTCTTCTGGTTCTTTTGCGTTGAAGTGAAGATCAGGTGATGTCATTTCAGAAGGTGATGTAAAGCTGCAAGAAGAAAATTGAAAACTGAATATTATTTTTGATTGCATAGGAAAAAAGTGGGGTGGGTGTTGTTATGGGGAGAATGGTGTTGCTTGGTATGGGTTTCTTTCATGGTTTACTTACAGAATTAATGGTTTTGCAGCAGGAATAACTGCAGGGAATGATGATTGTAGTCTTCTTTGGTTTGTCAACTGCACAGAAAAATTCCATTTATATGAAACTTTTATTAGTCACAATTTCTTCTGTATAGCTTTCATCTAGTTAAGTATATATAATATTAATGCAATAGAATCTCAAACCAGATCTCTCTTTATCATATTGTTTCAGTAAAGTCGGCTATATGAATGGTGCAGATGATCATAGAACATTTAAATTATGCGTAATGAAGTGAATCTTTAGCCTTTTAGCAAAGCATAGCACGATCTATAACTAACAGAAATAATTAGATTTTTTTGGTTATCTGTGGTTTTGTAGGAAATGAGTGGTGCCCATAAACCTGTGGAAATCATCTGAGTAGCTTCAAAAAGGGACAGTGGAAACCTGAATCACAACTGAGGTTGTGAATCCTTTGCCCTTCTGCATCACTGTTCTCATCCCTAAATTTACCCCTGCTTATGCCACTGATGGCATAAGGCACCCTTTGTTTTTTTTCTTGATCTCCAACTAAAAATCTTCTATAGGAAAAAAAAAAATATTACATCCCTACAATGTATGGAGGACATCCAGCTTTACAAAGAGGAAAACAGCTTAGCATCTGTTCCTCTCAAAGAAATATGGAGCAGGTGCATAGCAGAATGCCTCAACAACATTAGCAAAAGCCTACATTCTGATGGGGTAGGATTAATGATATCATCAAGGGAAACTATAAGTAGTGACTTCTTCATGAGACAGTATAAATTTGTATAATAATATGTATATTATTATAAATAACTGTCTAAAAGTAGAATAAAAAAAAGGGGGAGGAAAAAAAGGGGGTTTCTACTTCTGTAGAAAAAGATTGCATTTTCAATATGTATCATTTCAGATATCTTTTGAAACAGAACAGAAAGTTCTTTTACTGTGCTTCATGTATATGTTATGGCATCAGTTTTGAACAGTTCCATGCAGTTTCCATTAAATTGAATGGATAGTTGATTCCTGTCAGAAAATTTAGACATGTTAGACAGATTTAGCTGAACATATTAATCATTTGGAAGTGCTTAGTAGGACTTGTGTTTTGTGTAGGTGTAATTAAGCTTCAATGTTAACACCACATTAAAAATCACTGGACAACATTTACATCTCACTTCCTAATTTTGCAGTATTTTGGGCTCCTGGCTGAATAAATTATCTACATTGAGGAGTCTATTTTTATATAAGAAGAGCTAGAAATACAAAATAAAACCTGAAGTCAAGGAGCAAATTTGTGAGATCCACCCTTGGGCAGTCTCTATTCATATTCATAGCAATGTATCTTACGTTATTCACAATAGAATACATTTATCCAATAAATGTTGAAAATTTTAGGGTTTGGTTGTTTTTTTTTCCCCTTGCAGTGAAGGGAAACACAGTTTTAACAGGAAAGAAGAAAAAAGAGCTTAATATGAAGCAGTTTGTGGCTGTGGCAAGTCTTGGATCCTAAATAGCAGACTTTCCTTTGGACTTCTTTTAATTTACAGTGTTTGCTTAGTAACTTTTCAATTGGTTTGAATATGAATAATAATCTTTTTTATAAAAATGAATATGCTGCTGTATGAGGTTATTTGGAGACTATCACTGCCACTTCCAAATGAACATGTATTTCTCTCATGTAAATCAAGAATTACTTCTGTTGTCATACAGCAGTGGAGCACCACAATCTTAATAGATTATTTGGTTTTGGTGGGGTTTTTTGGTTTGTTTGTTGGATTTTTTTCCCCTACAAATGCTAAAGAAAGGTTTCTTTCCTCAGATTACAAAATGGTCATAACGTTATGATCCAGAACTGTGGTGACAGTGCTCTTATAAAGGTCATATGCTACGATGTTGGAAAAAAATAGATCTGAAAGAAAATATAAGTTGCCAGAAACTTTGTTGACCATAGTATTATAAAATAAAACTGAAGTTAAAATGGAGAGGTTAAAAGAAACTCAGGAAGAATGTTATTGCATGATAAATTCCATTATATAATAGCTGATTAGCATTGTGCCAGTATCTGTTTGTAAGGTGAAAATTGCAGAACTTGGAGATACTAAAATGACAAGAACCTCATAAAAGAACCAAAGAAAAGAGGAGAATCTGAGAGGTAATAACGCTTGTGAAAAAATGCCACAGACAGATTTATGTATCTTCTATCTACAGGCTGAAGGAATTATTCCAAGGAACCTTAGGTAGCAATGTATGTATTGGATCACATTTAATTATGTGATTTTCTTGTGGGTAAATGTTTTCATGAGCTCTATTATAATGTTTTACAAGTAAAGTAAATGTATGGGGGCAGTATAATTTATTTTCTAACGAGGGATCAAGTAGTTTATTTCTATTGTACATGTTATTACAGTGACTGTACCATGCTGTGGGAGAGCAACATGATGAGCAGTCACATCTTGCTAACATATCTTAGATGATAAACAGATGGAGACTATGGAGACATTCCACATCAGGACACAGAGGATAAATTATTTCAAAAACATAATTAGTATAAATTACTATTTAAAAGCTTTGGGTTTTTTCTTTCTTTTTTTTTGGGTTTTTTTTTTTTTTCCTTCTTAATAGCCTTCTCCTCCACCCTTAACAGCCATGACCTTGGCAGTCTGAGTTCCAGAGCAGCTAGAATTAGGTGGGTGGATGAAACTCTAAAGGGTTGGAAGTTTAGTTTGGAGGAGTACCAAGAATTCTGGATAATAATCTGAGATTTATCCACAGTAATCCTTGGCGGTCTTTCTCCTTCCTCTTTGACATCTTTGCTCCTCCCAAGACTATGTCTTTTTTTGCTTGCACCGACAGTGTCCTTTCACACTCCTCTTGGAAACTTCACATCTGGTATTGCTTTATGCTTCCTGTTATTTTAAAATCACATATAGTGGGATGTCCCTGTGTCAGGGATTTTCACAAAGGCTTAGCTACTTGCTGTAGCGAAGTCTCAAGACTGGTGAGATTTGTGTGCGCCTAAGTGATGTTGCAGGTTGCTAAGCATTTCTCCTTTGATTATGGAAATCATTTGCCTTGGTCTGACAAAACACTGATAGGCCAATCAGTGTCACTAACACATCATGGAGGCACAACATCAGATATCATGGGTCACAATACATATCTTCAGCCTATATATAGTAGAAGGAACCACTGTTTCAACTCCTAGTTGACCTAGGATTGAACATGTGTTCTTCTTTTCAGTAGTAAGCATAACATTTTTAACAACCAAATGTTTGCACAGCATCTCCTATAAACATGTCATACTAAATGCAATTTTTTTTCCAGCTGAAGTATCTAAAAGAATTATCTAAAGAAAAGGGAGAAAATCAAAATTCCAGGACTGACTACTTGATTAATTACCTGCCCATGATTTCCAGGTAAAGATGATATATTGGGTAACAAATATCACTACATTATGTATAAGCTTGTTCCTGAAAATTCCTGAGGGAAAAGAAAAAAATCATAAAAAGAAAGACATACCAATAACTAAATCTGTTTTCAAATATCTGGTGTTTTCTTTATTTTTTCCTTTTTTAAAAAATTTATTTTTTTAAATGCCATTGTATATCTATAGATTTGGTATTCACTTTTATTTCAAAGGATCATTGTATTGATTCAAAATAATTTTCTAATATTAAAAGTTCATACAATTCTTACCAAAATTATACCTCCTGTTAGATAAAACATGATGCTCTCCACAGCAAGGTTTTGAGGAAAGTACAAAACACTTTTTCCAACTGGGTATTTAGTAGCCACAAAGTGATTTGGACTTTGTGCAGAATATTATATTTAAAAGCTCTTCTTTTGTGTGAAGTGTCATGGGATTTTAAATGAGAAGCCAGACAAAAAGGGCTGAATTTTACATCTCTTCCAAAGACAGTTTTAGGAAACTGGTAAAACATTTTATTTACCTTTACTGAAAGTATTGGTACAGATGTAGTTCCTTGGCACCTCTAAATTATATATAGTATTTCTAGAAAATTAAACAACAAATGATCTTTTAATTTTTCTCTTATCTCTGTCTATAAATTCATAAAAATGTAGATATTTGTGGAAAAAATCTACATTTTTTTACTTAATATGTTGATATATTTAATATGTTGATTACAAGTAGATATTAGTAACAACCTTGTGTTATAACAGACTTGTACGTCTGTCTAGGACAAAACAGGCACATGGAAATTTGAAATTCATCTTTTAAAAAATGGGTTTGTGATGTTTTTAATAGGTGCAAAAAAATTTTTTTAGTGCTTTTTTAGATAACTGAAATTAAAATTAGCTTCATATGCTATAGCTTATGAGTTTGTGTGGCAGAAGAATAGTTTTGTTTTGAATATGGAATTGCTGTAGATAACGTGTTATGCTTGTGACTGCACAACTGCTCTTGTGGCCTGCCCTAGGGAGTGAATATATTCCTTTATCACTGAAATACTCCAGTTATTGCAAAAGGGATCCATGTTTAGTCCTTTATGTTTCACTTCCATTCCCTCATCTTTGTAGATTGTCTATAGACTACCTTCAGGCTATGAATATGGTAGGAAGTAAAGTGTTATTCCCTCTCCCCTTTTTTTAGTTTCTCTGTTTTGCAGTAACCTTTGGTTTACGAAGAAGTTTTGGCTTTATGCATGCTCCCTGCCAACTGAAGGCACTACGTTCTGTTCTTCTTGTCTGTGTAGTTTCTCTATCTCCCTTTCCTGGTTTGTTCCACTTCCCAGGTGAGGAGCAAAAGTGGAAAAAGCAGGGGTTTCCACTGAGTTGTAAGACAGGATGCGCTCTGTACGCTGAGAAGAGAGATTTTCAACTGCAGCTACACAGGGCCATCTTTAGAGCTTCAGGTGCCCCAAGCAAAACTAGGTAATCGTGCCCTGGGATGAGGTCAAAGTTGGTTTAACAGAGGGTTTCAGAACCCAAAATGAAAGCTTTTGTATCTCAGTTCAGAGGAAAGACAACCATTAGAAGTATATCTCAGTGTCACGTTGTTAGGCAGAGATGTTATTAACACCACTGATGTACATGTGCAGTAAGCCAGAGGCACAAAAATACTTCTACGTGGTTAAAATGTACACACTTGGGCAATGCCAGTGGACATTTTACATTTAAAGGGACAGAAGTGACTTTCTGTGGTAGACAAATGAACTCAAAGAGTACTTGTCCCTATCAGTGCCCCTTCCACTTTGGTATCCCATGTGGACACTTGTTTAGAGTTCCCCTAAGGCTGACCCTGCAGCTAGAGTGTGTACAGAACAAGATTGCCTGCTGTATGAGAAGGAGGAGCAGAGGGTTCAGGCCCCTAATCAGCAATGACATTTCTGTTTCCTGACACTGCAGAACAAGGAACAAGGGGTCATTCCACATAGGAAACTCAAATGCAAACCTGCCAATTAAGGGAAACATAGTTAGGAGGAATGTCATGAGCAAAGAGGCACAGATACACAGGAAGAACAAAGGCGTTTTTAAAGATGAGTAAAGAAAATAATGAAGAAGTGATGCTCTTGGGAAAATTTAAAACAAAAGCCCACCAAAACCAAAGCAGCTCTGCGTACACTGACAAAATAGTTTAAAAATTTATCAAATACCCTAAAAGAAAGTAAGAAAATTAAGCTGTTGGGTATTAGGCTGAGCAAAGCAGAGATCAGAGATGTTATGCTACATGTAAAACTCTGTTATAGGTGGTGGAGATTAAAGGATGTAAATTTTGCTGACAGTTCACTCTCCAGTGTTATCTGTGTAAGGCTAGATAAACAACATGAGGAAGATGAGCTCTTTAGCCTGATACTTTTTAGAACAGTTTATAAACATATTCAATACACACCTGAAAACATTAAAAATGGAGAAAGGATAAAGTTTTCTGTCCTTTCTTTTTCCGCTTTTCTGTCCTTTCTTTTTCCGCTTTTCTGTCCTTTCTTTTTCCTCTTTTCTCTCCTTTCTTTTTCCTCTTTTCT
>JANVCC010000041.1:3578859-3608859 GCA_025345505.1 Todiramphus chloris collaris
TCTCCTTTCTTTTTCCTCTTTTCTCTCCTTTCTTTTTCCTCTTTTCTGTCCCTTCTAGAAGACCCAGTTATGAGTAGACAACAGAGGTGATTCCATATACATTAACAGTATGTTGTCAGCTATTTAAACTTAGTGCATAGGTTTAAATAGGCTCTTTGCCTGAGTCCAATCAAATGCATAAATCAAGTATTTTACTTAATAACAGCTACTGATATATCTAGAAAATCCTGTCACTCTCCTATGATCATATAGGACTGGTACTAATTATTGTCGTTAGAGGAGCTGTAAATGTCAGCTAAGATGAACCCTACAGTAAAAAATCAGAAGATATTTCTCCTCTCATTCATTTCCTTTCCCAGATGTTGTGCTGCTGACTCCTGTGTTAGGAAGAAGCATTCAGGGTACATCAGCTGGAGGAACTTGTGATGGTTTTCCTCCTGAGAGCAGACTTGCTGAGAAATTGTTGCCTCCTCTCTCTAGTTAAAGTGCATATGTGTAATGGTAATATAAAAGCTAAAGATTTAAGTACATGATTTTATTATTTTTTTTTTTAATGTCTATATATTACTATGGAGATAATGAAGCTCTTCCTGTTGTATTGGCCTGAATATATGTTCCACAATGAATTCCTGCTTTTTGCATAGACTTTTTTTTTTAATATGAAACTTATTACTTTATACACAACATAAATCCTTGGGTTTTACTTTTAAAGTGAATGATTTCATAAAATGAATGTGGTAGGCCTTGCGAACCAGCAAAAACCTTGTCACAGGCAAAACGTATGTGAGTCAGAAAATTGCATGCAATTTATTGACAGTAAGAGCAAACTTTTGATCACTGATTGGGTATTGGGGAAAAGAACACAAACAAAGAGTCAGACTGATATATTCTCTCCTTCTACAGTGTTAATTGCTCTTGTATTCACCAAGAGTTACTCATTGTTGATGAAAACTCCTTTGATGAGGAGACTATGACAGGAGGTTGAGGCAGCTGCGGTGTCTCAGGGATGTCCCTGCCCCTCTGCATGTCACTCATGGCCACAGTCCCTCAGGGGTGTTCCTGCCCTGGTGTGGGTGGCTTTGCAGCTGCAATCCCTCAGGGATGGATGTGTGGACCCCTCATTCCCACTCCTAAATACATCTGCTGAGAGGCTCATGGGCTCCTCTGACAGCCCAAAGGTCTGGCACAGTCTCGGGTGCTCATTCCAGTGCCAGTGCTGTTGGGAACTGTCTGTGACCATCGCAGGGCAGTGCATGGCCTCCTACAGATCCCATCACCCTCACAGCCTCTTGCTGCCCTAATTTAACACCCATTACGATCCAGTGCAGCATAACTGTCAGTATCCATTCTGGTGTAAGGCAATGATGTACATACTGCTTCCAGTAACACTCTTGTTAATTTTTACCCATTCTGAACTTCATGTTTTATCAAGGAAATTCCACACAGAAATCCTCATTACTTTTACAGAAGATTTTAAGCAAAATATGAAATGAAGCCTGCTCCCTCTGCTCTTACAAGTAGTTCAATTGACATCTATGTTGCTGTGTTAGGATTACATTAGGATTTATAATGAAAATGGAGATTTTATCTTGATCTCTGAAACCTCTTTGTCTTAGATAAGCCTGGATTTTATCTTACATTTACAAGCAATCAAAAAAAAACCCCAAAAAACTAAGTATCATTTCTATCAAGCAGTCTTATTTTCACATACATTTATTATTGATAGATATATTTACAGAACTGAGAGTAGACTAGGAAACATATAATAATTTTTTAGAAAAAGAATATTTAGGGTACTTGTATACAAGTTTACGTTTAGAGTTAAATGTCTATTCTACATCCATAATTTTATTCCACTCATATGGATTAAATGTTTTTTCCCATATTTCAGAAAAAGACCCGAGTCATATTTTGGTATGGAAGCCATTCATTTTTTCATATGTAATCACCACATCCCACACAGGTGGGCTATATTCAAGCAGCTGAATATTTCTAGATATTACAAATGCTATTCCAGTGTTTGGTGACTTTATATGTCTATAACTTATCCTGCTGACATAACAAGATTTTCTATGTGGCATGTCAGATCTGGGCTGGCCACTCAATGAATGACAGATGCTCTCTATTAAACTCTCTCCCTTCCCAAGGCAGAAGAGAAAGGAAATAAGGGAGAAAGACATATGGACTGGAAAAGAAAACTAAAACAGCTTTAATGGGAGGAAAAAAAAAAAAAATCCAATATATAAAAATATATACAAAATCATTATCAAACCTAACCTCCCCAATTGCAATTACATCACTGTCACCACTGGTGCTGTGGAGCAGACACTGGGGAAGTCCCAGACTGGACTCAACAGCAAATGGGAACTGGATTCAGGAGGTAATTAAAAATTACTTCTGTTGCAAATAATAATGGCATGTATTTTTTTTAAAATTTATTTATCCAATTTGCTAATTGTTTGGATTAATTTTACATTTTGTAAGTAAACCTTATTGTTTTAGTAAAAGGATAAATACATGAATAGTATGGTAATTAGTTACTGCAGTAATCTGAAGTCTCTAATGAAAAAGATGCAGAAAAATAAAGCAAAAATTAGAATCTAAACTAAAACTCGGTGAAACCAGAGCAATGACTCCAGATTTACATTGCTTTAGGAATAGAATCAGATATTCCCTCTCTTTTTTGTACAAATAACTTTTGATTAACATCAGTTAAACTGTAATGAATACATTAAATTAGTACTTTTCATCACGTCACTTACAGAAAGGAACTTTCCACAGGTACCTGCTTCCATGAAACCAAAGAAATATTTTGGAAATCAGTAAATGAAAACTTATGTAATCAGTCAAAATTTGTCAAAAGTTTTCACAACTGTGATTTTAATTCAGTACCTCAATAAAAAAACATTCCTGGAATCTTCTTGCTTCCAGAATGGCCTGGAGGTTTTCCATTCTGTTTACCCTCTAGACTGTTTTCTTGCAGCTACTCTTTTTTTATTATATCTACTTTGATATAACTCCTTCTGGAAATTCTCCAGTCTGTTCAGATTTATCTTACATCTTGTGGAAGCAATGAGTTTGATCTACTTTGCCTTAGAAGAACATCATCTAACTGATTTCTTTTCTTTGATGGCCAGCATGTAAGTACATCTGGATTCATTGTGGCAGTGCTTAACTCATGAAGAACTCATTTTCTTTCAGTCATCCATGAAGTATAGTGACTAGCTTGAATGGCAAGTCTGCCTTCACAGACTTTATCCAAGCTATGTTTAGCAAATGAACCAAACGCCAACAAAAGATGATATTTCAAATATTTTTCATACACAAGAGAAACAAAAAGAAAGCACAAACAAACAAAGAAACAAACCCCTGAACCAAACAAAAAACTCCCCTGCCTGGTATCATTGAATTTTTGTGTAGACACATCTAGTTGTTCTTCTGTAAGCATCACCTATGTTATGTCTCCTGGAGGTTTTAATATTTTTAAGAAAATTGAGACAGGTTTTTACAGCTCCTTTTTTTGTTTTGTTTTATTTTGTGGTTTAGTCTCTTATTTTTCATATTCTGTTACATTTAATGATATTGGAAACCTGCATTTGAGTCTAGGAATTATGAAACTGGCTCAGCATATTGCATGCAATGCAGATAACTGGAAATCAAGTGGTGAGAGCAGGAGACACTTTAATTATTCATAGAACTAAATGTATTGAAGTGCCCACAGCACAGCTCACAAAGTAGTATCTCTGAGTTCAGTGAGGGGAGGAGTAACTGCCTTCAAAGCCAGTTGAAGTGCACCTGACACACAAGAGGACAGTTCTTAAAGTGACTATGAGAACTTCCAATAAATCTAGGGGTTTTAATGGCATTTCCAGTGAAGGTCAGTGAGACATGGGAATTGAATTCCCTTTTTCAAATCACAGCTCAAACAAGTAGCAAGTTCTGACCTACATTATACTTTGAATTTCTACCTATCCACCCTTGTTAAGAATTTTATAACACAAGCATGACTTTGTGTGTTGTGACTGGAGCTTTGTCCAAGTGTAGGAAAATACAAGACTCTGGATTTTTGTAAACATTTTGTAAATATTAATATGCAGTTCTCAGTCTTTTTCTCCACTTTTCACTTCACTAAAAACTTACAAATAGGGCAAAGTGGATTAAAGACTTTTCTCATTAAGTCTTTAGTAACTCTTGGAAGCAGGCAAGAGATCTGTGGGACATTCTAAATAAAAGAAAATATAACAGGTTTCACCACAATAGTGTGGCATAAACAACTACTGATATTTAAGATTTTGTTGTTAATCTTCTTGATGGGCGATATTTCATAATTTCTGCACATTTTACTACTTAGTACATTTTTACAGAAAATAATATTGATTTATCTGAAATTTCTACTTTCCTGAAAGTGTCAACAAGTAAATATTATATTCTTTGTATCTGTCTATGCCCTAAGGTGCATTATTAGCTATTGCTTGTGGGGATGTTGCTGCTCCTTGAATAAGCAAAGCCTTTTAGTATGCATCAATACAACTATATAATATGATCACAGATACTTCATACAGATGCACAGAACATTACCAGTCTTATAGAGATTACAAGCATTCAGTACTGTTGTGTTTTGAGTGCCCCCTTTCTCTGAATTAAGCAGAACATCCCGTAATTTTCTATCAGGGAAAAATAACAGGAAGAATAGAGATATTCTGGATTTGGGTTTTTTGGGTTTTTTTTCTATTTGGCTGCAGGAGTGTTTAATCAACTAAAAATTTACAAATAAAATGAAGAAATTGCTGCAGGAAAAAAATAGGTAGTTTAGAACAAATCAGAATTCAAGGAATTTATTAACAATATATAATTACTTTGTAATCAGTGAACTATGTATTCAGAGTCAATGTAGGTACAATAATGGATAAACCACATAGAAAACAGACACTTAGAAAAAACTCATAAATACCTCCAAATTTTTCCCTTTCCCTTGTCTCTCCTTTCCTTTCCCTTCCTTAAGCAGTGTACATAAGGAATTACATCTAATACTATTTTAATAATCAAGTGGGAATTTTCCTGTGGACTACATGTAAGAAGGTAGTCTATAAAGCTTTTTCCTTCTGCTTTTCAAAAAATATCAAAAACAAAAGCAGACTCAAAATGCTTTCATAATATATGATTTACAAATTTAATATGTCTAATCCAGAGTGGTAACAGTAAATGTGAAACTTGCAGTAGCTCAGGAAAAATACTCTTTTTTTTATATTGCTCAGACAGATTAAAATAAAAGAAAGGAGAACTTTACTGACCTAATACCGATGAACATACATACTGTGGACTTGATGGAAAAGAACCTACAATCCTGTTCTATTATTGTCCTTAGGATAAAAAAAAAAGGTCCTGCAAATTCTGGTGCTGGAAAAATGAAGGGGATAGATTCTAAAATAAAGAAGTTATGATAAATATATTATTTTCCATTTACATTTAACATTCCAGTTGATTGGTATTAGCATGAGGTTAAAATATTTATGACACATGTTCTGGATATATTGCATCAATATAATTTATTATTTAAGTAGAAGTGAGAATAATCTGCTTCAGTGAAGATAATATTGTTATTCATGCTATTCTGATATTCATCAGCTTTAAACAAGTGGAAAAATGTTAAGTCTTTGTACACTTCTAATTCAGAAAACTGTAACAAATGTTATGATTTAAAATACCTTTTAATTTAGGAGGGGACATTAAAAAAAAAAGAGAAGGATTAAAATGTGTAAAAAGGAGGAAGATGAACACGCCCTGCAGACATTACCGGAATATAGTCTGTCACTGATATACCAATGTATCGGCACTGGGTCAATCAGATTAGCCCTCAGGGGATTTTACAGTCCTTCAATTGTGAGGAATATAATGGATTGTTCCTTGCAAATACATTTGAAAACCAGAATATTAATGATGATAATGTGAGGGGTTTTTTTTACCTGAATGTAATACAGGTATTATTCCATCAATGGAACTTAAATATTACTATGATAGATCAAATAAAGGAAAAACTTCCCAAGAATGTAGAGGTAGCTATTGACTAAAATAAAGGTATGCAAGAGTTTTCAATTGAAAAAAATATTTATTTGATATTTGAAAGAGTTTTGTAATATTACAGTTATTATTTGCTTAGCACCAATCTGTAAAAATATAGAAAGAGAACCCAAACCCTAGCTTACAAACTGAAGTTTACAGAAATGAAAGTAGCATATTTCAGACATCTAACACGGTATATGGCCAAGCAAATCTTCACATTTCTTTTTAAATGTTACTTTACCCCTGGGTAATTATCAAAATAGGTGTTTGTGAAAGAAAATTGCACTAAAAACTGTTCTGAATACACAGGAGTGAACACTGTTTGCAATAAGCAAACTGTAAAAAGAGACATGAAAATAATCAGACTTGATATAGCCATTTAAGATGAATCTGTGTGCTAAGAAAGAGTACAAGAAACACTGCAACTTGAAAATTTGGAACAGATTATACAAAATCAGAGACTAATTCAGGAGGTGACTGTGGAATGGGCAACATTTATTTTTTTGTCATACAGACAGAAAATAAAATCATCAAGACTGCAAAAACTGACAAACTAGGCATCAGTAGGTGGTTTAGTGAAAAGAAGTCTTCAAGCCTTGCATGAGAGGAGCATTATGCAGCTGCTGGCTGTAATGTCATCAGGAAAGGGATAAAAAAAAAATAGAAAAAAAATAAAGGGAATACCATATTGAGATTGCAATAATGGCAAATGAGAACTTGTTAAGAACTCACTGGGAGGTATGTAAAACAATGACTGGTTAAAAATTAAGACCTGACAAAATATTTGTGAATCGTGTACACAGAACCCAGAAAAGAGTAGTTCAGTGATGACACTGGGGAGCAAAACCAGCATAGTGTAAAGAGGTGGAGGAAAAGGAGAAACAACATAAGCACGGTCAAAACTGAAAATAAACTACTAGTTTGTTAGATGGGAAGAAGTAAGCATAACCATGAAATTTTGGAGAATAAATGAAATAAAATGTGCAGAGGCATCACTGTCCAGATCAATAGGGTTTGGGTTTTTTTAATTTTAGCTGCAAACAATGTAGATAATATGGAGAGAACAAATCAACTGTCAAGGAATCAAAGACAGAGAAATACAGATAAGAATGCAGAGCTTAACAGTAGCTAAAAGTGAAGAATAAATTCAAAGAGAATATAGTTAGAAAAATAGGACCACTGTAAAAAAATAAACAAACCCTAAAGAAAACTTGTGATGGAGAAAGCGTAGGGCAATTTCTGAGAGGGTGAGTTTAAGAACTTTGGGTTAGTGTTTGGTACAGGTCATCAGAGAGATCTATGTATAAGGAAACATGACAGAAAGTGAGAAAGTGTTGGAAAATCGTCACTAAAAGATGTCATATATCCACCATGAGGAAACTGGCAAGACCTTCTAGGACCTGGGTGTAGAAAGAAGACCAAATTGCTTCCTTTCTGCTGTGAAGGAAAGCAGATTGTTATGGTCTTTTTGCATAAAAACAGTATGAATTGGATTAAAAAAGAATCATCATAGAATGCCCCACATTGGAAGGGACCTACAAAGTTTATCTAGCTCAATCTCTCTGCAGTAAGCAGGGACATCCTCAACTAGACCAGGTTCCTCAGAGCCTCATCAAGCCTGACCTTGAATGTATACAGGGATGGGGCCTCCATCACCTGTCTGGGCAACCCGTTCCAGTGTTTCACCACCCTCATAGTAAAGAACTTCTTCCTAATGTCAAATCTAATGTCCAACCCTGCTCTAGTTTAAAACCAGTGCCTGTCATCCTGTTGCTACAATTCCTTATAACAGCCCCTCCACAGCTTTCTTGTAGGGGCCCTTCATGTACTGGAAGCAGAAGAGCAAGATCAGGGTTTGGGATTAAGGGACTGCATTTGGGCTAATTCAAGATATTGTGCCATTGGAAGGATAGCCTGGGGACCAAGTATTTTTTTAGAATGAGGTAGCTATTAAGTAAAATAATACTTAAAAGCCAGTTTAGCATTTACTGTGAACTTTTACAATTCTGTTGACACTGAGACACGTTTTTTCAAAATCTGTTTGTACTACTTAGGTTTTTAAAGCTTGCTGAAGCATTGTTATTGTCCTTTTTTTTTCCTCTATATGACACTCTCCATACATTTCCCGTTGCATGAACATTGCAATTGGGTCTATGAAGATTTGTACTGACCTCACGGTGACATCAGCTTTACATTATAATTTCATCTCCAGAAAAACATTGAAACACTTTTCATCTTTAATTTGATATTGTAAATGTGGTGACCATAGATAGTAATAAAAATCCCT
This sequence comes from Todiramphus chloris collaris, assembly GCA_025345505.1. Lineage (NCBI taxonomy): Eukaryota > Metazoa > Chordata > Aves > Coraciiformes > Alcedinidae > Todiramphus > Todiramphus chloris. The sequence goes on from JANVCC010000041.1 coordinate 3,587,207, forward strand.
TGCAATTGCATTTTGACATCATAATGTAATCTCTGTAGTCTTCACTTGACATTATGATGAGATTGTGGCAATGCTAACTTTGTATGAATGAAGCTGGGGCCATAGAATAAAAAAATTAAAGTGCTTTTGTGCATAGTGAGCAAATGGTTATAAATACACGTATATTTTATCACAATTAAATTTTTGTTAAAAGTTAGAACACACTCTGTCTGAGGAATAGAGATCTGGAACAGTCCTTTAAGTGGGGAGATGAGAAGACTAGTAATTTTTCAGATACAACTTTATCAACTCATGCAAGAGAAAATATAGCATAGTTTGTGCCATAGCAGAGGCTAGACTAGAAACTTCTTTCCAATTCTATCTTCTGAGCCATGTATTTCTGCCTCAGTCCTTAGTAGCATAGGAGTAGGAGCCAAACTTAATACTTTTCTACCTAGAAACTGATGAATTTCTAATTTTAAACATATAATCAAAAATGTCATGCATTTTTCTTAAAACATGGATCTTATGTACATCAGCTGTGTTGTAATAAAGAAGGGCATCCCTCGGAATAAAATGTCTGGTGCAGGCCTATTTGATTCTTTAACTTCAGTTTGGGAGTTGTTAACTGTTCTCACAGATTGATTTAATCACTGACTTTCATGCTCCTAAATTAGTCATTAGTCTAATATGTACTGGAATGACATTTTTTAAAAGTCAAAGCATTACTGGTTTTTGGTGGGATCTGAATTGATGACCTCCTCGTGAAATACATTTTTCTTATTATCAGACCTTTGAGACACTATATCACTTGTAACCTTTACTTAAAGTGTTTTCTTACAGATATCTTTCTGATTTTTGCAATATAAACAGCAGCAAGCATTTTAAAAGAAATAGAAGGTACTGTCCAAAAATTATAACCATAGTACTAGATAGACTGACACCTTGGGATTTTGATCTTTGTGGACAAAAGTATACCTCTTTGCTAGAGTTTAATTGATGGAAGGTGAATAAGATATAATGTCCTATATTTCAGAACCTGTCATTTTTTTGTATGTTGACTTAACTTTTCTTTTTTTCTTGAAGAGACAGTGTTTGGGCCTTCTCTCCTCTTAGGAATGAAGACATAATACATTATAGAATTACGTAAAGCTGTGGTTGGATGAGTAAAGCGTGTGCTTAGAACTGCCTGGATTAAAAGTCTAGTCCTAGCTCTTGAAAGAATTCACTTCAAATTCTCGTGTAGTATTAGATGGCAAAGATTGTTTTCTGGTGGCAAACTTTGCTTGACCTGCTGACAGAAGGACACAGAACAGCTGGACTGTTTTATTTTAAAACAGTTTAAGAAATTATTAAAAAAAAGGAACTGCTTTAACTTCATGTATCAATAGTCAATAACCACGATCAGGGTCTTTTCTTCAATAAAACATATAAGTTGAGGTTTGTTGTTTGCTTTTTATTTCAGAACTGTATCTGTGAAATTATCATTTCAGTTCTCTTCAGGACTTACATAGTAAAGATAATAAGGCTTTCAAATATCATGATTTTCAAGGACAGGAAGATATCGGATGACACTATTTGTTTACAGAGATGTTAACTGAAGAGTACCTTTCTCATGAGGACAATAATTATCTACCTCTGTAAGATCTTTAAAATATAATAGTATACAGGACACTCCTAGGACCTTTCAAAAAATCAAGAGCATAGATACTTTGAATGTACAAAAATGTATTTTTAAAAAGAATAAAATATATTTTAGGATGTAGCTTTTCCAGTAAATCATATTGTTATAGAAAGATCACAATTAAAAATGTGAAGTAAGAAGTGACACTTTTTGAGCAAAAGTATTTGTATTAACTTTTGAAATAAGTTGAATCTAATTGTGCATATATTCTACATGTGTGCCAAAGCTCTATAAAAAATTGTCTTCTCCTAAGTGACATAGAAGTGATTTTTTTTTCTCTAAATGTATTTCTCTGACGATATTATGTGGTTTTAATGTTAAAGTGAAAGATACTGAGGTTCAAAGCAGAAAGTTGAGCATAAAGAATGTGTGAATAGACACTAACTTTGGAGAGAAACTTTGAATGTCCTTAAAACTGTTTTTAATTCTTTTGAACAGAAAATCAGTCCACACACTAACATATTTTTTTCATTTGCACTTTCATGAATAAGGAACATTGTAAGAAAGGCTAACACCAGTACAAGTCTATTGTAAGAACTTGTTCTTGCAATAGGGAAGGTTAACATTCCTTCAAAATTAACCTGGTTTACTTATGTTGGAAAATACATTTACTGAAATTGTAAATAATAGATCATTAGGATGTTGATGCCATAAACAGCCATGATACTACATAAGGTAGTAAACAGATGATATATCAAAACACACTTTGATTAAACTCTGAAAGCAACATTTTTGGGTGTTTTTTACCATTGAAGAATGCAGTGATTTTATATTATTATAATTTTTACCTAGTTTTTAGGTAGAAGATGTGTATAAATATGAATTGGTCATCAAAACCATGTTGCTAACATTGTCTTGAATGCTTTAAAAAAACCCAACACCCCATTTAATTCTCATGGAATTGCATACAAAAATTATGGTATATTCTGAATGAGTAATAAAGAATTTGGATTTTCAATATGAAGAAAGAGCTTGTCTTCTGAAGTAGAAAGGAAACTTTTCAGAACAATAATTTTAGGCCTTAAATTATTTTCTGACTATAACTCACTTCTTCAGGTAGAGTGTATGATCTATCTAGACCAATTATAGCAACTAGGCTGAGGGGTTCTCTCAAAAGTGGTCTTTGCTTTTCCTTAATCCTTTACTGGGGGCACAGCTTTTCACTACTGGTCTGACAGGTAGTCTGCTGCCGAAAGGAAAGCATTTTTAAACGTCCATTAATTCCAAAATGCTTATCTCCAATGGACAGAGATTCTTTCTGCAGTCAGTTGGGAAAAGGGATTGAAGTTTGCTGGACTGCATATTTCTTCTACCCCAGGAATCCCAATTTCACTGATACTGGGTTGAATCCCTCTCATTATTATTTCACAATTGAGATGCAGGCCTAGAAGATTCCTTGCCAAGAGAAATATTTACTTTTAACAAAAGTACTAGTGGCTACAAATTCTATCTGCCACTTCCATCTAGACTGTAGACCTCACAGAAGAATCGGGGATGTGGTTAGACTTGAATCAAGCAGAGAGGGGAAATTTTGTAGTCAAGTAGTATGTCAGCTCTGGAGTATTATTCCTTTTCATGTTATGCCGTGTACTGAACTTGTTTCAGTAGACCACATACAATTAGACCAGTGAAAATTAAAATTGTTGGCTGTTTGGTAAAATCTTCTAGAGTACCTAAAAAATTGTACGTGAAATTGCGTATATTTGATTTCCACATAAGATGATGGTAATTTGTAAGGTGTGCTATGATTACAGACTCCAGGCAATACATATGCTGTTGCTGGCAAGCCAAGGGATTTTTTATTTTTTTTTAAATATCTTTTCATTTTCTGTGGGATTTATTATTTTAAATTCCAGAATTCTTTTAATAGAGATTGAGAATCAGTTTACCTGTATGATGAGAAAAATATTTATACCTGTTAGAATTCATATAGAGTAAATATACGCAAAATTTGCAGATCCCCATTTTCCAACATATGAGGATAATCCCTTAATTACTAAAATAGTTTAAGAGTTACTTCAGGGCTCATACTGCCTTAATTCAGTACACAAGTAGGGCAATTTATGTGAATCTCAACATCTGGCAATAAGAATTCTTTAATGAGTTACTTTTTAAAGAAATGTCTGTCTGCCGGAGGGGTCTATAATGCAATTAGACACATTAGCACTTTCTCAGTCATTTGGGGATATTTTTCATGAGAAAAAGTGGTTGATGCAAGCTGTAAAATGTTTACAATTTTGGAACATGAGAAGTCATAATATATTTGCATTTCAGACTTATAAGGAGGATTTTGTTAGAACGATGTAATCTATTTCTTGCAATATCTTAGTGTCTGTTGGCAAGATGTAAGAATTTAGTCTCATGTGCTAAAATATCTACAATAGTGTACACAGTTACAGGCTGTTTTGGCTAAAATTTTGTTTTCAGCTGCAAACTCAGGAAAAAGGTTGTGATTAATAGGATAAACAATTTTGTATATATAGGTCTAATGAATTATTTAAATTAAGTCAACTATCAAAATGTAAAGAAACTTTAGAGAAACATGGAAATATCAGCATGTCGTTCTTTATAATTTTGATACATTTTGAAAAGGGTTGAATTATTTTTTTATTTTGAAGGTGGTTTTTTTTAATTGGTTTTGTGGTCTTAGGCATATTTTATTTGATTTCTTAACATGTTTATTAATTTAATTCTTCAAGTACATAGGTAAAATTTCAGGACTTTTAAATTAAGCATATTAATATATAGCAATAGTTTAGCAGTTTGTATTTGTATGAACACATCCTAAATCTCCTGAATATTTAGTAGTAGGAACAAAGTGTAATCCTCTTGTTTCACTGGAAATTTTGCTTTCATTAATACTGAAAAATTTTGCACTCATGCTGTGGCTTATAAGAATATCTAACTTCTGAGCAAATTATCTTTAGGGGTTAGGACCAAAATACTGACAATAGTAAGTTTAAAGATGTACATTTATACATTATTAAATGCTTTTTATGTGTATTATAATTTTACACGTATATGTACATGAGACAAAAGTGTACAAAACTATGAATGTGTGAACAAAGCTTTTGACTTGTAAGACAAATGGAGAAAATTAGGCTTAAAAGCTATGATGAATATTTGCATAATGTGACAATACATAGAAATCTACTTGTAGTTATTCAAATAAGAGGTAAAACTATTGTTTTCAGAAATTGCATAATTCAAACTTGTGTTACAGAGGAGTTTATTTTAAAATGCTGTGATAAACTCAGTGGTATGAATAAAGTAGAAATTTTATTGTAAATATTTTTTTGCAGTTGGGTTTTTGAAGTGTTAGGAGAGATTCTAATTGAAACACTGAACTTCATGTGCCTTTTGGCAACAACCTATTAATATAATTTCTGCTGATTTAAGAATCTGATGTCAGAGCAGTAAGTACGCAATTAGCTTTAGTTTGAGTGATATCAACATGCTGTAAATAAGATTCTTAATTGTGTTTGCAAGATTAAAATTCAGTCTCATTGTTTTTTCCCCTTACTTCTTTGGTGGCTTTGTGGTATATTCGCATTGCTACCTCTAAATGAATGTCAACTTGTTTTACCTCGACTGCAGCCAATCGATACTTCATTAGGCTGAATTGTCTTGTGCCCATGCAACCTTGAAGCTGTGGCTTAATTACCACCCATATTATGCAGTGGCTCAGAGAGCTGTGCTCAGCTGTGTCAGTTTTGAACAAAAGCCATGCTGTTGCCTGTATTTAGGAAAAAATGGACTTTTGCACTAAAGAACTATAATATTTTCTAAGTTAACAATTCACGATGATAACCTTTTGTATAATGTGTATGTCAGTTTTCAGTAAGTTTACATTTTAATAGGTTTCTGTATATTGCAAAACTTTGAAAGACAAGTATCTTTGCTTTTCATGTTCAACCCATTGTTGATTTAAGATAATTTTAAATTAATGGAAAAGTAACATTCATCTGAAAGAGAAGACAGGAGAAAGTGCAGTCAAATGGCAATCATGACAAATGACATCTCTTGTCTGAGAGTCATTTTTCTTCACTAGACTGATTTGTCATCCCCACTTTTGACATTTTTCATCCTGCTATGAAATCACATTGACAGAATAAGATATTTCTACACTTAACGGTAGACCATAGAAGATACTTCTCTGCCTTCATTTGTTTTTTGTATTACATTTAATGGTTTGTAAAATTTGTAAGCAACTACATTCTGATGACAAATTTAATTTGCTTTGTAAAATATAAAGTTTACACTGCCCTATAATCATAAAGTAAATGTTGTTGTTCCATTTGTGTCATGTTGTTATACAAACTAGAAGAAAACAAACCTCTCTATGAACAAAATTTTTCACTTGGGACTATTATCTTGTTCTAAGTGAAGAATATCAAAGCCAGCTGTAACAATAAGAATTAACTACCTATATCTGCTATTTTGCCTATTGTCTTGGACATGTCTAAAGACCTGTGGATAGTATTTGCAATTTCTTACGTCTTATCTAAAAAATTAAGTCTCATCCATTGCTGAATACCTTATGTCCATACAAATAGATATAATAAGCTTTTCCCTCCATACAATACAAACTAGATAGAGGTCAGCAGCATTTTCTCTCAATTTATGAACAAGGATAGACTCAAATACGGTCCAGAATGGCAGTTCTCAAAGATTGCATAGATGCAATAGGAAAGGTACTGGTTTGTACATGTGGCACAGACTGTGACTCTTCTTTTTGTTGTTTGCTTGTGTTGGTTGGTTTGGTTATTGTATTTATGAGCTGTCTCGTGATTATTCTTCTGTAGACAAAAGCATACTTAATGACTATCCTCTGTGCATTAGCAAAGGTGAGGCACGCTGACCACAAAATAGGAAGGCCCTTGTCTTAAGTGAACCATGTTTGGATGATCAGAGCCTGGATGCCTGGCCCTTTAAACCTCATTTACAAGAATCCAGCAGAGGAAAATGTAAGACTAATTCCTGAGAGGTGTTTTTTTTTATTTTTTATTTTTCTGATTGTTGTGCTTTATGAATCACATTTGTGGGTAGATATCACTGTTAGTGCAGCGTCTTCCAGCATTCACATCAGTCAACTACTAGTAGCATCTAATGATGTTTCTAATTATCAGCATGTTGAGAATTTTCACACCCTTTAAAACATGTAAATGTTACTCATTATACATGCCTTCTGTGCTCGGTCTTGTGTACATCAGTTGCAGACCAGGCCTCTAAAACATGCCACAATTTGTACCAAGTGTGAGCCAGCAGCTTCATGCCAATATTCATGTATATTCTGTTGTATATGTGCATATGCCATCTCTTCTATTATAACAAAGTATGGTCAACTTTCAGTTAATTGATTAGCAAAGCTTGTATTATGCATCAGATGCTTTTAATTAATATTTTCCTTTTTGAATGAAAAGAGGTGGCTGTTTTTGTCGCAGACTTCAGTTGGCTCTGCTGTTATTTTTCACCCAAATTTGTGTCCTAAATAGATTTTCAGCAAGATTCAAATGTTGGGCTTGTGAGAACAAAGATGACATCTCTGCAGAATTGGTGCCTGTTTTAGGGAATGTGAACACAAAACTTGTCTATGAAAATCCTTCCTACTTATTATATAGAAAGAAAGAAACAAAAAAAGAGCCTACTTATTTACCATGCATCTGAAATGCCTATGGTTGGAAGTTTTTCTCTTAGGATGAAAATTCGATTTACTAAAAGGGGACAGTGTTCATTTCTGCCTCCAGATATTTCTTAAAGTTGGATAGAATTTATCTGACTTCCATTAAAATAACTTCTTACTCTAGTTTGCTTTTTTATGTGTGAATGTGGCCTTAATGAAAAAGTCCATTATAAGACCATTTAAAGACCACTATAGTCTACATTTTTCTTTTAAATTTTATTTTAAATACATCTAATTTTTTTTTTTAACAATTTCAATTACTTTGTTTCAACAAAGTAAATTTGGGAAAATTCTCTTTGTGCTTAGTGCTTCACTGAGTTGTTCCTCCATATCAATTCTTCTGTCACTCTGTTATACTGAATATATTCAGGACAGAAAGACATTGTAATGAGCTTGGCTGATTCCATCAAATCTAAAGGAAGGTGTACTTGAATCTGTGTAATGAATTATATAGGTTCATAAGAACCTTTTCAGACACTTTCTTAATATCAAAATTGTTATTATTTACTTTCAAGACATCAGGAAATTAGTTCCCTACATAACCACACTACTGTACAACACTATACAGCCACAAGCAGTCAGAAATTCAACATGTAGTAAGTTCAGTCTTCAGACACAGTTTGTGATAATCTTTCTGCTATCATACGGTTTTTTCCACTAGCAGACTAACTTGTAAAGGTAAACGTTTTCCCCAGTACATAGTTGGTATATTGATAGTACCTGTCATTCATTGCAATACTGAGAGAAGAATATTTATGCTGTAATTTGAAGAAATATGATGTTCTGTACTGAAATAATGTATACATGTCTGGATGAATTAATCCAAATGCAAATTGGTAGGAGGTATGAACTGTATTTCTTTTTTTTTTTTTTTTTTTTTTTTTAACAAACAAATAATTGGAGGCAGCAAAGTACCTGATCCTGTTTACTAGAACACTAAACATGGGACACATGTAACATTGAAGACCAAAAATTACTGTTTAGGGACATGTTTTACAAGTACTGTCAAGGTAGATTATTTTTGTCATCTGTGTTATGTCTTCATAATCAGTTCCTGAAAAGATAATTTTATATTGATCAATATTTACCTGGAGAAATGTATGTTTTACAAGCATGAGATAATGAAAGGCTCTGGATTTATGTATTTTCCTTGACAGAGGACAGAGATTAGTAGTAGGCTTTGATGACTAAAACAGAAGCATTAAACGGCAAGTTGTCTTTTGATTTTGTGATATCCATATATGTGTATGAGTTATAACAGTTAATCAGAGCACAATGGGCCAAAGTCAAACTGGAGACTGGATGATATGAGGCAAAATTCACAGTTACAGCCCTTATTAAATGGAGAAAAGAAGAAAGAAGTGGTTAAAAAACTTAAATTCCAACAAATTACCTGTAACATGTTATTTTCCCACATTTCTTTCCTTGTTAACAAGACCAAATGGAAGAGTTATGACCTATTTTGCTTTTATTGATCATCTTCCTTATCAGAGGTAAGACTGAATTCCATGAACTACAATTCAACAGGAACATGCATCACTTTCATGAACATCAAATGCAGTCTCATGTGATTCCTAGAATGTAAAAACCAAGGCAGCAGGGAGCACCGAGGAGATTTCCTTATGTATACAATCATGATGAGAGAGATATAAAATATATTATCTCGGGGGAATGTTTGTAATTTAAAATTATTAGTGTGGGGGAGAGAACCTTAAAATATTTTTAGAGTGGGAGAAAATTATTTTCAGGGAATAAATAAAGCATTAATGCTTAATTTATGAAAAAAAAGTTAATAGGGAAAGGATGCCATAATACTTTATATAAACATTTGAAAGTGTGCTTAGAAACATTAATCTAGAGAAAATGCATAAGAAAGTATTAATATCTGTTATCTGAAATAAAGCAAATTAGAATCATGAACTTTATCTAAAAATATTGCTGTGTAAAAAGTAAAGCTGTAATTCAAACTAATCCAAGTGATTGATCTCAAGATATGGGTTAACTGGGTGAAAACTAAAAGATAGTCATGTACCTTAGGTCAGACCATATCATTTTAATGCTTTTTCTGAGTCTGAGGTGTATGAACATACGAATCCAACACTGTCATTTTACAGGGCTATTGATTTGTTTTCTTTTAAAAAAATAAGTAGTAATGAGGTATCTAGCAATTAATATTATATTTAATAAGTTATAACATTGCAGTTAGAGAGGGGTAAATAAGATTTGATATAATAAAAACTCTCATTGTTTCATACAGTTTAAGGCCAGAAGGTTCAACAGATCATCTAATCTGACCTGTGTGCATCACCTGAGAAAAATCCTCTGTGAATCCCAGCTCAACCATACACAAACTGTATATGAAACCTACCTTCATTTTTAGGGGTTTAACTGAGTAATTGTCATGTAATTACTTTTTTTTTTTTCCTCTATTTAGCTGAATAATTTTCTTTGTTCATCTCTAGAACTTCTAGTTCTGTTGTAGCTGGAAGTGCATCTACTGTGAAGGTGGTTCTTCCTTGGTGAAATCTTATGTTTTAGGAAAACTGGAATATAACATCTGTTTGCAGTGCTGGGTCAGGATATTAAGTCACTGTGGAGTCTCGTTATAAGCACTAGTCCAAGTTTTGATCATATACTCTGTTTCATCTTTTTTTGAGTTGTAGAGATAATAGAACCACGGTTTCCATTTCCATGACACATTATGGCAGAAAGGGTATGTGCTTCTGCACATTTGCAATCTATGGATGGACTGTAAAGCCTCCTTCCTTGTGGGGTTTTCATAATACACTGAGCCTATAGTTGGACCTTAGCAACCTCATGAAATTTCATCCATTGCAAAGAAACTTTTCCAGACCAATTTTACATCTATTTGTTTGGTGTCTTAGCCTTCAGGTGACGTTAAGATACTGAAAAGTTATCAAACAGGAAAGTTTTTGGAATGGGTTCAGATGAGGAGTAAGGTAGCATTTGATACCAAAAAAGACACTGATGATGAAGTCAGAAGAAATGTAAGGAAAACTGTCTATCAGAATAGATTTGTGTATTTCGAAATCTTTTTTGATGTCCAACTTATCCAAGCAAAATGGCATTTCTTCTGTTTTGTCTGGGTTTGTTATCGATAAGGTGGTTTTGTTACTGGTGCTGTTACTGGTATATGTACATAATCAGTATTATGTGCTAAAACTCCCTCACACATGCACCTAAGATTATAGGGGGAGAAATTACAAAAATATGAATAAGGCTCTAATCAGATAATAGTCGTCTTCAACTTTTCAAATGGTTTTCTTTTTAAGGATGCTTTCTTTAAATAATTGTTGTAATATGAGCATCTATGGGTTACAAAACTTGATGAGGCTGATGATATGGTCTTTATGATACGTCATTTTAATCTTTCCTGCTATTCCTTGGCTTACTTTGTTTTCTCTAGTATATAAAACTATCTCTAAAAAGAGTTTTAAAGACTTGCCAATATATTTGGTTTTTAAAGTTTCTTTTGAAGTTATCCATGAACTGTTACGTTTAATTGGTGTGCAACTAAATCTGTACAGAGACAGTATAATGTACAGACTCCTTTTATAGTGCATTTCTTTGCATATATTTTTCTTCCCTGTTTTTAAACAAGAGTTGAGTGTTTGTAAATCTGATGGACTATATTCTAAAAATGGAGAGCAAGAAGGTTGGTAAGCAGTGTTCAACACATTAATTCTAGGATAATCATGTGTAAGAAGGAATATGTAAATACAGTTATGATTTACCAAAATGAGTAGTATAAGTTGTAATTCAGCTTGTCACATGATGCTAGAAACAAGAAAATAAGGAACTCATCGTTTAGGTATTCAGGGCTAAATTCTGCTTTTGGTTTAAGCAGATGGATTTAAGTAACTTCTTTATACAAGGGCATTATTAGACGCTTTGAGTGGCTTAGTGCATTGAAAACCATAGGGAATAAAACACCATATGAAATTGGATCATCATGCAGGCAGTAGATTTTTCTGTAAAAAATATGGAAATAGTTAAAAGGTTTAGCATATCATGCAGTGTCATGTGAAGCAGATTCTGAATTGACATGTTAGACTGGAAGGACTGGTTTAGAGAAAGAAGGAAAGATGCACAACATCAAGAAACTTGTGCTGGTTCTCATTTGTTGATGGTAAGTATGTTAGACTCAATTATTTAAAATAATGATTTTACAAGGAACAATTTTAATCTTAATTTGTGCATGTCACCATGTTGACACTATTTACTGTAGACATTCAACTTGGATGTCTAAGGTATGATCTTTATCTCTTGAAATTCTATAAAAAGCTAATGGAGAGAGGCATCTCAAGAAGATCAGAACAGGAGCCTACCTTTATACAATTTAAATCTCTTTCTGAATGAGCTTTCCTCTTCTGTTGGCTGTACAGAAAACTTAAATGCCTGAAATGAGTGAAATCAGTGCATCTGGAAAAATTGAAATTATTATTGTTGCTTATTATAATTTAATCAATTAATGTTCATATACATTCTCAGACAGGAGAACACAGGTGATGTTCAAAACATGCTGATCTTAAAACTGTTGACAAGTAAGAATGCAGGAATTGGATACTTAAGTTGGATGCCCTTGGCTGCTTTGTGAGGTTTAAATTTTAATGACTAGCACAAAATTAAAATTGAAATAACGTTTAATATCAAGTTATAAGGTTAATATTAAAAAGTGCTGCTGGTGACTGTGAACAACTGCAAAGAAACTTATTTCTATTGTTTTATTCCCTTCAATTTTAGAAAACCCAAAGCCTAACAAAGATTGCAAGCAATAATTCAAAGTATAAAGTATGTCCCTTTATTAACATTACTTCAGTGTCAGAATGACAACTGACCCTCAAATGAGAAACCTATGTAGCAATATCAGTGCCTAAAAAATCAGACACACAAAGATTACTTTCTTGGTCTTGATTACTAGTGTAATATACTGTAATCATACAGTACATAACATCTATATTTCTTCTATCCGATGTTCTTCAAGACTTTGAGAACCAGTAGACATGCTTTAACAGCCAAGTCTACTTGCCAGGCTAAGGACACTGATACTCTTCCTTAAAGCTTACTTCTTAAATTTTATTATCAGGGAAAGTGCCTTCTATCCATCCAGGTTACAGATTGAATTCCCATAAGGTTGAAGGTATCCCAAGATAGGAAGGAACTTGAGCCCATATTATGACAAATTTCAAGTACTCGCTGACCCACCTTTCTCTACATTTTAGATAAAATCAGCAAAATTCTGTAGTTCTTTAAGAAATATTTGTGAGAGTATCACTACTAGTACTTTTCTGGTAGCTAGATGATGCACAGCAGTGTATGGATCTGTAACAGCCTCAGTAGCAGTTTCCATTTCTTTTTATCTCATGGGTGATAAACTAATGTTTTTAACTCCAAAGTCCTAGAATTGGTCCCTATAGGTGACCCAAACAGGCTTACCTTTGTGGCTTAGTATATACAGAAATGCATTTCTCCACAGGCGTTAGTTCCATATCTGGAGTGTTAGTGGACTATAATCTGACACTTATGGGTACAGCTCCCTCAAGAATCACTTAGGTAAATGTGAATAAATTAAGAACCCAGGAAAAGTTTGTGCAGTAACTTGAGACTACAAAATATACTTCTAGGCACGTTTACTTTGTACATGATGGTTCTAGTGCTGACTTTTAAGTCCTACTTGGTGACAACAGTCTTTTTAAGAATATGATATTGTATAGTTTGAGACTGAAGTTGATAGACCCATGTGTGAGAGATGTTGTTTGCTTATGTGGTTAAGTGGAGGACTGTGCTTCTATAAGCTTCAAAAGGTCAGAACTTGATTTAATAAACTTATCTTCCCAGAAAACAAGATTTCTTCTTGAATGTGTAATATTGTTAGAAAACTGCATGTCTCGAGACATTCCTAATAAGCTTATGAGACCTTCAACTGTATCCAATGTTGTCTTTAATAGTCATACCAGAGTTGAATAAGCCAATAGCCTTAAAATGTTACTGCCTGATCTGTGGGGTTTAGATCACCTCTGCCTTTACCTCTGTTTCAGAAATTAGTCCCGTTGTCTGACTCGGTTCTTTCTGGGGTGCCATAAGAGTTGCTTTTCAAGGCCCAGGATGATGTTCCAGGCAGTGTCAATGGGGCACTGGATGTGGTTCCAGGCATCTGGTGGTTCCTTCCACCATTGTAAGCACATGGCACTTGACTTGGTGGGTGTCCTGGTTTAAGTGAGAACAGAACTAATTCTATTCAGTCATTTTAGTTTTCAGCTCAGTTCTTCTACCTAGCTGCACTTTATGAAGTCAGCAGCAGGTTTTCACATGCAGTGTCTGCTTCCAGCAGTGACAACACCCCATGTTTAGAGTTAGTACCAAGGGTTGGTGTGCAGACCAAGGCCATTGCTGGATCTTCTGCACCATGTTGGGGGTGCAGAAAGTAAAAAGCCTCACCTGCAGGGAGGAGCGACCAGGACAGGTGACCCCAAACTGACCATCAATGGTTTTGATACTGGTTTTGTATATATTTGTATATATTCAATTTTTGTTATTATTATTTAAATTTTCCTTAAAGCTGTTCTAGTTTTGTTTTCTAATCGATAAGTCTCTCTCTTATTCCTTTTCCCTTCCCCTCTGGGGAGGGATGGATGTTAACAGAGAGCATCTTTTATAGGTCTAAGGGGCCACCCTGACACTAAACAGTGACAGTGGGTTTCTGGGAGTGTGACACAGTCAATCTGCCTGACCTCTCTGTATTTATATTTCAGCCATCGTCCTCCATACCACATAGGCTTTAACCTCTTTGGTGTGGGTGATGGCAGCATATGTTTCATATTCATGAGAACTGGAGATGGAATGTAAGAATTTACTCAGACATAAAACATGGATCAGGGGCTCCCATATTCTGAACATATTTGATCTGGAGTTTGGACATGTGAAGAGAAAAAGAGGAATATGACTGCTTGCTAGTTTATAATCAGCATATATATATATATTTTTTTTTTTTCAGAATGTAAGTATCAGAAATCTGAAGCAAAGGTGTTAATGAGGGTAAAAATTACGCAAAGTTTGAAATTGTTTGCCAACAGCTTGTGGCAATCAACATTCTCAAGTATGGACTCATGCCTTTTCCCTCTGTGAGGTACTAAGCATTTAAACGAGGCACTGGATCTATCCATTTTTAAAGAAAAATGGAAATTTGATGACAAACCCTTCGTAACTTGCTAAATAGTTTCGTATGTTCACTTGAATAGGCCTACATTGAACTGAGTCATCACTCAAGCCATAAAATCATTTGACTTCTATCATGGCCCCATCAAGCCACTAAAAGACACAAGCAGAAATGTTTAGAGAGGAACTCGATCTGCAAAAGATTTGGAGTAAAACAGCCTCAGCATCTCAGCTGGTCATCCTAGGATCCCTCTGTAGTCAATGGAAACAAATACTAATTTTTAGGGGCATATCTGTCTCACACAGTTTAGGCACTTACTATAGTGATGAAATGGGTAGCAAGCTGAAAGTGTGTCTCCATTTACAGGACAACCTAGGCATAGATGACTATATTCTCAGATTGTGTACTTTTGGATCTCAGTTCTTCAGTCTCTTATGTTTGTGTAAATACCATGAGCATTGCTTCAGCTTCCACAAGTTTAATGGCATTTCTGCAGTATAAATAGGTATCTCTGGAGGGCAGAATCAGGTGCTTTCTGATAATGATGACATCTTTTTTTTGCTTATTAATTGTCTATCAGTTTTCTAGTAGAAGTGTCTAATTTTACATACAGGACAATTTGAACACTATTTTTTGGAAGCTGAGAATGAAAATTAGAGTAATAGTATATGTAGTGTACTCAGTCTGTACTTTATAGAGAAGCTGTCTGGGAATGATGAAGGGTTCCAGTTCAAAATACAAAAGATAAAGGGATGCATTTAACAAAACAAAATAGAAAAGGGAAGATGCTTTCAGTAAGTTTTGTCTCTCCTGTGACCAGAAGACCTAGTAGATTTTATGAAACTTTATAAACATTGACACAGGCCACCAGCAATATCAATTTTGAATGGGTTTGAAGTAATTAATATCAATCAAGAATATACTTATATGTGTGTATATATAAAGAGAGATGCAGAAGAATGAAACCAGTCTTGAAAGAAATAAAATATTTTATTTATTTAAATCATTCAAATCCACTTCAGACTGGGGGCAGGATGAGGGAAAGATAGTAGAAGAACACAAAGAATTTGAGTACAGACTTACTGAGGTATCCTCAAAACAAATAAAATTTGAATCTTGGAATAACTCTATTGGGCTGAATATGGATATTACCAAATGGTACAAGATATGACAAAAGAAGATAAAAAGAACTTGAACTCTAGCTGAAAAAATACCAGGTACTGCAGGAATGGATAGATACATGGCAGCAGGTGGGGATGTGGTGTTTTGTTGTATATAGTCGCCCTCTGGAATATATTGTGAAGGAGAACACTGAAATGACAAGTAAGAATTATTTAGGCTGTAAGTTCTTGGGGCAAAGGTTGGTTCTTAGCTGTTTGTCCAGGGCCCTGACTAACAGACACTTACCTTTGTACACAAATAATAAGGTTTCTTTACAGAGTGATATACATACGTGTATGTATAAATATGTACATACATATGTAACTTTTAAATAATAAAAAAAAGAGAAAAGTATAACTGATAAATAGAAAATTTCAGATAGGATTCCAGGCTTTACTACCTCCTCATTTACAGTTCCTGAAGTATATAACATACTCCCTTATTCACTGGCAGTTTCTGCACTGTATAACAAGGTATTTGTGGTAAGATACATATCTCAAAAGGCTTGGAGTTTGGGAATAGATTCAAACTATTCAGATTGTATTGGTCTGTAAAATTGGTTAGAAATCTCATGAGAACAATGTTCTCACATGAGATTTCTGATGTTTTCTTCTCCGAGTCAGATCATAAATACTGCAAGAACAATTGTTTTTTTCGGCAGTATTTCTACAGTTCTGTTCTTAGATGAAACTTAGAAGTATGGAGGTGCATAAAAATTAATAAAAATGTAACCAAATATTTAAGGAAGTTTTTAAAGAGTAGTTTTAAATTTTGATAAATATTCAAAGACTTTCTAGTTTGAGGTTTGGTTTTTTTTTTTCCCCAGTGCTGCTTGCACACTGAAAGTAATGCATCCTCATTTTTATTCATATGTCACATGCATTGCCATAAATCACTAATACTCCACCTATAGGTATATGCTATCAGTTTATTAAGGTTTTAATTATATAAGTTTTCATGTATTCTTCAGAACGGTTCTATTCAACAGCTTTTGATCTGCTAGGGGCTTAAGGACTGTGTTGCCACTGATGTTGTTTGCCAGTAGCCAAGGGAGCTTGGATGTGGCATGGCTTTCACTCCTGACCATGGAGACTGATAGGCCATAAGATATTAAGATCCCGCCAATTTCTATTTTCTCTTCCAAAGATTGCTAACCTCATCTCCCCAGGGTCTGCAACTCCTGCCAGCCTTTAAACCAGCAGGAGTAATATCTGTCTCTAATTTGTAATTACTAAGGCTCCATCACAATGAGCTGGATCAAGCATTGTTGGTGCTTGCCTTTATTTAATCAGTGAGTATGTGCATTTGTGGTGGTGAGAAGTACAACTGTGTGGAAACATAACCTCACTGCTTTTTCTGTTTCTCTTTTCATGTGTCTTTCAGTTGCTATATCCATAATATCCAGCAGATTATTACCAGTAGCGTTACTAACATTCAATGATGTGCATATTTTTCAACAAAATTTGTATTGCGAAAGAAACAAGGATAGCACCTTTTAGAATTGAAACAGTCTGCTCCTGAATTCTTACCTCTTCCCTGTGCATACTCCCTATTATTAATGTATATTATTACTTCAAGTATGTCAGAAAAAGAGACAAACAGTCAGAGGCAGAATTTTTTCACTAATTCACTCTGCCTAGCCAGCAAAATGTAACACAAAATTATTCAGGGGAAAAATACAATTTTCTGTCATCTCTGCCATACACTGATAACAAAGCTACAGGCTAATATGTTTTGATATTTTTGTCACTCGTTTATCATGTGACCTTTCATGCTATCATTAATACAGCTGAGGGACAGAGCAGATACACTGAAATAAGGATGTGGAGAAGTCAGATTGCTTCTCTAACAACTAACGGTCAGTCACAGCAATTTATGCTTTTCTGCAGTATAGCACTGACTGAAGAAGAGAAATTGTTATTAAAATTTGATATTACTGTCTAGGATCTGCCATTTAGAATTTGCAACTTTTAGCCATGATGGGAATACTGGGAGGGGGGAGGTTTAATAAATTTCCCTTTGAATTATGATATTAATACAATACAACATGCTTGCTCAGATATTCAAAGGATATGCATGAGGAAAAATCGTATTCAGGACACTCCAACACTGAATAGCACTGAATAGTAGTCATACTCTGGAATTGCTGTATCCTAGAAAAGTATTTTAATAACACAGGAACAATCACCTTTCATTGGCTCAATTAAAACTGTTGGATTTTGTGGGAGTTTTTTTTTTTTTGTTTACAGAATTCCAGCTACTAATAGGGTTGCACAGTATTCAGCAATATTTTCAAGACATCCAATCAAGTGTAATGTGTCTCTTTTTTTATGTGTGTATATCTTTTATGATAAATGATACCTGGTTTAAATTTGCATTCAGCTTTACACCATTTCTGACAATGGTCTAGCTTTTTATGTTGCCTGTAGAGTTTGGTTTGTTAAAATTCCAATATAAAACTAATTTATATTTGACATTAATGAGTTAAGAAATGTTTTATACAGTACATCAGAGCTGAGAGAGAACTTTACAACATTATAGTAAAAGCAAATTACGTCTGAGTACAACCATTATGTAAAAAATGAAAAATCTTTCACTAAGCTAAGCTACTTGTCCTTTCAAAATCCTTTGATTTTTAATGTTTATATTAAGAAATGTTGAAAATTTAACAAAGCCATTTTTTCTCTTTTACATTATAGTGGGGGATTGTAATTTAAGTACTTGGAAGATATCTTTTTCCTCAGTGTGCATGTCTGCCAGGCCAGAGTAAATCATTATGTTAATTGATAAAACATTATTGAAATAATTTAATTATTTACAACATTAAGTATGTTGCAAAATAATGCATTTAAGAACCAAAATAATGTTTTTCTTGAGCATGACTTCTTTGGGGAGCATTTTTTTAGGGCACTAGAAAATGACCTTTACATGTGAAAGAAAATAAGCAAGGATAAGTTTTGAATAGGAGGATTTTTAAATAGGTCCCAGAGAGAGGCTTGTATGCTTGAAATGAATCTTTTTACATTAGATCTGATTGCAAAGTGAAAGCTTAAATTTCTTATTTCAAATGTAAGGACTTGATTTCTGGAAAGTGTATGCAAATGAATAATTGAAATTGCCAAAATATCAGTTGACTTAAATTGGACTACTGTGAGTACATTCACACATTTGCAGAAGTTAACCCTAAATATATTCTTGAAAACAATGGATGTATTAGCACTACTTAGAAATATGATTTGCTGATTGCATTACTTAACATTGTGTAATAAGCAAACCCATAACATATATTAACACTGCATGCTGTATGCATGTAAATGTTTATATATATATAAAGTGAATTAATCTATTTGCATTATTAATATCTGATTTTGTGTATAGAGAGTACTGTTAGATAAAAAAAGTGAAAACCCGTTAAAGTCATGCAAATTTTAGAACATTCTATAGTAATACTTTTATAGGAGGTAAAGGATTTTTACCTTTTAATATTTCTGTAGCATCATTCTTTATGGTCTTACTGCATTAATATCACTTATAACTTGTTAGTAATTAATAACAGTGATTTCTGAAGTAATCAAGAAAAAATGCAAGGAGGAATAATCCCATTAAGACAAAATATTCAAGATTTTGTGAACCCATCATAAAATAATCATTAATGTGGTTAAAATACACCTGTAAAAATGCTATTTAAGTACAAGAGAATTACTCAGAAATAGTTTTCTGTGCTAATGTTCCCCATTACATTAAAAGCATATTGTATATATTCATATATAAGAAAATTAATTTTCCCATTTTCTCAGATAATATCCTTAGAAACGGAATATCATGAAGTGCTTGCTTTCAATAGTGCACACTTTATTATAGTGTAAGCAAGACACTGTCTGAGTGGACTTTCCTTTTACCTCCCTATCACTAACAACAGTTCCGACCTGGAGATGTAGCCTCTCTCAGGATAAGAAGAAAATATGTCCATGCATGCGTAGTCTATGCCACTTTTCAACAGATTATATATCAAGCTAAATTATACTTAGACCTTTTTCTTTTTTTCCTTTTTTCCTTTTTTCTTTTTTTTTTTTTCCCCTCCTTTTTTTTTTTTCTATTGTAATAGGAGCAACTAATTGTTGTGGGGGCTTTGGTGAGGTGTGTTTTTGGCTAATATCAACAAAGAATTCGTCTAGACTGAGAATCTCCAACCTTTTTAAATATGATGATGAAAGGAAAATTTGGAACCTTAATTCTAGAATGATGCAGCCTTCACACCTATACTTTATTGTTTACATTTTGCTCAGTCTACTCAATATCAAAATGACAAGAAAAAAAAAGGTAGAAAAGGAATGAAATGCCATTTTATGAATAGTGTCCTATTGAAGTGTATAAAAAAAAATATGTTTTTTTTCCCCCTGCAAGCTGGAATTAATTATAAAACACTATCATTAGCTGTAACCTCACCTTAACAGCACAAACAGCAGAATTTTGTTGATTTTTCTAACTTTTTTCAAAGTGTATGTGCATGTTAAAGTGGAATCACTTATTGCTTTAATATGTGCAATAAATTGATTGCAAAACTTTGAAATAAGAGTCTTTCGTTTTCCATTTTCCTAACATAATGTTCAACAAAAACATACAAATGAACAAAAAAAAAAGGAAGAGGGATTTTAAGGCTGACATTCATGTTTGCATGCAAATAAAGCAAGAGCTACAAACAAAGCCAGCAATCTCACATACTTGCCTTCAGTAGTAAAGGATGGAAAGGCTGCCTGCTACCAATCAGCAAGTGGTTGCCATGGTTACAAGGTCAGGAAATATGCCTTTTCCCCAGTTGTCCAAGGCTTGCACATGTCACTTCTGAAACTATGAATTTTATATACAGGTCAGGAGATGCATACCAAAGAAATAAACAGTGAACTGGACCATAATGACAGCTAACGTTCAAATGTCCTTGAATTTTTAAAATTTCTATCCAAACACATTTTGTCATTTTGAATGGGTTGGGGTTTTTTGTATAAAATTGGAGCAATTCTTTCCTGTAATGAAATTTTGCAAAGTAGGTACAAACTATGCCTCGTTATTATAAGCTCCATCAATAACTTGCCTCAGAAAGATACTTATGTTCTTTCCCTAGAATTTTTTTTCTTTTTTTTTTTTTTTAAACTCTTTAAATTACAGCTTTGGAATATTATAAGAATATAATTTGATGCAACTTAAGAACTCAGAGTAATAACTGCTTTCAGAAGAACAGATTTAATAATGTTGTATTTGTAGACAAGATGGTGGTTAAGCTGTTAATGAAATGCAGATGGTCCTGTTTTAAAGTACAAATGCTTCTTTACTCAATATACTTAGGTTTAGGGGAGTTTTAACATAATCTCTAAAGGTTGAAAATGATATAGTATTTGTAAAATGAGTGAATTGTGAAAGAAACCTTGATTGTTTATGTGTCGTTGAAGAATTTATTAGGAAAATTAGTCAAAGGCCTCTCGGGGGACTTAGCATTTTGCTACAGATAAGGTAGGTCAAGTAAATTTAGTGATGGTTATTAAAGGGTCTGTATTATTTTTGCTTTGTATTCCACAATGGTACATAATAATCCTTTCTTTATTTCAGACCTGTTTAAAATCTAGATTTTATTGTGTTAATATTTTGGAACCATGATAATTGTTTCTGAACTTTCAACTAGGAACTTATTAATGGTCTTAATAAACAAAAAGTGAACGACAATTTTAAGGTGATATTTACAAAATTGCAGTTCAGATATTAAGTTATGTTGCTTCTCTCCAAATGTGTATTATATAAATGTTATACTATGTAATTACATCTTGTTTTGTATAGAGTCATTATTTCTTTTCTAACTGGGGAATTTACAGTAGAAGTAGTGTGAAGCACTTTAATACAATATGTAGCACACAGAGTTCAGAGTACTTGTAATGTTTTTATTTTTTCTCTACATGCTATATATAAATGCCATTAAAAGT
>JANVCC010000041.1:3611359-3623269 GCA_025345505.1 Todiramphus chloris collaris
TAATATGAAAATTTACAAGCTCAGTTTCTCCACATTTGTTATTTTATGTAAGTGACAGAAATTCTTTTTTGCATTAATGTTAATCTGGAAATGACTTGTTGGCATTGACTCAAAATTGCTTGTATTTATATGCTTAGATTATGTTTTTCTTTTTCCTGTTTCTTTTACCACGAGTAATCTCTCTGGGGCAGAGACTGTTTTTCTCCTCTGTTTCTGTAAAACCCCCACAACAACTTTGAAAACTGTGGTAACAGTAATAAGATTATGTGTTTGGTTGGTTATTATTTTTCATCTTTTTATCAATATTCTTTAAAATCTTGAACAGTAGAAAAAGTAATGTCTTTTTTTAAAATTTATTTTTCTTGATATGGACTGAAAGGCAAGTGACAACTTGCCCCTGAGAGCCTCCAAGGAGAGAGGATAGGAGACCTGCTTTCTTTTCCAAGTCCTTCAGCATTTCTTTCTTCTCAGAACAATATGATTTTGAGGGAGAATAGACAGTACTATACCCCATTTTACTTCCTATTGAATGTCAAAGGAGATTTAAATGGACTCCCTGGCTACATTTCTGCTTCCCTTTCAGTATTAAAGCCTTCTTCAGTATCTCACAACCATGTTGTCGCTATGGACACACTGTCCTTTTCCTTCCACTTGTAAATCCGATGTATTGTTAAGTCTT
The DNA here is from genome assembly GCA_025345505.1 of Todiramphus chloris collaris. Classification (NCBI taxonomy): domain Eukaryota; kingdom Metazoa; phylum Chordata; class Aves; order Coraciiformes; family Alcedinidae; genus Todiramphus; species Todiramphus chloris. The sequence continues at coordinate 3,612,039 of JANVCC010000041.1, forward strand.
GTTGTCTGGATTTGGTGGTCTAGCCACCACAACCATTTGAAGTAACAAATATTTTAGGGTTTCTTTTGTTTTGTTTATTTTTTTCTTCCTCGGGGACACTATTTGTAAGTTAAAAGGGAATTAGATGTTTGAAAATAACAAATATTCATTCCTGTTGTGACATTATCAGTGTCCATCACCAAATAAATTGGAAAGGGTTAGCTCTTAGAGGAAAACATGATTAATAATGTCAACATTTCAGCAGTGGAACTTTTAGCCTATAAAGAGAAAGAGGAACGATAAGTCTTTGCACACTAAGAAACATCTCATCTCTGCTTACAGAATAAAACCCACGATGATTCAGAGGTGGGCTGAGACCTGAAGATTGGGTTGGATAGAGCCAACTCTGATTTACTGTTTCTATCAGATGATGCCATTTACCCTGTGCTGGACCCAATACAGAGCTTGATGTTTTGGGGTGAGGTAGGGAAGGAGGATTGTACTGCCCTGGCATTCACTGTCTAATCCTCCCATGTTTAATAGAGTAAAGACTGAAATCTATATTTATCTGTATTTCTTGTATGTTGTGTATTTTGAACAAAAAGTGTTTGTTTCCTAATTACGATTGCAGCCGATATTTATGACATGTAAATAAGACAATATGAACACATGCATCGACAAATTTCATAACATTGACTCATAGATAAGCTACTTTGTGAGGAAAATGTTCTGACTGTTCATCTATGCATGTTATTTTGATATTTTATATTCTGTAACTTAAACATTTAACACAGCAATGCACTGTTCAAACAGGTCTTTACCAAGGCAAAATGATTATTGATGCCAATTATACAACTTTGGTTCAGAGTTTCAATAACTGCAATATATACTACAGTCATTTTATAGCTGAAAAAATTAACAGTGATAATTGACTGTGAGTCCTGAACAGGCAGCTTATCCAAGTTCAGTTCAGACAACAAAGGTGCAGAAGAGCCAAAGTGATTTAAGTCCTCAGTTCAATGTGTCATACCCTCCCTGACATCACTTTATTTTTTAACCATCATCCAATGGACCGTATAAGATATATAGGGGTTGATGGCTTTGGCTGCTGAATTTATGAGTAGAATCTCTTGCTGAATTGTCCCATAATTGGGTTCTTAAAATAGATTTTCTAAGATAACTGCAGTTGTACTTGTGTATTGTAGCCAAGTCCAGAATTTTTTCTCTGTAAATGAACCAGCCATAGGAATTTATAAGGAAAAGTATAATGGCCAGTGATTAATAATGATCATATAGATTAAATGTCATAATTAGACTGTCCAAGAAGGATCTAGAATTTTATGAAATTTCATTAATGCTAGATTTAAGTGTTGCATCCCAGCATAAAAGCTAGTTTTTTTAGAAATGTTTCAAGATTAATTAATTTATTTCATTCATTTTGCAAAGAGATGAAAGCCTGTAGTTTAATACTGCAGCTGATATTTTTATTTAATGTATGGTTAATGAGTAATTTTAATATTAGAATAACTCAGTTCTACTTAAAACATGTATGCACCTAATTCATACCTGCAGTTTTGTAATGACCTGGTAATACTTGCATAGAGTTTGGATTTTATTTTCTTACTTGTATATTAGATACAAAGAGGATGGGATTTTTACTTGGTTTGGTTTTGTTCATTTGTTTGTTTAATTCTACACATAATCCTTCCAGAATTTTTCCTTAGGGAAAATAAACTCATTGAAACACTTTACTTACTATGGTTAAGTAAAGATACTGCTGAAAGCAATTCAAGTAAAAAGTAGCAATGAGATGAAAAAAACCACCCCTGAAACAAAACACAAAGAGCTGAAATGTTGCACGTTTTGTCACAAATATGTATCTGTATCACAAAGCAGGACAAAAATATCTACTCCAGTTGTGACAGTTACCAAAGTCCTTGAAGTAATCTGATATACCTGAAGTCGTGCTGAAAAGTATTAACAGTGTATTTGGTACAATTTAAATGTATCTGGGTTTTATGCTAGTTTCTGTCATTGATTCATCTGCATTCACTGTCGCTTCTACAGGCTGAAACAGGAAAAAATATACCAAAGTATAACAAGGAGGAGTTAAGAGAACAGAGCTAGAGGAAAAAAAAAGGCTTTCTAAGTGTGAAGTGGACTTGATCTCTCTCAGGGATACTCCTCTCAACCTACTTTGTGTCAAGCAACTAGCATGGGTGAAGTTCTCAAGTTCTGCAGACAAATGTATTCTACTTACATCCACAAGGCCTATAGTGGCATTCAATTGGTGCACCTGTCTTTCCATTTTTCTGCTCAAATTACCTGAAGTAGACTAAGTAGAAGCCTTTTATATATTTTTTTTTTCCCTCCCTTCCTTCTCCTCCCCCTCCATTTATCTTTTCATGGGAGTACAGAGAGGGAGAAGAGGGAGGAAGGAAGGTGACAACAGTAGGAGGGTGTTGCAGTAGATTGGCAGCAAAGGTTCATTCACATATGTTTATTTCGCACACAAAAAAGAGATGTTCAACCACTTTGAATAGATCATCATAACTGCTTGTCTGGTCAGCTTTCTCCTTAGAGTTTCAAGTTATAAGGATCAGGGTGTAATCTAGGGGTCTTGTCTAGCTGCCTCTGTTAAAAAGTTAGTCGCTCGATACCAGCTGCATTAAGCAGGGTGCCTCTATCTCTCAGGGTGCCATCAACAATTCTAAAGATACACTTTGAGTGCACATAGCATAGACAGTCTGTTGCAGCACTGAAATTTTCAGATGATTTTATCCTAAATACATGAATCTTTTACATCATCATCTCTAGTCCTTTGATCAGGAAGATTTTCAGTCACTGATATGCTGTTACTTGAGGCAAATTAAGTTTGATTAAATACAAGAAATTTGTTAATGGATCTGCTTCTTTATCTTTTTCTTTCTTTTTTTTTTTTTTTTTTTCTCTTTAAATTTTCAGTCTTGTCTCAGTAGGATGTGCAGGAAAGGACAACTGGTGCTAGAAACTGCATTCCCTGTCTTGAAAGAGGGTAGTTCTCTCTCTGTTTTGAACCAGGGAGGAACACAAGGAAGTCAACACAATCTGAAGCCCTAGGAAGCCAAGTCTAGGTATCTGAGGATGTGGAGGCATTCCTTTTAAAGCAATGAATGTTGGTCTCCTTTGTCAGCATTGTTTCCTAGACACATTTGTTACTGCTGGCTCCTGTGGCCTTCTCATCTACTCACCTGAATAAATCGAAAAAGAATGGAGGGAACTAATTGCTCCTTGAATCAAAAAGTCTCATGTAAATTTACTTTTTTGCGATATATACCATAGATGTAGAATATGCTGTGCTCTCCTCTTTCCACATACCTTGCATCTAGACACAATGTGTATTATTTACTTAATCATCTAGCGAAAAGCTGCCAAGGACAAATGTGAAAAACAGAGAAAGACAATCACAGCTTTTCCTTTCCAGACTCTCAGTCCCATTTCTGTTTGCTTTTGCTCTGCTCTCTTAAGGCTTAAGACTGTAAGCATCAGACCCATGTTATAAAAGCTCTCAAGCTTGGATGCTGAGAAGAATGTGGAAACGAATAATGACATGGCCTTCAGTGCTTTGTTTGCAATGAACAGCCACAACAAAAGATTCCTCCAATGATCTAAGCCTGCTGGAAACACAGAGCCATTTCTTCCCTTGAGATGTGAAGCGAAGAGAGTATGGAGAATATGTTCTTCCTTTTTAGACTAAGGTGTTTGAATCCTAGGATAATTTTTAAACATGAAAGACTACAGCGTCTCATCTAGATTCACATAAGTTTGGCTTTGCCTTCCCTCCCCCCCCCAGCCTAGGCATGCACTCTGGAGATAACTAGAAGAACCAGTGCTACAGCTCATAGTACTACCAAATACTACCTGTCTCTAGCTTTTTTCATGCTGATCTGCAAGAACTTGGAAAGGTCAAGGTTTTGATTTTTTGAGGAACAACAGCAGACTAAATCCATGAAGTTTATTCTCTATAATACTGAATTTCGAGCATTAATGAATTTGGAACAGGACTCTTTAGAATATTTTCTGCAAAGGAAAGCTTTCCATCTGATTTCAAGTTGGAATATGTTGGCAAACTGGTCAGCTCCACTGCTAGTCCCCAGTGTATGTTAGAAAGAGAGACAAGGTTTGGAACAAAATTCTTGGTGCTCTGCTTGTTCCTTCATGACAGGGTTCCCTGAGAGCTACAGGAAGTAGAGTATAGGTTGCCATAGCTTTGAATCTTGCTTAAATGCTTTCTCATGTCTGTCTGCTGCATTTTCTCTTTGCTTTCCTTAAGTTCTCCCCTCTGTTCTATGCAACTGTGTGCTATTTGAAGGGTAAAGAAGAGAAAGATTCTTGTCCTCACCATTAAGAGCTTGCATAAATCTGTCTTCCTTTTTTATCTACCTTTTATTTATACTGGATAGCTCTCTTACACTTTTGCTCTGCTACATTTGTCTGCTTTGATATTCTATCTCCTTGATTGTCTTCCCTGAACTACTTCTTTGTTTGCTTCATCATAATTCACAAGGCTACAGCATCCTACCTGAAACTAACCTGTCTGAAAGTGGCGTATACTTTACTGGCTCCTGCAAATGTTTACCCCACCTTTCCATCTCTGTTGAGTTTTGTAGTTTTATTACCTGGGCTCTGGCTCTATTATTCCTCAGTTTAGGGTCTGAACTGATAAACGAATGTCTGTGCAATGCTGAGTGGACAAAACAACGAATCTGAATGTAGGACTAGAGCCTTCACTGGAGTCACAAGGTTTGGTATGGTAGGTGCCACAAAATAAATAAAGTCGGAAAAAAAAAAGAGCAATGGCATAAAGAGTGGCCCACTTTACATGCCACTTAGAAACCTACAGGAAAATCTCCCTCTTCATGCTTTTATTTTCCTGTGTTGTTGATTATTTTATCTTCCTCTTTGACACAAGATATCATATAGTAAAAAAAAGTTATTTTAAAAATGTTACTTCCCCCCACCCCCCAGAAATACCACATAAAGAATATGTGAGTTCACAGTTTATATCTTCAATAACATAGTTCTTAATAAATGCATTATGCATCTCCTTTCAGATCTCACCCCTGCGAGAGAGGGATCCAATAGCAGACTGGGTTACTATTACCCTTCAAGTAGTAAAAGAACTTTGATGGTGTTCCAGACTTCTTGAGCATAACCGTCATTTGTATCTGTTACTCCAGAAAAGAAAGAGAGAAAGAGGAATGGAGGGAGGGAGGAGGGAAGGAAGGAAGGATGGATGGACTCTGTGAATAGCCATTTATTTTTTGCAGAACAGATCAAGTTTTGCCAAGAAATACCTGGTTTGAATGTAAAATTTTAGTCTGATGCTGTGGCCACTATGAAGCTGACCACAGGTCTACCCAAGAAATCTACCCACCACATCTATCTAGGACAATATATGAAGCCATACCAGTCTGAGTGTTATTAATGAGAGTAGTAAAAACTGTCAGGATGTTTTTTCTTTTTTTTTTTTTTTTTCCCTCCAATCAACAGGGGCTTGGTCTTTCTTTTTGCCTGGAGCAACTTATAGAGTATATTTTGCTAACATTCCTTGAAACTGTATGATAAAGAGAACACTGTAGTGTTGCAGGTGAGGATAAATTTTTTGTTAAACACAGAAATTTGAAAATCGTCATTCCCTGTGCTGCAGGTTTTGAATGTCAGGTATCCTGTGTATAGTCTGAACTGAGGCAGGCTCTTAGAGACAAGTATTTATTTATGCATTTTCAAGATAAATTAGAGTTTCTTCATTGACTGTCATCGGACACAAAGGCCTCCTGTGCTCCTCCTCACCCCCAGAGGAGACTGGGTTGCTTTGTGTTGAAATACTGTATTTGAGTTTAGCATTTTCCTGCCCTGAGAAATACAGAAAGTTTGTTACAAGGCTCTATACTTTAATGTTATTTCACAGTAGAGAATGTTTGGGGTTTTTTTTTTTGGTTTGTTTGTTTGTTGTTTCATTTGTTTGATTTTTTGCGGGTTTTTTTTTTTTTTTTATAGAGCTAGACCCTGAGTTTATCCAGAAGCTTAAGTTAATGAAAAGAGTTCTCTCATTAAACACTGCATGTTGATGGGAGCACATGGCTGCTGTCCTCACGAGGCTACAGTGCCTGCCTATTGATTTTTCTTGTCGAGTTTAAGATACGTTTTTACCTATAAAAACCAAAATGACATGAGGCTTTCACAATAGCTGCAGGCATTTGAGGGAGTTGAACTGATATCTTGTAAATCTGAGAGGGACTACTGGCAGCAGAGTTTCCCTGAAGGTGCCTTCAGCTGTGAACTTATTAAACCCATCTTTGTAGACCTTCAGGGTACTCTGTAAGGCACTCCATTTCCTTCTGCTTTTAGAAGAGAGGGAGGAGCTTGAAAGAACAGATACTGTTTTAGAGTCAGCCTTTAATAGAAAATTTGTCTAAATAATTTCAAGTAATTTCTTTTGTAAATAATGTATCAAAATCAAAATGAAGTGTCCTGTAAAGGCGTCCAAGTACTTAAAACCACATTTAGAACTGTGTACTGTTTGTCTTGATGGTGTGTTACCGTGTGCAGGGAAGGAAAAAAATAAAAAAAAGAGAAAGAAGGAAAATCTTCCCCATTTCTCAAGACTGATGAAACTTAACTGCTTTGGGTTGTGGGAATTTAAAGCAGGCTCGGAAGGCCGTGGATTTGCTGACTCCTCTAGAGTGTTGTGTATTGACCCATATACTACCAAGTGTAGAACAGACTTTCTGAAGATGCTTCTCTATAAAAATAGAAGGCAAAATGTATCTCTTGACATCGCTACTTCTTTAAGAATTGTAGAGAGATTTATTGGGGAAGGAGGAAATAGAAGAAGCAGAACAGCTTCATCTGTTAGGTTTGGTTGGTTTGTTTTTTTTTAACAGAAAGGCAAATTTCCAAGAAAAAGTATCATAAAGTCACTGCTCATTTTGCAGAGAGATTGTTTAAGGAGAGGAGGATGAATGTGCATATGGTCGTGTATGGGTAGATGGATGGTAATGTGAACAAGTGGTAGAAGTCTAGCTATCAAGTATAAACAAGTAATAGTAGATGTAACAAGGAAGAAAATGAAAGAAGAGGAGGGAAAGGATTACTCAGTGTTTCAAAGGAAGGTTTTTGTAGTAGGAAATATGTGTAAGAAAACTGGGATAAGGCTGAGAAGAGAGTGAATATAAAACAATTGCCACTATCCAATGCGTTGGACTGTTAATTAATTTAGGTGTTGTTAGAGAAGTGTGGCTATTAAATATATTGCATAATAGCACAAGAGATGGTTAGAATTGTTCCTTTCTTATTTTCTGTGGGTTATGTTTAATTCTTTTTGGGTCCATAGTAGAAAGGAATAAAGCAGTGCTGTCCCTTTCACGGAGATGATTACTATGTGTAGTCCCTGGACTAGCTGGTGTCAGGCAAATAAAAACAATAACTATCAGTCAGCTTACACAGGCCAAGATATTCCTTGAGGATATGCAAAGTAATAGGAATTATTTTGTCTTCTTTATTTTCACCAATAGGTGACAATATTAATTTTTCCATTGGTCTCCATAATGATCTGCTATTCTGTATTTTAAATAATCATCTCTGGGTTCATTATAACAATTTATTTTGTTTGTCCTACTGCAAGTCTATTAAATGTTAGGAAATGAAAATATAGTCATAAGTTTCCAGATAATTTAATCTTGTTTTAAAGAAGTTAAAATAAAAGGGAAAGAGACATGAGAACTTCTCCCAGATCACCAGAAGTTTATCCCCAATGCTTTTATAACACAGCACATCATTTTTCATTTCCAGTCCAATTCATATTTGTTGTCTTTATGGTAGTGTTTACTTTAATATTATGTCTGATCTTCCTTTTTGTGCCTTCCAATTATTTTTCCTTTTCAGCTGCTTAATTAGAAATTGGAAATTGTATGTGTTATGAGAGATCTAAATTAATGCTTTACAGTTTTTCAATGCTGTTCTTGTTTATATGTACTCTGTATTCTTAATCATCTTATTTGTTGTTTAGTATGAGTTTTTCTTAGCATGTTATCATCTTAAGAATCAGGGTTTTCCAGAGGCCATTCTCAATACTTGGTGGTGGTTTTTCTTGAGTTTTAGTCAACTGCCAACACTTGACTTTCTAGAGCAACATTGATATGGATATAAGACATGACAGAGGTACTGTAGGTGGATCTTAATTTTCAAATGGAATTTATTTCTGTCCTATGTTTTATCAAGGTCTCTCTCCACACCCATTAAAATTCTTCTACTTACTCAGAAGTTAGAGATCAATATTTTACATGCGAAGGTCCAGAAACCTTGTCATTCCTTTTAGCCAAAACTAACATAGATTTAATAGGAAGTTTTATCTGAGTAAAGACTAAAGGATTTGGCTCATGACAAAGTTAGTACACGAAAATATAATTTCTTAAAAGGAAGAAGACTCCATCTGAAGCAATACAATAGAACTTTTTCTGTAAAATGAACCTCTTGGAAGTGATATATTGTAGTGGGTTTTGTAGCATTGTCATATCCTTGGACTGATGTATGGTAGCAGTTAAAATGATCATCAGAAGAGGAAATACACAGTACCAGAAAATGTCTAGACAAAATATGCACAGAGTTCTTATGATTGTCTCAGTTTTGTTTACAAGCTCCACAGAAGTTCTCATGGATTTGTAGCAGCTCACATTAAAAAGTGTTACCAAACCTCAGTAATAATCTCAGTAAATCACTCTCTAAATGCCTCAGTAAATCACTCTCTATTCCAACCTGAAAGTCATGCCAGGTTCATCAAATCTCATCTCACTTGAAATCCAGGGTGAAACTAGTGTATTCAGCGTATGAATTTCAGAAAACATAGTGGGTAGCACCCTATTTATGTTGAAACTGGTCAATCTCAGAGAGCTCACCCCATCTCTCCCAAAAAAAAAAAACAAACCAAAAAGCCACACATAAGAACTTCTACAAGCAGAAATGACAGTTTTTCTAAGTAGCTATGGCACACAGTGATTCAACTGCTGCTTAGTTCAGATACATCACTATCTATGAGATGTTTCTTCTTCTCAGGCTACATGGAAGTTTGTAGCTCTTTCTCTCCTGTCTCTAAGAATCAGCCTTGGAAGTGATTTCTTTAGTGTAGCATTACTTGTATCTGGTATGAACAGAGCTGACGTGAAGCACGCCCAGTACAGTTTCTCTGAGATACTGCCATGCATTAGCCATGACTGAATAGGATCTTTTGAATGGAAATCATTGTAGATGAATCAACAAGCAATAAACTAGTAAAATTAAAGGCATTTAATCTATGATCCTATGAGTAGTTTTGGTTTTGTCACTCACGATGATGCCAGTAAAATACAGACATGTGAAACTGAATGTCAAAGCCTGTAGCTGCAACTGTTTAATTAGTACTTCAGTCACTGTTTAATTTGTATTTGATCACAATGTATGCAGTGTTTCTGAGTTTAGCTGAAGGGCTCTTGCCAGTCTTTTAACTTCATTTTTTAAGCTGGAGTTTATCTCAGAAGGTGGTGAGGTGCCTTAAATTCAGGATGATGACTTACTCTATGCTATAGCTCAGACCAAATCGATTCTGAAGGCTGGATAGAAAGAGGACCGTAAAGTAACTGTCCTGTAGTGAAAAGGAACTATTTCCCATTTGGAGCAAATTAAAGATGAAAGTTTTCCAAACTTCTTATGAATATCCTAAATAATTGAAATATAAAGGGATCCTGGCATCACACTGAAGAAACATTTAGGCCATTCTTCTGTCTTCAGCAGAGCCAAAGGTGTTCAGGAGTATGAGACACAGAATGTATGTGAATTCACTCTTCCCTTGGAAATTCTCCCTAATTAGCTGTGCTTCCCTGACCAAAAAAACACCCATTGAGTGCAGGAGCTGCAACAGGTCAAAACACTCACAGCTGCATGATTACCATATATATACATGAACTATTGCTTCATGTTCTCAAACAGGAATTATTTTTCCCATCAACAGCTGCATGCTGACCTGAGGATTTGGTGTTCAAGAACATACTTGGCCTTCACTTCATAACACATGGGCATCAGTCTTAACTTCTCAGAATCAGGATGAGAGTGTGACTTTCCTGCAACTGAAACAAAGACAGACTTTGACAAACCTGAGTGGGGCTGAACTCAGGGTCTTGGATTTTTCATAGTCCTGTTAGGGACTTACACACAGGGATGTCCTGAGATACTCAGAGGAAGATCTAATAGATACTTGCATCTCATTCCGGGTCTCCCATCAGCTATGCAGATGGTCTATCTGAATCGTCTCTAAAATGATAATGTCTATCTTTAACCCTCTGCCACCCTCATCATCTTGGCAGGATTCCAGGAGAGCCCTCCACCCCACTCAGTGCAGAAATGGGACTTGAGGCCTTCTCCACTTCAATTTTACAGCTGTGACAAGCTGAAATTTCCATGATTCCCTTGGTGCCATTAAATTGGGGACCAGATTTGTCCAAGCAGAAAGACATCTCTTCAACTGCATTAAAAGAAAATGAAATAAAGGGAATAATTATAAACTTTTTCAAAGACTTCTACTATCTTAAGCCATGTGTCAGCTACATTCTCCAAGTTTTTGAAGGAACCATATGTCAGGCTTTTATGAAATCAGTGGTGTCTGAATTTGGACCTTAGTGCTTTAGACAATAAACTTTTCCTAAAAGTGACGACTCATCAGCAGATGTTTTCTATTACCATAGTGTAGTTTTGTTATAATTCACTAGGACTGGTTTGATTTTTGCTATTTTCATCAACTTTTTTAGTGTGTTTATAAAGCTAATAAAAATATTTATCGGGGTGAAAACGTTTCTATGCCACATCTCTATTGAAAAATTAGTCAGAAGAGTAGGGCATAAAGCCTTCTTAAAAATTATGACAAATATAATTTTTTTAATATAAATACAGCAGTTTCAAACCCACAGCTTCTTGAAATAACATCTTCTAGAATAATTAAATGTTAAAGCAGAATGGAAATCTGGCATTGAAAGAAAGAGGGTAGTGTTTCATCTGCAAAGAATGCTGCTTTGAAACTTTGGGTTCAGCTGCACTTTTAAGATTGATACAGTTAGGGAAGGTAGTAAAAGGTAAAACAGAACAGATTGGACATCAGGTTAACTCCTCAACTTCAGTAATTTTTAAACTTTTCAGATTCTACACATAGAAATGGTGACACTAAACCACTTCTCCCCCCCCCCCCC
>JANVCC010000041.1:3623369-3658854 GCA_025345505.1 Todiramphus chloris collaris
TGTGTTTTTTGGGTTTTTTTTTTTCCTGATGATGATCTTAGTGGAAGCTGAAATGTTCTGTGCAACTTATAAGAGAGTCATAAACTGACCAGCAGCACTTTCCAGGCTGTTGTTTGTTCCAAAGGCATTCAATGCCATGATTAGGAAGTTTTTCTAAATTATTAATATATATTTTCCAGATCTTAATAGCATCTCATTACTTATAATTAAACTACAGAACCACAGTCATCATACTCCTGGTATATACTCTTTCCTCAATGATGTTTACACCTTTCAAATATTTCTAGGCTGTTATTTTTCCCTTGTAGTCATCACGACAGCTGCGCAAATACCTCTGAAAATTTTTGCTGACATTTGTGGAGTTCTGAAATGAAGATCTGGATCCTATGTTTTTGAGCCACAGTGAATTTGTCGCTTTCTTCATTTAGGAGAAAAGAGCTGCTTTTTCAATAACACTTTCTTCCACGTATGTTAAAGTTATCTTCATTTTCCCCGGTCCTTTGTGTAACATTGACACATTACTGTGTTTGTTTTCTTCATTAGAGTCTTAACTTTCTTTATAATCTTTATTTCCTCCCTATTCCAAGGCTTTTTAAACCTCAAACTTCTGAGAATTTTTTAATGTATACAAATGCTTCTCCCTGTTGAGCCCTATTTGTAGGTGTTTTTCAGCTCTTCGAATAACTAGTCAGTGCATACCTGAAAGCAACACACATAGTCGCAGCATTTCTAGTCAGAGCTGTGTTTCTTCCTTATAAAAGAAATCATGAAGTCATGGCACACTGGGTACGATTACCCGAAACCTGATAAGCAGTTTTTATTTCTGCACCTATCAGCGATACGATGTGATATGATTAACTTGACTGTAAAGTAGTACCTCATTATGAATTTTTACAGTTCAGAATGGAATGCTAAATTATACAAACAGGCTCCAGGCTTTCTTTTCTTTTTTTTTCATTTTTTAAATTTTTTTTTTAATATTTGGTTTACATGCCTACATGGGGTGAATATTAAGCCCCAGGTGAGATGACTTAATGTAATTCACAAACTAGTGACAAGGCTATGCATGCCAAGAGATGCTCTGCATTTTATATTAAACAAAATTAAATAAATAAAGTGTGTTTGTATGTGTGTGTAGATGTACATAAAGTGGGGGGTAGTGCAGCATGCCTCTAGCTCTATTGTATTATGTTTAGTTTATTTCCTTTGTGAAGAATCAACATCCCCATCATTTTTTTTTTTTGTATTTTCTTGATTCTAGAACACTACCTATTTCCACCCTAAAGCAAAATCTATCTACAGTCCAATAGTTTCAGCTCTGAAATGCATTGTGTCATGCTCAACAGTGAGGATCACATCAAGTGCCACTCTCCACAGTGAAGAGAGCAGTAAAACACAGAGCTCCTAGGGCTTATCTTTTTCTCCCCCAAAATATTGAATTTCTATCTGTGGCCCACAGCCTTTGCTTTAAAATCCTACTGATGCCTCTGGCAGGAAGATCTGGTAGGTGGAATATAGTGAAAGCAAAGGCTTAGCACAAAACCTGTTCCTCTTTGGCAAGCCGCCATCATTTCTAGGGGGAGAGGAGAATTAAAGGTTCCTAAACTGTTCTTAAAAGTCGAAGGATTGTCTGGCTCCATCAAATTGACACCAGAACACTGACAGATTTTATGTTCTTTTTGTTTTCTTTTTTTTTTTTTTTTTTTTTTAACCATAAGTAGATCAATGTCCTGGAAAATATATGCAGCCTTTATAACTCGTAATGACACTGGCTTGCTCTTAGGGCATTGTATCAACATCATTTTGCCATAAATGATAGAATGCTAGTACCAAGGTATAGATTTCTAGCTTTCACAACTTGGCACTTAGTATTATGTTAATCGCTTTAGATGAAGTATTTATGTATAACGTTTAGATTACAGCTTTGTAAAATATTTTTGAAAGTAAAATGTGCTTGTATTTCTAACTGTTCAGACACACACTCTCATTTTATCATTTTAACCCACTCTCTGTTCCCTCGAGAATGCTCTACAAACCAAGTCACTGATGAAATGTTTTACTCAGACACTAAGTGTTATGTGCAATGACTTTAAGATATCTGCCCCAGATACCTCAGCTTCTCCTGGCGACAAGGAGAAGAGGTGCATGTAGAATCATAGAATTGTTTTGGCTGGAAGGGACCTTTAACATCATCAAGTCCAACTGCTAACATGTTCAGCTGATTTCTAGTAGCTAGAATAGCTATTTGAATCTGTTCAACTTTAGCCATTATGTAGAACAGTTCTATGAGCACTCTGTAAAGGACCAGGAATGAAACTATGCCACTGCCTCCAGAAAATCAGAAACATAAATATGCTCCTCAGTCCATTTTATTATGTATTTATCAGGAATGATGCTGTTAGTCCAGGAAATCTGGGCCTTTTTACCTCACCCAGGAAAAAAGCCAAATTTCACTCCATTGCATTTGTATACATGTGGCATCAGTATTTTCAATTTCTTTTAAAATAGCTTGTTGGATCATACCTCTATTTTTATTAATGCAGCATTTAAATTAACTAAGGAAGGCCATTGTAAAAATGTTTTATTACCAGGAGTAAAGTTTCCTTTTTAGACAAATGATACTTTATGTTATTTTCATTTCAAATATTGTGTGTTACCTGATGCTTTTTATTTTTTCATTTGACATTTCATTTGGTTTTTAATTTAAGTAGTTTCATGACTGATACCGTATTACAATGTACATCTTTGAAGAAGCTCTCTGAGTGCAAAAAGAGCCTAAAGCTGATACTTTTCGGCCAAAGGTCTATTAATTTTTTCCTGGACACCGGCCTGGGGATAATTCCAGTAAGTGACAATCAGCTTCAGAGCAAAGGCATGTGGGACAGAAAGTTCCCTGAGAGTATAATGACTGCAAGTCCACAGGATATTCAAAAGTCTCCTTCATTAATATGTCACTAAATAGCAGCATGGTTGACAGTAGTGGGTCTTCTGAAATTTTATCTAAATATTTTTGTAATTGCATTTTGAAAGACTCTATCTGCCTATATGGTTTTTCATTTTTTTCCAATCCAGAATTGGTCCTCTGTAAAGCCAAAACCCATCCCTTTTGAATGAATGGGTTAATTAACAAGGTTCTGTACCAATTAGGTAATCTCACCTTTCCAAAAAGGTTGGCTTCTCCTCGGTTTCCTACCACAAGTCTACTTCTCACCCCTTGCAGTCTGTTGTTTTGACCTTCTCCAAACTGGGAGAGGAGGGATCATAGAATGGTAGGGGTTGGAAGGGACCTCTGAAGGTCATCGAGTCCAACCCTGCTGCCAGTGCAGAAACACCCAGGGCATGCCACACAGGAACAGATCCAGGCAGATCTTGAAAGTCTCTAGAGAAGGAGACTCCACAACCTCTCTGGGCAGCCTGTTCCAGGCTCTGTCTCTGTCACAGTGAAGAAGTTTTCCTCATGTTCAGGTGGAACTTCCAGTATTTTGCCTTGCCACTATTACCTCTCATCTTATTACAGGGCACAACTGAAAAGAGGCTAGCCCCTTCTACTTGATACCCACCCTTCAGTCACACCATCACAGAAGGCTATCAGATTAGTCAAACTGCTGACACTGCCAAGTACTCAATGAAAATACCATGCCTTGAAGTGCTGGGGTAAGGGGTAAGTGTTCAGAGTGATGATGAAAGAGTATCCTTTTGGGAGTGACCGTACTTTCTTTCTGATTTGGGGTCTGATTTATTTTATTTTTTCTTTTCTTTTATTTTTTTATTTCCATAGGAGGAGTATTTGCTGGGGGGAAGGGTTTCAATCATACAAATCAGGTGGCTTTGAATGCTGGCATCTAGACTCCATCATCTTTTCTCATCTTAAGCAATGTCTCACTTTGAAAATAGCCCCTCAGAAATTATTGTAGAAGAAGTTTCCAATCAAAATGAGCAAGGATTTCAGAAATCAACTGGGAATCATAGAAAATTAAATCATCTGCTCAAATTTGTGAGTGTAGATGACAAGTCACCATGCTGCCTCTCTGGATTTGAGATATTGATTATCATAGCACTGGAACATGTTTCTGGTTTGGTTTATTTTGAACATATTTTATATACATTATGTTCCATCTATGTGAATTGAATTTTTTCTCTAGCTCTTCTTTCAGTCATACTGTATTTTTACAGAAGATGTTTCTCTTCTGTCAGCGCTTTCCATATAGGTTGATATTATTTTGGATTATTTTTATTCATGTTAATGATCACATTGTTCTGCAGAGTTTGTAGTTCTGTGTTCTTTAGCTCGATGAAGAAAGCCTAATAACACCCCTCCCTGTGTAATATTGATGTTATTTCTGGTTTTGTTTAATAGCTAAAGGGATTTGCATGGAAAAAGGAAGGAAGGGTATGTCATAACTTCTGTGCTAAGTGAAAGGTTTTGTTTGTATAAATCACATACTGTATTCATAATGCTCAAGACAAATGATAAACTTTATATTTCAACATTCTGTTAGAAATTAGGAAGCTGCATCAATAACACTAATTCTACAGTGGACCAGTTCATTTTATTTTTCCTTCCTCTTTCCCTGACATTGTTCTATAGCAGGAGTCATGGCAATATTAGTCACCATTACTGCTTTTCCACCCTAGGGTTCCTGTCTAACTTGTTCACCTTGCTCTGGACAAGCTTGGCCTTTCATTCCCAAGGTGCCTTACCTTTATTCCCTTTCTGTTTTGTTTTCATTTTCTGATGATGTTGTCATTGTCAGTGAAGTTATGATGAAGAAGTTTAGTACTATTTATAGATTCTGGGCTTGTAGCCAGCTATTTTCATTCCTTCAGTGCTATTTAAATCTTTTGTTCATTTTCAATTGCGGAGCAGCTTCCTCTCATTTTGCACTTAGAGCTATGAGGTTTCTGAATCTAGCAACAAAATGGTGTTTTTAGTCTCTATTTACCAAGTCTATACAATGGAAAGAGTAGAAGTTTTACTGCCTTTGTTTTTGTTGTGGTCTACGTGCTATCGTTCAGTTACTAAAGTGGAGCTTGTGCTTCCAGTGAAGATAGGATATGGTATTTTAGAAGTTTGATTCAAAGGGGGTTCATTTAGAAAATCACTCCTCTTTTATTGGATGAACTGCTATGAACGTTTGTAATAATGATATACTGTTTAAAAACTCTTGACAAATAGGGATAAATATTCAGCATGTTCCATGGACAAGTGCTCCTGAGATTGCTGTATTGTTAATACAAAGAGAATGCCTATTTTTTTTTGTACACTATACTGAAATACATCCCATTAGATTAAGGATATGGCTCCTGCTCTTGTTCCCATAGGATCTTAGAGTTCTCCTTTTGTGTCTCCTCACTATTTATCTGATTATGGCTCTCTAAAATAGAAAAAAAATAGAATGTTTGACGATATCTTCTCCTTAAATTAAGTCCTTCAGAATACAATGAGGATATCTTGCAAGGCTGTGCTGATATAATAAAGCGGTTTAGTTACCTTGAACTGGTGCACCAACACTCTAAATCTAATAAGTCAGACACAAAAAAGTTTAATGTTATGTTTGTGACTTAAACTGATAATAAAAAAGAGATTTGAAATTTACAGCGGTGCATTGCCTTTAAGTTAGTCTGTTGTGAATGCGTCATAGATTCTAAGGCACAGAAGCATGAGGAGAGACAAAAGCATTACTACTGGCAAGTTACTTCCACAGCCTGCTGAATCTCAGCCTTTGTTTATGCAGGTGTGTTTTTGCGTTTGCAACTGCAAGGAAAAGGTAATCTCGGGGCTTGCATCACAAACTTTCTGATTTGCAAGTACGCTTAGGTAGCTGCGGAGGGAAATACTGTAATGCTTAAGACAAGCTGAAGTTTAGCAAGCCCCCAGTGGCACTACTGTTTATTTACTAGAACAAAGTAAGATTGCCATTTTAGAATGTGACTTCTTTGCCACCAGTTTTTTAATGTCATTCCAAAGTACTGACTGGAAATTCTTATTAGTCCAGGAGAGGATATTTCGTCAAAAATCACACAGCTTGTTGATTTTGTAGTTAAGTGTTAATATAATAACTTGCATAAACTAAAGCAGTATATACAATCATACAACTGAATCATAGAATGCCCCAAGTTGGAAGGGAAGTTTAAAGGTCATCTAGTCCAACCTTCCTGCAGTGAGCAGGGACATCCTCAACTGGATTAGGCTTCTCAGAGCCTCATCAAGCCTGAATATACATTTGTCTAAAGTATGGGCAAAGTTACTCTGATGTTAATACAAAAACGTATTATGTCTTTCTCCAACTGTTTCCCCTTCTTTAGATCTGAACTAAAGCGCAGTTCCACTCTGTGAGAAAATCTAAGTATTCTGTTTTCCTTCGAAACTAACTGGAATGAGGGCTACTCCCAGTGTAAGTGCAAGTTAGGAAACTGTGAAAATGTTATCTATCCATCTCTGAGCAAGCTGAGCTGGAATGGATAGTAGACATTTGCAAAAGAAAGGAGGAGTATATAGAGAACAGAAGGAGTAAGAAAACTGAAAAAGGGACTTCTCTAGAGATTAGTTTTGGTGGATGAAGAAATATTAAGTGCTAGATGTTGAGACTACCTTGACTTTGAAACTACCTTGACTAGAAACTCCCTCTCCGAGAGTTTTGAGTACAGGTCTTAGGCATATATATTAGTGTTAAGGTGAAATACAGCTATTGATAAAATGAAAGCAAGGAAAAATATATGTGACTACATTCCATCAGCAAGGAAATACATCTGAATTTATTATTATTTAAGGAACTGGGACCCCTCATCTCCAGAGAGTCAAGATACTCTTTATGTTTCTGATAAATCCAAAGTAAACAGCTTCTGCAAGTGCCAAAGGACAGGTTGCCTCTCTCAATGGGAACCTGTTTCACTGACTGCTGCTGTCTTGTCTCTCTGAAAAGCAGAAGGCAAACAAAGCAGAGACAATATTCAGAAACTGTCATAAACCACCCGGAGAATTTTTAAAATTATTATTTTAGCTACTAAAATTATCATAGTCATGCAGGAAATTATTATTGCATACCTTCAGAAAGCTGCAGCTTCTCAATACCTAAGTCTATTTGGAATTTTGAGATTACTGTGCCTCCTTAGGACTGGCTTAGTAGACATGGTCTAGTGTTTTATCCAGACTTCAGTATGACACAAAAAAATCACAGCTATTGTAATTCAAAAGCATTTGATGAAATGCAAGACCTTAACATCTAAGTAACCAATAATCAGGTTTCAGGTACAAGAAGTGGGTGACATAGGTTCTAGGTCCTCTTCATCTTGAGAAGACATAAACCATCATATCTTCCCTTCTTACCGTGACACCATAATAACATAATAACCTTGAATAGGACCATTTTTCTGTCATTCATTTAAAAAGGAGTCGCTTGCAAATAAAAGAAGAAAATGAATGTGGGACTCCTGGGCCCTGGAAGGGCAAACTCCAGAGGAAGTGCTGTTGCTCCTATAGTTAATAGGACAGTGTACTTTGAAAGACCCCATAGTTCTGAAGACTGTTTATGTGTTTTCCATTAAACAACTGTCAGAAACAATATATAGTTGTCACCTTCACATTTCCCTACACCTGTGTTTCAAAAGAAAAGGCCAATCATCCATTCACAAAGTGAAAATGTGGACAGTGACGCCTGGTAGAAGGCTTAGGGTTTAGAATCTAGCCAGAAGGGTGATTTGGGGTTTCAGGTTCATGTCTCCTCGATGTTTTTTGTCATTTAACGTCAGCCTGCTTTGGTAGCTTTTAATCCCAAGTCTAATTCAGTGCTTAATTCTTTCTGGAGACTATAGAAAGATTTTTCAAGTGGCTAGAACCGGGGAGTAAACACCTATGAAATTATCTATTTATAAACTCAGCAGTACTTGCATATGGGGTACCTGCACAAATCAAAGGGTAAACCCAATATTCTTTCTGTGAGTACACAGTTTATAGCTCAGTGTTTCGGTCAGACAGTGCTTGATAAACAATTATATTTTGAGTTCTGTAAAACCTACCCAAAGATAGTTCTGAATTGCAGCTGACAAAGATGGGGAATTCAAAAGGCAGCTCTGAAGACAGGCTGAACTGACAAATCTGAACAGATAACAGTGTTTATAAAGGGAAGGACTATCTGTTAATGTTGAGAAAGGGGATTTGAAGAGACTGATGGATTCTGTTTCAGACTTGACCACAAACTCTCTGTGACTTTTCTTAGGTCACTTTGGGTTTGTGTGCTGTGGAAAAGAAAATCTCAAAAGAGACCTAGCCCTAGACAAATTTCATACAGAGATCCACTTGTTATCCCTTAACTGTTGTGTTTGGGAGAAGAATGTCTATAAGACACTGGAGTACTTTTACAGTATAGTTCCCCCTGCTTCTAGCAGCGGTTCATCAAAAACAGTGAAACTCCCAGCAAGAGGAGCTTCTTTGAAATTTCCTTTAACAGACCTAGAATTGTCTGGCTTTCTGTGTGTACACAAATACAAAAAAAAATATAAACTGCCTGTCTAATTAGTACAGTGCATCTTTTGAACCATAATTAATTAATCTTGGAAATTATGTTCACAATGCTCAGATGGAAATAGAAATTTGATATTATTATGAATAATTAATTTTAAATGGTTGTGTGGGATTTCATGCCGTGAGAGTCTCATTGATTTTAATGGAAATCCCTAAGCCCACTCACTGTTGTAAATCTGCAGTGTTTTGAGATTATAAAAACAGATCAAAGAATCTCCATGTCAACTGTAGTAAATTGCATGTCCTATTCTGAATAAGTAGGGGTAAAAGTGAAATGTTAATTTACAACAACCAGGTCATACTTTTCTAGCAAGCTGTTGATACAATCTGCATTACCCTAGTAAAATCCTGACCAATCAGAGGATTACAATAAAGGTTTGATGGAAGGAGCTATTTTAATAGATGTACGGGGGAGCAAAGTCTATGCTAAGGCACATGGAGGATAGGGAGGTGATTTGAGACAGCTAGCATGGCTTCACCAAGGGCAAGTTCTACCTGACCAAACTAGTGGCCTTTTATGATGGACTGACTACATCGGTGAACAGGGGAAGAGCTATCGATGTTGTCTACCTGTACTTCTGTAAAGCCTTTCAGGACTTCAAGGAGCGTGTCAGAAAGCTGGGGACAGTCTTTTTAGCAGTGCCTGTTGTGAAAGGTCAAGGGCCAATGGTTTCAATCTAAAAGAGGGGAGGTTTAGACTAGATATAAGGAAGAAATTTTTTACAGTGAGGGTCGTGAAACACTAGAACATGTTGCCTGGAGAAGTGGTCAATGCCCTTTCCCTGGAAACATTCAAGGTCAGCCTGAATGGGGCTCTGAGCAACCTGATCAAATTCAAGATGTTCCTGCTTATTGCATGGGAGCTGGACCAGATGACCTTTAAAGGTACCTTCCAACCCAAATCATGCTATGGGTCTATGAGGATGGAGTAGAAATGCTCAATGTGTCTGCCTGTTGAGACCTGGGACATGCTACAGAGAGCAGCATGTGATGGAGTTGCTCCTACTTCAGCCTCCTTGAATGCTGGCTATGATAAAAATAAAGTTGGGGCAAAAAGTGCAGCTTTTGGGGTAAAAATGATAGCACCTGTAATGGTCTTAAAATATAGGCTTGTCATGTACATCTAGGCAAAATACCACTTAAAGTATTAATCCAAGAGCCATTTAATAGACCTAGTCCAGTGCTGAAGGGAAAATAAGACAAAAAGTGTCAATGATGGCACCAGTGGGTCTTTTCTTTGTATTTTCAAGCATATATCCATGACATAATGCATTTCTTGCACTGCACGTCTTTGCTAAAATATCCAGAAGTGGATACATTTTAAATATAAATTAGGAACTTTTAAACCAAAATAGATATTTGTATCCCTTCCTTGTGGTGTTATTTAATTGATTTATAATTCACAGGTATTAGGACTATTATACATGGTTCTATTTTGGAAAGTTGTCAGAAAATCTAACTTTGTTTATTCAAATAAAGTAAAGAATTATAATTAGACCTTTTAAAATACAAACTGTTCCTAATGGATTTCAGATTAGTCTTTCTTCCCTGTTTTGTGACATGCTGAAATATCCTTTTTTTTTTGTGTCCCTTTTTATAAAAAAAATTACCTTTAAATTAGTTGAACTAGAAGCTTTGATCTGAAACTTTGTAACTAAGTTCCATGTGTTTAACAACGTTTATATTAATCTATTTGAATTTTCAGTTTAATTTCTTACACTTCATATGATGCTTCTGTGCTTATTTCCTTATTCTTGAATATATTTATTTTCACACAAAGTTGTTTTATAAAGAAAGCAGATTGCTATAATATCAAGGTGATAGACTTTTCCTCCTTTTCCAATCGTGATATTATTTTTGATACTGACTGTCTTGAAAAAATGTAGCATAAATTACAACCTGAATTCCACCCTTTGGAGTACAGAAAGCAAATAAAATGCTTTTTCAGAAGTGTTTTGTTTCATATAAATTAAAAAGTGATTCAAACACATGAACTCATAAGTCTTTGAATTTTATGACCTCTGAGTCATCCTAAATACAATTTGATTGCCTTAAGGTACATTGAGATGCTGTAAAATAGAGGTTGCTTTCAGGAAGAGAAAGAAATCATAAAAATGTGTGAGATTTTAATTTTAATGCAATTTAAAATGTCACCTTGCCAATTGCAATATATATTTTTGTCATTTCTGCTTTTGACTTGTGCTAAACAGCACTTTGATTATTACACAGGTAAAATATGCAGTGTTATGTTATGGCTACTGCAAGCATTGATTAAACTCTCTAGTGTTCATGAAGGCTGACAGGGATTCAAAGGAGGAAATGTAAAACTTGAAGGTACAGCAGTATAGTGACATTTCACTCTATAAAGATGCCAATATTTTAATCCTGCACGTAAATCATTTTCATCAGTTCAATTCCATATCTTAATTTGTGTAGCAAACAAAGTATTGGATTGCATTATGTTTAATAATTAAGAATGTGATATCAATTTCCATGTATTTTAAGTTCCTGAGAAAGAAACAGAGTTAACATTTTTAGCTTCAATTTGTTTGCTTTACAAAATAGGAATGATTAAGGATTAGGTCTAATTTTCATGCTGTGATCAACCAAAGTTTCATTATTTGCCTTTATAGAACCTTCAGTTCCTCTGCTTAAGTGATGTCTTCGTCAATGATTATGTTGTATTCATTTAGAGTGATGATTGATATGGTAATAGATACAGTGTGATTGAAAGCAACCTTTGTCAATAGGAAGGCCAAATACTCAAACACTGTATTGGTCTGAGTTTGCTCATTATTGGAGATCTTTCATAGTCATATTGACTTGCTGTCCAAATGTTGTTACTTACCTGATGGTTTCATTGTTTAAATGGTATAGACATTGGTATTGAACATGACTTTTCCCAATATTTGTCCTAAAATATATGCATGGCTCAATTATCTACTGAAAATGCTTAAAGTTTATTTTCAAGGTATTAAATGGTACTGGGGGAATATAAAATAAAATTTTTGTGTCACAGAAAAACACAGTCCTACATTGGTGATGTTATTGCAATGTGTTCTGTACTGTGACTTTGTATTTCTTGATTTTAGAAAATGACAGCTGAAAAGCTTTCTTCGCAGCTGTGGAGGTCCAGGGATGCACTCCTCTGATAAAATGAGCATTCCAGGGTCACAGAAAATATTACTGTCCCCTTATGTGTGGATTTTTGCCATTCAACAACTTTTCTATTCTTCTTGGAGAAACTCTTATGGACTCATTCTGGCCCTAATTATATATTAGACATAGCTACCAAGTATGGCCTTAATTTGGATTTTAAGGAATTTCAGGAATATCAGGAAAATACGGTCCTCTTCCTTCTTCTTATGGCTCTGTCCTTCATGTCTTTTCCCTATCTTTCACAAGATATCTTTCATATCTTCCCAAAATTCAAAACTTTCTTTTGCTGAATCCTTTGCATGGCTGAAAAGGTCTTCAATAACTTCCTTTCCCCACAATTAATTTACTCCCAAAAGTGTCTAGTTCTATTGCAGATCTTTCCAGGTCCCTTGTGACTTTTGAAAACCCACTCAAAAATGAGATAATAGCACAAAAGAATTAAGCTTTGCTATATGGAAGGTAGGGAAAATGGAGAAAAGGCATAAAAAGTTTTCCTAGATAAGGACACTTGACTAGAAATTTAATTCATAATTTACAATTTATGTACTACTAAAAGTGATCGTGAGTAGCACTAAGTCAAGCTTTGCTAACATACTTTTTGCTTAAATGTGTAGTGAACATATACCATTTTCTGAAGTGTCGTGTGATAATTTCTTCAGAAAAAGGTAATGAAGGACTAGTTTGCAAGATTTGTAAGCTAAGGATACTGACACATAAACTTCCAAGGCGTGAGGAGTTATCCATTCTAGCTATGATAGTGTCAATGTTTGTTTATTGTGATTTGATCAGCACTGTTTTCCTTTTAAATCACCTATTACTCAAAGTATCATCTGTCTATGACTTTCTTGAAGTCATAGAGAGCATCGACTGTCTTCCTTGCTCAATTTGTTTCATATATACATAGCTCCTGAACTTGTGGCATTGAACATCATCATGTCACAGCTACATTAGAAGACTGACAATAATATGCATGTAAGTATCCCCTAAGCAATTACACCTGTCTGTGTTAAGGTGTGAGAAGAGATGGTGAAGACTATTTTGGAAAAGGGTTTTTCTCTTGTGTCAGTGTTGTAATGCTCTAGATGCCTGGAAATACATGCAAGTCTGGTGAATACCCAAGGTAAAGTTTCTTTAATTATTTAATTAATTTCTGAACTGAGCAACCTCTTCAAACTGAATGTCGGCTCTAGAAGGAAATATCTATGTCCTTGTTAGGCTGGATACAAAGATAAATAAATTATTTCAGAGTTCAGAGATGCGTTGAGCAGTGTCACTCATAAACTTTTCTTGTTGTTTTTTTCTTAAAGGTGAATAATGTAAAAAAGCTATGTTTGCTTCTTTGGATTATTGCTTCGTTTTTGGTAATGTTCCCTTAATTAAAAATAAATAAGATAATTCGGCCCTCCGGATATTTATTAAATATCTTAGGAAAGAAGCCCTCCAGCTTCCTACAACTTTTAATTTATTGGAATTGAATGCTGTGCTGCACTCTGCATATTTATTAAAGAAATATATGCTCAGTTCCAGAAAAGAGCAGTAAGTGTAATTTTAGATATTTGAAGAGATTTATAACACTAATGAGGAAACAATACTGTTTAGATAGGAAAACAAAGTGAACAAATCAACAGTGTCACTGTATTCCTTTCCACAGACCTCTTGTCTGCCCAGTTTATATTGCACTGAAGATAGGGCTTCCTGTTGCCCACATTCTAACATCAGTTATGCATACTCAAGGTTTCCCACGTGTAAAAACTGAAACCGAGATGTATCTTGTCCACTACCAGTGAAATGATGTAATCAGTGTCATTACTCCTCGTCTTTAAACATGCCGACTGAAATGGCCCACTGCGCATCCCAGTACTGCTGGCACAAATTGCAGGGTTTACTGCTAAACTCTTAATGTTTCCAAAAAAAAAAAAAAAAAACCAAACCAAAAAGCTGTCATTGCATAGCACCTGACCACCAAGGCATGTCACATTTTAAACAAATGAAAGAAAGCATGGCATCACACGCTCTAGTTTGTGAGGGAAAGCTAGAATGAAGGAAACCTTACAGATGCTGAAATAGGAAGGAGGAAGTTAATTTGAACAGCAGACAGTTCAGCAATGTGGAAAGGAGCCTGGAAAGTGCAATTAGAAACAAAGGAGGTGAAAATGTCCCTGCTGATAGGCAGGTGATAGACTGAAAATGTTCACTTTTCTTTCTAGAGTGGTAACAATCTGCTTTTTCTCTGCCCTTTAGGAACATCTACATAGTATTTGTGAGCAGATGTGATTCCAGGCTTCTTCTCTTCTGAGCTATCAGGCACAAATCTTTCTAAACTATTGGAAACTATTCCAATTATTAGGATTTTCCCCAAAAGTTCAAAAAGGAATAGGAAAATAGGAAAATTCAGGTCATAACATCTTTATTCTCTAGTAACATAAACCAGCAACTTCTCTTTTTCACTCGTTGGTAATTACTTTCTATTTTGTAAGTCAGTACAGCATTCAGAAGGCTTTGAAATTCCTGACACTTATGAGTAGCCTCTTCTAGGGATGAGGGAGGAAAATAAAAACAGGCTCTTGTGGAATTGCCACTGATGGAAGAAATGTTATTCCCTTGGCATGGGTTACACTGTGTGGGAAATTGATGGGAATCTACTAGGCTTAACCAAAACAGATTTACACATCTATTTTATAACTTTGCAGCATACCAGAGCAAAGTTATTCAATGATAATGAATAAAATACAATGATAAGATGTAGGCAGTCATGAATCAAGGCCAAGAAGTCACTCCAGCTTTGCAACAGTTTGCAATAGGTCCTAAAGGCAGTAAAGGCAAAAGGGTCTGAGAAATTTGTTCAAATTGTCAAGGAGTTGTTTGTTTTTGCAAGGAAGAGTAAAAATTTTGGTGACAAAGTTTTGCTTTGGTGGTGAAGCCCTGAAGTACTGCGTGCCAAGTTTCTTTTGAAAAGAGATAAAGCATTACAGGGAGTGCTGAAAAAAAGATGGAAGGAGTCTCATTGAAGCATCTATTTTAGAACCCAGAAAGACAATAAAATAGTGAAAAATTTCTCTTTTCATTTCTGAGCTTATTCCAGAGGACAGTGCTGGGGAATGAGAATGTGAATGTGAGGAAATCCAGTGGATCTGATCTGACTTGCAGAAAGCTGAGGAGTTGCATTTACATTCTTCTCCCCAAGTGCATGTGCAGCATTGGGGACTATGTAACTGATCTGTTCTAGAGTACTGACACAATAATAATATTTGCCATTAATATATATAAAGAGTATAAGATGGTTGTTCATTACCAAGCATTTCAGATGAATGGAAGCAACTAATGGAAGAATGTAAATGATGTGAAAAAAACCAGGAGGATACTTTTGGAACAATCTGTCCTATGCTGAAGAACAAAATAAAGACCAAGGTGATGAGTGGAGGATTTAAAGTATCAGGCAAGTAAGTCTGAAAGGGAGTCTTCAGAAAAAAGGATTCAGAGCTTTGTTTTGCATTGTGAATGACAGGTACCAGAGGAAATATTTGATTAAAATTTTGCATGTTAAGAGACCAGAGAGAAAATGTGTACACATAGTAAAGAACCAAAAACCAGAAGAAATAGGGAAAAAAAAAAAAAAGATTTGGAGGTTTGGCATTTAAGGGTAATGATGGAGCTGCTGCAGAAGGAGAAAGGCTAGGGACAGAACAAAAATAAAATCTGAAAATTTGAAGGAACTGCAGACTAGTAAAGTCCAGCATAGCTAAATCAATAGAAGGTTTGAAGGAAAATGAGAGGTTGTGAAAGATGTAGCAATTAGGAGCAAAAGTCTTAAAGTTTTCTCTTAAGAAAAGGATGGGAGAAAAGGATAAAAGGACAGAGGGAAGCCTGGGACATTCTCTAGGTTCCCTTCAGCAGATGGAGACACAAACACAGATGATGAATGCTTGGGTTAGTTTAAGGTGGGGAGGAGGAGACAGAATAATATGGAATAAGGGCAAAGAAGTGAAGGATATTGCTAGGGTAAGTCTAGGGAAGGAAGGATGAATCTTTAAGCATCACAAAAACAGAGAGGATGCTTGGAGATCATAAATATGAATGAGTGACAGACTGTGGAAGAGTGAGGGGTAGTGAAGCAGAACAAGAGGTGAGCTGATAGAGAAAGCATGAGAACCTGAAGACAAATAGAATAAGGCTGTTCTGATTATTTTCTTTACTTTCCCATTTAAACAAATGAATGCTTTACCACAGGATACAGTTTTCTTCATACTTAAACCTCTTAAATTATTTTTTGCTTTCAAATATCTCTCTAAATGTTGCCTCTGTGTGCTATTAGGAAAAATGAACTTGCTCCAAAAACTGTCAGGAATACCAGTAACCAAAGAGAAATTTTCCCAGCAGAGAGAAGGATAACTTAATGTCTGCAGCCTAATTAACTAGAATTTAGCTTTATGCATTCAATGCAAGTGCATAAAAATGAAATATTTTTATTGGGGTCTGCCTGTCTCTGATGCATCCAGATCCACCTGTACGTGAATACTGTTTGCTAATATATTTTCCTGTTGACATGTGACTATAATTTTCTGAGTATATCTTTTCTGTTTAGCGCCATCCAAAATATAATGGCATGAAAATTAAAATAGTAACACCCATCATAACATGGAACTAATTGTTTTATGGACATGTGCACTCAGCAAAGAATCTTGGGTTTTATTCAAGGTTTGGGGTTTTTTTCCAGAATACCCACACCTCAGGACTTTTTTTTCACCTTATAACTTGTTGTATGACATTTGTGATATATAAAATGAAGCCCAACTTGCTACAAATTAAGCTGAAGAAGATCTGTGTCTGATCATCCTAAAGCTGTGATTTGGGCTTTCATGGGTGGATGATTTTACTTCAAGTCACTTTTACAGTTGCCCCAAATATGAACTTCATTTCAGAAGGGGCTTAAGATGTGAGTGCAGGGAGTTTTGACATGAGTTATACGAATAAGTGGCATGGTAGGGGAGTTACCTGAGATGTGAGATCAGTATTTGTGCAAATGGTAATTCCACTGCACAAATAAATACCTGGGTGATGTGAATATCCTAAAGGGATTACAGACGAATAGGAGAGCAAATGTACAGAAGACAAAAAGAATTCTTGAGAAACACTCAATTCCCACATGAAACACAACTTTTAAAGGGTGATATTGCACTTTGATGCATATGGCTTTAATACATATATCTGGGAGATGATACACTGTTATTAAAGACTTATCATGCCTGATGTGCAATGCAGAGGCGTTTGCTTTGATGAATTGGAATTTGCTGTCATGAATCCAATGTCAGCAATGAGATACATCACTACCACTAGCATTCGGAGGCTTATAGCTATAATTACCCTATATTAATACATAGACATATACAGGACAGAAGCAAATCTTTATCTATTTGTGTCCTCCACCACAAAATTCTTATTTCTGTTAATGTTTTATACTGCCTGTGTGCTTCAAACTTAACCCTGCATATCAAAGTAACTGTCTTTATAGCTCCACTGTGTTCATTTCACCAAATGTACATTATTCTGGACTTATTTCAGTGAGATTTATGCACACTGAATGAAGAAGAATAGGAAGATAGAAGTGAGAATTTCTTCCCTGCTTAAAAAGGATTTTAGCTATTCAAAATCTGAGAACACTAGGAAGAAGCAAAAAGGAAAATGGCAAATTGTAGGAGTTGAATTATTTGTTATAAGGTGCATGTTCATTGGAGAAAAAAAAAAAGCTGACAACATTTTAAAATTGCACATATGGAAGTTACCTCTGGCTATCCTGTTTGTCATCCAGTTTTAAAACAGACAATTTGGCTCTGTTTATGCAAATTTAGAGCTGTCAGACTCTTCCTTAGAAATAATGTAAATTCAACTTGTGAAATAGCTCCAGATATGAGAAGCCACAAAGACTTGTACAGATTTTTAAAGCTCTGTTTAAAATTTTAGGGGAAAGGTAAAAAAAAAAAACCCTCTTTCTTCCTAATTACAGCAGATTTGAAGAAAGAAATATTATTAAGCATGTCTCTTTCTCTTTTTA
Source organism: Todiramphus chloris collaris (assembly GCA_025345505.1). NCBI lineage: Eukaryota > Metazoa > Chordata > Aves > Coraciiformes > Alcedinidae > Todiramphus > Todiramphus chloris. Next base: position 3,641,099 of record JANVCC010000041.1, read on the forward strand.
CATAGATTACTGGGCAAATTATCACTGTGTACTCTTTTTGTTTTGTTTTTGGTTGGATTTTTTTGGTAGGTTTTCATGAAGATCAGAAACAGTACAGGATTTGACCCTTTCTGACCATTCATAATGATGTTATCCACACTTGGGCAAACTGTATATGTAACATACAAGGATATGATGTAGTCTAAGGACAACCTGGAGACCTTCTTCAAGATGGTGCTTGCACATCCTGTCATTGATAGAGCAGTTTGGAAGTTTACCATGGGTCTGGGCACAGCCAGATAGGCAGAACACATGGTATGAGACTTCCACAAACATAGGAGCAAAATAAGAGGTGTGAGCACAACACTGAACCATTGCCAAATGCTGTAGAGATCAACGTTTCTGAACAGGTAAGGAAATATTCCTTAATCTGTTTTGTATTGTTGTTTTAATTTGGAAGGAGTTGATAATATCCTAGTGGATAGATTAAGCTACATTTGCTACAGGTTATATACAAAAAAAGTACCAAAAGCAAGAAACCCTTCTACCTAAGCTGCTTTACAACCATTTGTTTTGTACAGAACACTTCTGAAAACTTTCATTTATCAATTCATGAAGTATGTTACCATATAATTTCTTTAGTACTTAGATTTTTAAAGTTATCTTCCTATTTTAATACAAACAGAAAAAAAAACAAAACAAAACATCACTGTGGATTCATGGTTTGTTCTGGTTTTTGGTTTGGTTTTTTTTCTTCTATTTTTCTACTTAATATTAAATGTATGTTACACTACCTGTGTATCTTGTGACATACTATACCTGATTCACTTTTTAATTTGTCTGAGCTTGTCTTATCACCAGAGATGTAGTCTGTTATTGATTAAATAATTCATTTAGCTGTCCCCAAGATGACAGATCTGCTTATTGTCACAAGAAAGTTGATATACTATACTTTGTTTACGAAGGTTGTACAACAGTCTGAAAGTAATGTATAGCTACAACATTTTTATATATTTTACTTATTATGTGCATTTAATTAACCATCACATTCAGCAAGAAATGTATATTATTTGACAAAATTGAAATTGGCACTAAAATAACTCACAGCTATTGGTCGTGCTCAAGGTAAAGAGAAACGTGAAAAACTCACATGGTGAATTAGGTTATGAACCTTTCAGAAATCTCATCAGGTTGCTAAACTCTCTTATTTAACTCTTTCAGTACTTCTTTGGAGATGTACAGAAACTTCTTCCAGCCTTCTAAACTTAATTGTGAGCATATAGTACATGGCATATAGCCACAGACACACACCAATTTTCTTTCTCTGGATGAACTTCTCACACATATTCAGTGGGTTAAGAAGAGTTTACCTTGTTAATCTTGTGCTTTAGAATATAATCCTCTTCCTACTTTGACACTACATTCATGCAGGCATATTTTAAATTGACAGTTCTAAGAAATACTGTTCTTTCTTGTGTTGAGCAACCTGCTCTAGTGGGGGGTGTCCCTGCCCATGGCAGGGATGGTGGAACTACATGATCTTTAAGTCCTCTTCCAACTCAATCCACTCTATGATTCTATGGTTCTTCACCCTCACCTTCACTCAGAAACCTACCCAGAGCCTGGATTAACATACTGATTTAAAAAGTGATCATCCTTACCATCATTGTTTTTCCATCTACAGATCTCCACCCAAGCCCCACTCTAAGTTACTGCTTGTGGAACCCATGCTCTGTTCAGGAGCTGTTTCAGAAATGGGCTCTGTGGGGAATTTGAAGATTTGGGGCAATGAGAAGCATCACAGCAGCTCAAGAGGTATGCATAGCACCTCACTGCCATCCTGTTGAAAATGCCATACACAGCAGACACATTTGCAGTTAATTACTGTAAAAGAATAGTAGGAATGGTGAACTTTTCATATTTGAAAATTTTTTTTCCTGCATTAGGACCTGATGCACTACTTCTTCTTGTCAGCTAAACCAAAATATAAACCCCTTGATTTCTATTTAATAAATTCATAGAAACAAAAAAGGAGTATTGTAGGGATTGTTCAAAGCCTCCTACACTTTCCTAATTCTCCAGCCATTTCCTGCTTTTTGTGCATATATTTTACAGATGTTGAATGTTTTCTTTTTAGCAAAAAATGTTGAAGAAATTAGCAAATATGCTATCTAACAAAAAACATGTGAGTTAATCTCTGAGTGCCATGTGATAGGTAGGTACAAGAGGTTATAGCAGTACTAAATGATCAGAAAAAAGTATGTCGAGGCTGCAACAGTAAAATATGAATACTGAAAGTTAAGAAGTTTGGAAATGCACGATTTCACCTTGTAGGCAAAATTGTTCATTGTCTTTTATTTAAGAATTGATTTTACATTACATTACTTTGGATATACTGAAAATTTGCCCTGTGATGTTTGATTCCCAAATTTACCCTGTTTATTACAATTCCCAAAACTGTGTTAATTGTTTTAGTTTCTAAAAGAATGAAATAAGGACATTTTTATTGGTTGCATGACTCAGATAAATAAATGCATACAGTGTATTTATAAAGAAACACGCTTATGGATGTCTTTTTCTATTAACTGTGTATATAGTGTACCAGATATGTTATTAACTAAATATGTAATTAAGCATTTTCAAGCAATAATATCCACCCAAGTTTTTACATAATGTGGCAGTATCTTCTCACAAGATTTTTTGTGTTATTTTCCTCACAAAATTCGAATGTTATTGATATATACCATTCTGTACAAACCTCCAGTGGATTCAGATTATATGTACAGGTTTTCAATGTATGTGTCATTTTTATAAGACTCCATACACTTTGTTTTAGTAGAAACCATGATTCATATGTGAAGAAAGAAATTAAAAATATATTTTCATAAAAAGGGCACAAATTATTGATAAACACATCTATGTTTGCAGATAGGTTATTTCTCAAAGGTTATTTGGGGTCATAATTGTAAATCTCATTACCTTGCTTAAAGCAGAAGGTCTCTTTCATTATTGTGGTGCTGAGGTCCATATCCCTGAAGCTAATTGCAAGGTATTGCTTCAGAGTTCTAATTGTTTGCCATCAAAATAGCTGTGTAAGCTTGATTAACAATGTTCAGCAACATTCATAATAGTCCAAGCCTGGTCCTGCATAAAATAGAAACTGGGAAAAAATCAATAAGATTTAATAAGATCAGGAACAATCACTTACAATAGTACATCAATCACACAAAGTAATAGGTGCAGGATTTGATAGGGTCCTGAACTGCCTGAGAGATTCATAACCAGTACTCGTTAATGATTTGTTCATTTGCATTTTATCAATCCAGCTACAGCTGACAAGCAGAAGAATCGGTAAGGAAATATGTTGACTTAAACTCATCAGAGTTTGCAATTAAAAGAATAACAGATAACATAATAGGAAAATCAGATGTAGCTATAGATGTGGAGTGTGTACGTATATATATGCGTAAATGTGCTGTGAGATTATAATAAATTACCACACCATAGTGGCTATTAGTATTCCCATAATCATTCCAAAAGGCTGCTTATGCCTGAGAAAAAGTATAACAAAATATAAATTTTTAAATTCTCCTCCATGCTTTGCACTGTTTCTCTCTCATTGCATTTCACATAGTGTAATTCCATCACAGTATTTCATATGAAACATGCATATTGTCTTGTTTTCGTACCCTTTTAAATAAATAAAACCCTGGGCTTTGCCGTGGGCCAAATCCATATCAAACATAAACTAAATAATAATGAGGTGGCTTTCTGGAGATTATTGTTGAGCGTTATATCCTATATTAGCAGATTCTATATCTTTCTAAAGTAATTAAAGTTTTGTTTACTATCTGAGCATTTTTTGAAATTGCCATGAATAAACAAACATCAGATCTTATTTATCCAGACTCTTGTCTTTTTGTAATGCATCAGTCTCTTGTTTAAAATAAGAAATCCAAAGCCAAGCCAAACTAAAACGCTACAAAAAAACCACAAGCTGCTTGTGTGTGGATGAGATATTTAGAGCACGAGCATGAGAGACTATCTGCAGAACATGTTTCTTTGCCTGTGCTTATTGGGTCCGTTTTGATGACTGCCTTGTTATGAACCGTATTACATGCCTCCCTTTTCTGAGGAGCAGTTTGCTCTGTTAGATGTAGTAAGTCTAATTTATATCCCAATTAACATGTTTCTCTAGTATCTTGCCTTGTCATGCCCTTCCATTAGAATATTCTTTTTCCAGGCAAAACCTTAAAATACTATTTCTGAGTGTCTTAAAAGTCTCTCTCAACCCAAACCATGCATTGTTTATTTGTAGGATCCCCTTTGTTGCTCATTTTAGTCATCTTCTATATTTTAAGAGGAGAGCAGCAAATTCCAAATCAAGATATTCTCCTGTTATGTCATCTTATGTTATAGCATCTGATAGCGATACAAAGACAAGGCTTCCTTACAGCTTGGTGGTTTCAACTAGAAATTGCCAATATGTTATGGCAAGAACTGAATTTGGGGTTTCTGTGCTACATCAGGCCCTTTGGCCTCAGAGATTGTAGTGGAGGAGCTTCTCAGGACAGGTAACACTATGATTTTGGGGGTAAAATGGTGAGTGTGTTTGCAGGGTGAAGAATGCTGTGACTTTTAAGGTTGCACCACCGCCATCTCATGAAGAAATAATGAGAAGGTTTGTGTCTTTGTCAGAAAATTGGCTCAATCTCTAGCTGGGTTTCAGAAATTAGATTTTCTAAACTGCTATTCTGGAACATGTGAAAACTATCAGCTATTGTATTAATTATGGATTAGTCATAATAACTATTAATTTTATAGTACTTTCAATTTTTTATAACTTTACAAATATATCCTGAACTGGATAATTAAATCGACCAGCTATATTAAAATCAGAGTAGTAATAAAAGAAAGGGAACCATTTGCAACAATAATTCTTCTGAAGAGGATTTTTTTTTTTTTTTTTTCCTGAGCTCGCCATGAATAATTTATGATTTTTATGAATGTTTGTTACAGTAAATGGATGTTTTATGGAGGAAAAACTACAGCCTCAGAATTTGTTAGATATTCTAGGATAAAAGTATTAATTTGGCTATTAGATGTGTGTGATATAACAGTTGTGCTATTAATTTCTATGAGTAGGTTGGATGAAATGGTTCCCTTGTCAGCTGCTACTCCAGTCTCCTCTGTAAGCTGCTCCCATGAGTCACAGATGACCTGTAGCATATTCTAAACTGCTGGAATCACCAAAAAAAAGTAAGCCTGGGCTGATTTCCATTCAGGTTGAGCCTAGATTGCAGGGTCTAGCAATAGTTAGTGTGTCCCCTTCAACCATTGCCACAATGAGAGTTATAACCTCAAAAAAGGGTAAGACAAATAACTGGAGCTGTTGCCTTTCCAATTTACTGGCAGGTGTGAGTTAACACCTTCAGTATCAAGCTCTGTTTTTCTTCTCCTTGATGAAGGACCTATTGCTCTTTGAGGAACAAACCTTAACTCTTGACTGCCCTGTTTGCAATGCAGTCTGCAAAACTCCTGAAAAAAGAGTACATTTAAAAGAAAATTTCTTTCAGCACCCTGTCTCAGACTCCCCAAATTAATGAAAACAAGACTAGATATTGTTAATTTTGAATTAGTTACTTGCTTTCAGATTATAGGTGTGTGGTCACAACTGTAAGCTTTCTGCAATGCACAAGACCCTTCTGAGGGACATATATGTGGCTCATGAAATGGGGATGGACTCTTGTCATATAGCTGCAGATGATGGCTGTGCCTTTTAGAAGGACTTCTATTTGTGGGAAACCCTGAGCCATGGAGTCTACTGCAGTTTGGCCTCGCAGCATCTCTCTTCATTGTGGTCTAGGACAGATAGATCCCAGTTTGTCTTAACTACCAAGGCTGGAGATGCAGGATTAGAGCAAGAAAGAAACCTTTGTAATGGCCTGGGACAAGAAGAGACTGACAAGGAATCGAGACCTATGCCATGTGTAGGAGACTGGAGAGATATATGTGATGCAGACACATCTCCCATGTGTATGTATGTCCAGTGACTGATAACTTCAAAATGTTAACATTCTTTTTTAATGAGTATATCACTGCTTGGATCCTCAAAAGGCAGCAATTATTGTTTTGCTCTCAAAGAGCGACTCAGGGACGAGATCCTCTAGAGAAACTTCTTAACTCTATAGAAAGCTTAAAAACAGAATAAATAAAATGTACCCAAAATTTCATGAAAAACGAGAATAAAAAACCACATTTCACAGAATTTGCTATGGAGAAGACCTATCAGAAAACTGTATCAATTATATTAAAAATGATCATAAAACCAAGTCACTAATTATCTGAGGTGTCTAATAAATAGTGGTAGCTTGTGTTTAGTCTGAGTTTTTTTCCCCTGCTACAAGAGCTACATCATTTACCCCATGCATGTGGATGCATGTAGATGACCCATAGAATCTAAAACTACTTTGTTGCAAAGCTTATGGTTTTTCTCCAAAGAGCACAGGCTTCAGAAGTAGTTTTCCTTATCTCTTTCTAAAATGTTGTATTATAATGTGCTTTAATATTGCTTCTGCTGAACTCTTAGATATGCAATGATCATAGTATTCTAGACTTTGTGACTGTCTAAGCATCTAATGGCACTACTGTTTCTTTGTAGGAAGAAGTGACTACAGAAATCTGTCTCGATATTCTGGGTGAATAAGAAGCAAATACTTTGAACTGGAGGAAAGAACATGAAAGCAAGATCGAGTTCTAGACAACAACTGCTGGTTTGTAAGTACATGTCACGCTAGAATGATTTTAACCCTCCAGAGGAGAAATGGAAAGAAAGGATTTCAGTAGTACAGTGATAATTTGTGTACAATAAAGAATCACAATAAAGTATTATGACCTGTTGACTGACAGCTGGTCCATATACCAGTTATGATACCTACAGACTTGTCAAATGAGGATTTAGGTTTACAGTGGCTACAAAGCAGGTTTGCAGATGAACTCCTGCTTATGAAATTCTAAATGTTATACATGTACTTGTATGTATCTTCAAAGCCTAGTTTTGAAATTAACAGAATAAAAGTAATGCAAATTCTGAAGAGGTCACGTTAGATAATACTGATAATGACCAGAGCCTGAAATCTTTGTCTTCAGTGAATTCCAGTATGGAAGGTTTTGTGTTTGACTTCTATTATTTCCAGCCTTTGCCCTAGATTATTTAAAATATAACCCTAATTATTTCCTCCTTCCTTCCTCCTTCCTTCTTCCTCCTTCCTCCTTCCTTCTTCCTCCTTCCTTCTTCCTCCTTCCTTCTTCCTCCTTCCTCCTTCCTCCTTCCTCCTTCCTTCTTCGTCCTTCCTTCCTTCCTCCTTCCTTTCTTCTTCCCCCTTCCTTCTTTCTTCCTTCTTTTCTTTCTTCTCCTCTTCTTCTTTTTTTTTTTTTTTTTTTGTAACTTGTCACCATGTTGTCATTTTTTATCATGTATATTATTCCAGAAGGATTTGATGTCTGGAGTGATTGCATAAATCAACTCAATTATGTCACTACTTATAAGTTTGCAATGTGTTAACTCTCTTCATAATTTACATAATGTTTAAATAATATACCTTCTTTTTCCCTTATCCCTACATTAATGTGATTAGAAGCAGTGGAAGTGCTGTAATTTTCTTGTAAGGTGTGCTTTCCACCTACGCTTGCTTATTACAGAAAGTATCATTTCTAAAACTAGCAGCCTCTGATGAGTTTATAGCTGTCAAAAATTATTTCTTCCAAGAACAAAAATACTTTGTAAAATATATTATTGTTTCTACTTGATATTCCTGCTAAGGTAAACAAACAACACAACATTGTTGCTTTGTCTTACTTATTTTCATGCTTGCATCTAACTAGTGGAATACATCTTCTGATATATTATGCAATTAAATTGATGGATGGTTAATTGAGTCAGTATGGAATACCATATGTGTACTCCTGACCTGAATGTCACTGGTCAGATTAAGGCTTCACACATTTGGCCAAAGAGCATATGCTGTTATTGAGAATGTGGCTCTAGATGGGATAAGGATTTTAGTGCATGGAAAAAATCATCATAATCAGCTTTGTTTTTTGCTTGTTGGAGCCCTGACTCCTTAGGAGTCCAGCTGTAAAGTGGTTTAAAAATAATGAAAGTTATTAATTAAAAGCTTACTGACATCACAGCCATTAACTTTGTCAGGGACTTTCATTAATTTATTTGATCTCTCTTACTACATGACATATTCTCATCATAGTACTTGTGCCTTTGCACATCAAGCTTTAGATTTTACTGGATTTTAATTTGTATTTAGCCTTCTTTAAGAATTTCTTTATTTCTAACACCTTCTTTTTAAACAAATAAAATATACCCTTTATTGGTGGACATGATACATACGCGAGCAATAAAATAGCAGAAGGAGGGGAGCTCGTACACCTTTAATGACAGTGACATATAGACATCAAAACACATACAGACTCTCACACAGAAATGTGCATGTATATATAGTTACATCACAATTGCGAATAATGAGTATTTTAGAAGTGCCTTGCTAAAACACTATTTTCACAATGATTAGTCGTAGTTTTTGGCAGATTTAATATTTCTGTTTTATCTTATTGATCTAAATAATATTTAATGACATTCCTTTTTTTTTTTTTGTCAGCTATTTTGCATATTTTTATTCTAAACCAGCTATTATGGGAGCTATTTCAGCTTCACAAATGTTTTAAAGTAAATTATGTTATTTTACAAAATTATTGCAGTAGAACATACATCTGAGCAATAATGTTTTATCTTTGACATTGCTTTGATGACTCATCCATTTTGACAGGTAACTGTCTGCTTTAAAGCTATTTAGTTTGCATCAACACTGAGAGAAAATGAGACCTGAACAATATGTATTATTGAAGCAAAAAAGATACTGTCATTATAAGGTTAGAAAAACAAAGATTTGTAATGGGAAAAAACAGCTAATAGAGAAAGATCTTTGATTCAGTCATTGTTTATTGCAGCAAACTTGAGTATCCTTTGTCCCCTGACTTAACCTAGAAAAAGAGTAGTACTCTTTCTGCTGCATAATTTGTTACTGCCCACATTGAGGAAGATTATGATAATGTACATATAACAAAATTGACAACAATGGAGGAGTCCTGTAATTGTGAACTAAATTCAAGGAGGCTGCTCTGAGAATGAGAACTAACAGTGTCTTCATTATGATTAGCTTACCTTTTCAAGTGTTCTGCTAGGAACCTCTATCACATAAATTGACGTAGGAACTTTATTATCATCACTATAGCAACTGCAGGGAAATTTATTTCAAAACAGTTGGCTACCTGAAAATTTTCTCACGATGGAAAGAACAGCAGATGATGTATATGTTTTAATTCATTTTCATTTATTCCTGTTTTGAAATGTAAGCTTTCTTTGTTGTTTGGTGGGGGGACCACTTCCACCTTAAATTATTTTTCTAATCCAGCTTTTTCTACTAGGAAAAAAAGTACTGTCAGATTTCAGTTGTATCATTATATGTACAATTTTACTTATGCCAAGGTACAAAGTATTTCAAATTGGCCCATTTAATGCACAATTCTCTCCATTATTTCATTAATTTTAAAGCTTAGTTATTACCTGGCTTTTCTTCTGACTTTGATCTTAAATCACATAAATTCTCAGCAAGAATAGTGAAGTGTGCATTTTTTGGTTTTTATTATTTTTCCATGATATTATTAAAATCTGTGCCTGAAGAAAAGGAATAACTACACATATGAGTTTGTAGAGGATGTGAGTGAACTGTAGATGCACATAGAAATTGAATGCAAATACAAGGAAGTGTCTCTTTTTGTCCATAAAAGGAGTGATCATGTGTTCACAGCTGGACTTTTTATGCAGAATTCTTCTGGCCTAAAATTGCACAACCCCCCGTGTTGTTGCATTTCTTTAATTACAAAGCTTGCATCCTACTGCAGACAATAGTAATGCTTCAGAAATTGGCATGAGTCTTTCATTGCAGCTGTAGAACTGGTTTTCTTTTTGATTCCCTTTTGCTCAATGATATTTTGATTTTCTTTAAAATAGAAAAAAAGACAGTGTTGTGAAATATACATTTTTTTTCAAATGAGCAGCTTCAAATATTTCAGCTGCCTTGAAACCCTTTTCCTCCACAAAACATAGGAAGAAGTGTAATAATTCTTACTGTCTATGCACTGAAGCTGGTGTTCCATTATGAAAGTGCTGTGTTTTTCGAAGGTACCTCATATAACACATTTTAGTCACTGTTTTAAGCAGCGCCCATTTTTACTTAAAAACTATAATATAAAATTTCCGGCAATTTGTATCAATCAGGAGATCACATAATGGGGACTTCCGTAGTTCTCTTTTACATTTGCACCTTCCTTGTAGCCAAGTTTCTCTAAACTCTTGATAATAAAGAAGAATATTTTGTGATTTGGATTTCAGTGTGTTCTTCCTTCTGCTGTGAAATGGAAATGTGTTCATTTGCTTTCACAGACAGAAAGACATTTAAAGAGTTGCCAATGATAAGAAATGTAAAATACCCAATGCAGTTGAATATTTCAGACAGTTCATGTGAGGCTCTGTTTCGTCTGGTACTGTTTTAGGAATCTTACCAAGACACCTACCTTAAGAGTCAAGTTGTCCTAAGGTCCTTACATAATTCATGGAGAAAGGTTGCCCCTACAGAACATTAATCAGAATTGATCATGGAAGTACCTTTTTTCTTCCACTGACTATCTAGGAGCCTAGGCTCATTGCACTCTTCCCTTACTAGCCTCACTTGAGTGAAAATTCATCAGGTCAAAATCTATTCTCTCACAATGGAAAGACATTTTTCAATTGCAATATAGATGAGTATTTTTGGTTTTGTTTTTTTATCGAGTGGCATTTGGGGTTTGGTTTTTTGGTTGGTTGTTTTGGGCTTTTCTTTTGTATCTACAAAGGCTTGAAGAATATGCAAAATCCCTGGGTGTGCTGATCTCGAATGCATTGCTGTTAATGAGAGTTTTGCCAGTGACTCTCCTAGGGTCATTATTTCACCCTAGTACACAAATTAAGAGTCAATTAATGAATGCTTGTTTCTTGAACAAAACGTGAGTGGTATAAGTCTGGGTAACTATGTGAATGATCAGAGAAGAAATTCTTTTTTTGATGCTACTTGATAAAAGCACATTAGATATTAGAATCCATAACAATCCAATGACAGAATGTGCTAGTGTTTTGAAAATATATCTCTAGGCATTCATTTAACCATTGTAAAATGCTGTTCCTCCATTTGTCAGCATAAAATATTTGTGAAATTGACATTTCAATGGAGAAATGCTCCAACAGTTGTTCAAGAACTTCTTCGGTTCTTTGCATTCTTGGTGCCTTCTTTGATAAACCTGCATCTGGAAAGATTTTCCTATCTAGAAAGTCAGGTTTTAGTCAAGATGTAAGAGACAATATGTGTATCCCATTGTAGCCAATGAGAGGTTGATTGTCAAGAACAGAGCAGAGGTGGTTGAAAGCCACTACTTGACGGATCCAGGACAGTAACTTGAACCTGAGCCGCTCTACAGCCCCTTTATTTCCTCAGTTTCTATATACTCCTTTATGAGAAAATGTTCCACTTGTCAAAGCAGGCATTGTGCCAGAAAATGGGTGATCAACTCCACAACCAAAGGATTAAGGTGCTTGCTTGTGATTTTGGTTAAAGGATTCCAGCTTTGAATTCTGCTGTAATGAATGTTTGTGCAAAATGGAACACCTCCAAAAGAAGGGCTCAGTGCATATGCAGTCAAACTCAAGGTCTGAGGCATTGACCTGGGATGCTGGGACCTGGAAAGTGACTGCTTGAGCTTCATTTCTCAAGTGCAGATAAATGAAAGATACAGCACACAACAGTCTGAGGAAATATGAACAATTTGTAAAATAATAAAGAAAACCCAATCTTTTTTTGTTTGGAAATTCCATCTCTTTCCTTTCTATCCAGAGGGGTATCTTCTCATATTCTGATGCACTAATAGTACCACTTCAAACTTAAAAAAAACCAAACCAAAAACTCATTCTGAGTTTCACATTTGATCTCTTTTCTTGAGCATCAAATGTAAACTTTGTCATAAGATGTTGCTTTTCAGCATTTCTGGGTCTCTTCCGTTTTCAAACTCCTAAAATGATAACTCATGCAGAATATGTCAGGTGAAAATTCTAGAAATCTTTTTGCTATTAATTCATTTAGAAATCAAATTAATCTCATTTTTCTAATTCAATATATTTTTACTCCTAAAACAATCATTAAAACATTCGAAATAATAGAAGTGGAATAAGAAAGCATATCAAATATGTAGTTTTAATAGATTACATTGTTAAGTCAGAAAGAATTAAGTATTTGTAGACAGTAAATACTGCAATGCATGTTATCCTCATGACTTGTTAATTCAGTTACTTACATTAGAATAGTTGCATAAGAAAATCAACATTTTTTTGCTAAATCACTTATAGAAATCAGTCTTTTTAAAAAAAATTATGTATTTAGGACACATATGAATGAACAATATTGTGTTTATATCTAATTTAAGAAACATGTTTTTAAGTATGTATCCAAGGCAGAAGGGAAAGGGAGATATCTCACTTTGTTAGAATTAAAAAGAAGCAAGGTTCCTCTAAGGGCATTTATTCAGGGTATGAGGTTTGGACAGAGGAAATCCCTGAATCAGGAGTTTGACTAGGAGTGGCCCATGGGGTTGAGAGAAAACTCATCAACCTGGAAGGGAAGAGAAAGGGAATGGAAATTTATGGATAGGTCTTTTTAGTCCAGAACTTTTCTCATGGTAAAATAGAGGTTAAAACCAATTCCACTTGAAATATTAAACATACAAATATTCTTACAAATATATCTTTTTCAAAACCTTTTTAACTCCTAGTGAGCCTAAGTCCCATTAACTGTGGAAGTGATTTAGATGCTTTTGAAAACCTAAGTTACATACGTAAGTAACAAGTATTTTTAAGATAGTTACCAATACTCCGTCCTCAGTATCTAAATAACTTGTAAGGGGAAGAAAAACACTGTCCAGAGAAAAAGACATCTCTTTTAACTGAATGCACAAGTCACAAAGAATAGTTGTCTCTTAAACATAATACTTCGTGCTTTGAATGACTGCAGAGCACTGCCATCATACTTCTTGAGGGACAATTACCTCTTCTGACCTTGGTGTAAACACCAGCATAACACAAACACCACCAGAAAAAACAACTCTCCTACCTCCTAGGGACTTCATGAACATGGGAAGAAGTAGAGAAAGTTGAGAGAGAATTACTGACAGAGAGCATCTCTAGAGCATCCCTCTCCCTCCCCACCACTGAAGGCAATTGCTGGCTCCTACGATGGAGAGTTATTTCCTTTCCCAAATTGCTGCAAAGAGCCAGCATCCTCTATACCCACACTGTACCCACTAAATATTATATGCACTTGGTGTTTGGCCAGCTGGAATGTGATAGAGGACAGCTATGTGTCACCTTCAAGACCTCTTTCTCCTTCATTTGCAGTTAGTATGACACTTAATAGACACTTAGAAGACACCATTTTTTCCCTCATTCCTAGTCAGAGAGTATAGATCAATGGCAAGTAATAGAGATCAGTGCTTTTACAGGATGCAACCTCAGGAACAGTTTTCTGCTCTTTACTGTACTTTGGTTTGCCTGATTTTTATGCATTAGTGGAGAGGAGACTTTTCAATATTCAAATGGATGCCAAGCACAGTAGTACAGTGCATTAACCTTTCCCTTTGAGATATCTTAGTTCAATTGGTGGCACAGAAAACCACAAACTGTGGCACAACTGTCAGTCTTGTAAATGATTTGTGACTGTGTAAATGCAGATGCTACAGCTGTCATGTAATCTGAACACAGTCTATACTGGGAATGTAACTCAGACCCTTCTGCTCCAAGAACATGGGACTCTTCTGCTCGTACTCTTCCATTAGCTGTTTAAATGGCCTAAAACTAGAACAATTTATCCTTTCCCTTTTGAACTTCAGTAAAATAGGACAGAACTCCAAACCAGCTCTCATTTGCAAACCAAAATTCTCCCAATGTGATTTTCTAAAGCAAACATTTAAATCCAGTGATATCTAAATAGCTGAAAATGGCATTATAGAGAGCTATACAAAACTTTAAAAATAAAGCTCAGAAACAGATATATTTTCCTGGTGTTGAGTGTCATTTCAAACCACAGATTAGTGAACCTGGATTGAGTATAACATTTAATGTATGGGTTTGAGTGGAAACTGCCTAAAAAGCTGCAAATGACTTGGAGCTTTTGTTGTAAAAGACCCCAGATTACAATCCCAGCTAAGATTTGTTTTTTGAGGGAGTTCGTTTGAATTTAAAAAAAAAGAAAAATCACAAAGCAATAATAGAGAGAAATTAAACCGTGTAAACCAAAGTCAGTAAGGCACACACCAACATTTTGGAATCAAAAAAAGGCATACGTGTCTCATGAACTTCCTTTGCAGGCCCAGGGTAGAGAACAGACAGAGTCCACCTCTGTCCAATAGAAGACAAGTTGGCTACATACTCTTCTTTCCATTTAAAAGAGATCCAAGGATCGAAAGGAACTTTACAGGACACAGGAGTCAGAAACATAAACAAGTATGAAAGAAATTTGCAAGTTCCCTATTATTTCCTGATAAAAGGTAGCAATGCTGACTCCTCTTCTGAGTAACAGATTACTTATTCCTGTGTAGAAGAAAAACAACATTCATCTGAAACTTAATATGGAGCTATTCTAAACATATTAACAGGAAACAATATTTTCTCAGCTACTGCATTTAAACAAAACAACTGTGGTGAATATAATTTTGTACTTTATTTCCTCATATTCTGAGGCAGTTTGCAATTCTTTCCACCCCACCCCCAATTCATTGAACCTATAAGTCTTCAGGCAATTGTATAGCGAAGACCAGAACAGAGAACTAGTGTTTAGTTGTTGCTTCCAAAATCTAGACTGCCAGTAACTTAATGAACCCTCTGGAGATATACTCCCATGTGGAGCAGGTTGTGTCTGTGCTTAAGAAGGTTTAAATTAGTTACTTCTTAGAATACCCTGTGATGAAGGCACTGCTACCAACTGCTTTTCTTGTCACTAGCTCGTCAGGGCAATAAACCAATTAGTTGTTGCTACAGTAAGGGTCATGTCTTATTATTTTAAATTCTTGGTAAGGATACACAGCACTTCACAGATTTGCTCAGTCAGCATTTTCATTTCATTATGATTGCAAATGAATGTGTTTCTTCACAAAAGCAGTTTGGTTGTCAGAAAGGACTTGTTATGTTGTTGTTTTATGAAGTGAAAGCATAACATGGGAATGTAGGGTGGGAGGGAAGAGGGCAGGTGGTAGTCTGCTTCTTGGACTATTTCAACCATTCATTTTTTATGAATGCTTTTGAAAAATATTTGGTCCTCAATTAGAAGTAGACACATGCTGATCCTGAACCATTGTTCGTAAGAAATATCAGTATATGCTAGAACTACAGCTCACATCCTTCTGGTGGTTTGAGATTGTCCTTTGAAACTTCTAGCTATAGAAAAATCACTTTAGCCCTGAAAATTAAATGTACTTGAGGACTTAGATTATGTCTTTTCATTTGTATGAATGCCCATGGATTTATGACTTTGGGAGGAGGTATCAGAACCTTTTGCTAAATTTCATCTTACAGGGCGCTGTGTCCTTTGGAAAAAGCTGAACACCCTTACCTTCTAGTATGTTCTCAACAGAAATTTGGAAGGCTTGGCTCCAGGAATGATCTCATACAGAGTAAGTAATTAACTTACATGTTAAATGCCATTGAACCATGTCACAGCACCTACCACTCACATAATGAGCCTGACAGGTAGTTGCTAGAGTAAGGCACATGACTGGTAATATAGTGTTGTGGTTTAACCCTTGTAGGCAGCTCAGCCTCATGCAGCTTCTCACTCACTCCCCTTCAGTGGGATGGAGAGAATTGGAAGTGTAGAAGTGAGACAAATCATGTGCTGAGGAAAGAAAACTTTTTTTTTAATTCATTTTATTTTATTGGTGAGATTTCTAATCACCTTAGTCAGAAAATATCTCTAATAAGGAATTCCTCTGCAAGAAGCATAAAAGACAAGTCAGGAAGTGAGGTGTAGCAACTCTTCCAGCACTACCAGAATCGAAGGCTCTTGTTGCTGCTTTGTGTCTGAACCAAAACTATTTTGGTGCATTACTGGGCTCTCCTTCCTAGAACAGAATTCTGAGGCTCTAAACAGTTACTTTTGAGGAAAGTTACACTTCCTTTGTGAGTCTGAAGAAGCTCAAGATATCAGGCTTACAGTGTACAAAATGCTCTTTCCCACTAAGACTGGAGGTGGACACTGAAGTCTTCTGACTGGGGAGTTGTCATGGTGCAGAAGTAAAGTATACAGGAAACATGGAGGGTTGAACAGCAGAATCAATAGCTACTTCAAGGATAGCATATCTCAGCTCCTTTCAACTCTGGAGCCACGGTGGAACAGATCACTCTAAACTTTTGTAATATAGTTTGATTTATATCTAAGAGTAGGAAACACCATTTGCTTTTGCACATGCAGTTGAAGAAGGGAGAATGAAAAGCTGTCAGCAACTATGAGATTGAGGCCTGAGGCAACCAGTGGCCTGAGAAAAGACTCTGATGACTCTTTTGCACTGACTCTGGGGAGAAACACCAAGCCAGCTGCACAGAGTGCCATCAGGACATAAAAGGGGATAGACAGAGAGCAGGAAGGAAATCTGTTGCTATGCAAATAGTACCACCTCTTTTGAAGTAGAGAATTAAACCTGAATACATGTAGACACAAGACCTGAAAGGCAGGCTTAGTGGGAGGCAGTCTGCTCAATGTCCTTTCCTTTTGCATAGCTAGAAATAGCTACAGGGTCTGCCTCAGTTTATCTGAACTTTTTTATTTTTTTTTAATCTACTTTTTAATAATATCCTGCATTTCATAGTGCCTTTCATCCTAATGATTTCTAAAATGCTGAACAAGTTTAACAAACTGATATGTAAATTATATACTGGGATTATTTGTCCACTACTGTGATACAATCAGCACAGCAGTTCTTTAAGAATGAAAATACTGCTGTACATTGGCCATGACTGGCAGCTGTTCATACCTCTGTGTAAGTGGTGACATCTTCACAGCTGCTTCTGAAAATGTTCCTTTGCAAGGTACAATGAACTGAGTTCCACATCCCTGGGAAATTGTGAATTTGAGGCAAACACTGTGTGAAAAAATATGGCCACGTGTAATTAAGGAGAAAAGCTAAGGAATTGTCAGTGGCAGCTATGAAGTGTTTTGATTCTGCAGAAGTGCATACACTGATAATCTTGGGCCTAATCTTGACCATGTTCAAATTTACAGAGCTTTCATAGATTCCCAAAGGAATTCTCAGGGAAACAGCCACAGTTCATTGAATGAGTGACTTCATTCTACTTTTTGTGTGGTGCTGCAGATGATAGGAGTATCTCCTACCAGTCCTCCTGAGAGGCAGGCTCATAAATACTGAGGCAATTGAATGGCTTGCCTGCCTGTTGAATGGGAATACACAGACATATCAGTCACAGCAATCAAGTGATCGTCAGGGAAAAAAAAAAAAGAGAAAAAAAAAAAAAAAAACCCCCCCCCCCCCCCCCCCCCTCCACAGACACAGGCCCCCCCACCCCTCCCCAACCGACCCGCACTTTCTCCTTCACTTCGCTCGCTGTCCTCCTCCGC
>JANVCC010000041.1:3658954-3813954 GCA_025345505.1 Todiramphus chloris collaris
CCCCCCCCCCCCCTTCCATGGACAACTAGGAGTGGGGAAGCACGTTAAAAAGCACCTTCTCATTCTCTCATATTTCTGTGAAGCTCTCAGCCTCTGCAACCCTGCTCTCAGTGTTTCCTTTTAAGGTCACTTCATGGGTGTTTTTGTACAGCAAGGTACAAAAATCTCTCTGATCTCTGCATGAAGGAGGGGAGGCTTCAGAAGTGACAGAGGGCAAGAAGCTCAGTACATGAACCTTCTATATTCCTTTGAAAGGACAATGCTGGAGCCGGAAAAGATCTACTCAAGCTCAGGAGCACAGGGTCAGCATAATTTTCCTGCTGCAATTTAACATGCCTGCTTTTGAAAATTTTGGCCCAGAGAAGGCATTTAGGTGAATTAATATACCTTTGGTTAAGTCATCTGCTGTTTGGGTAACCAACTGAAAATGTGGAAGACATGTGGAAGTCATAACAGTATTTGGAGGGTGGGAGAACCTTGACAGATCAGAAGCCTATCACTGAGGATGCTGGCAGCCTGTCTAACATATATATAATTCAAAATTTTCAAGCTCCTATGGTATGGATGTGAAAGGAGATTGCAGCTCTATGAATTTTATCCTCTTCTGTTGTCATTTGGGTGGATGATGACACCAGATATTTGGTCTGGAACTGGGTATGATGCATATTTATGCATTCAGAAACCTGAGCCAGATTGAATGCTCAAATCATTTATGAATTTTTAGTAGTCTTCCTACAGTAAATATTTAAAGCTGTAGCTTAGTAATAAGATATTTGATAGTAATGCTCAAAAAGATACCACTTGAGAGTTATTAAAACCATCTCCCGAGCTTAAATGTTTTTAAGGAAAATAAAGCAATGTGGCCATCTTTCTTCTCCCACTGAATAAATACCACAGAAGCAGCTAAATAGAGATGTAAACCAAACAACTGAAAAGTCATTTTTCAACTTGCATAAAGCCAAATGAGATAAAATGCTTCCAACTGTGTTTCAGTACCAAATAAAGCATGTTTTGCATTAGATTTTATGTGTATGCATGCATATATATATACGTATGTGTGCGTGCATGTGTATGTTTACATATGCATGTGTGTGAGTACACACACAAACATATATAAACACACACACGTATCATTTGAAAAGCAACATAAAAGGCTTGTTGAAGGCTAATATTACACCTTTTTACTCATGGCCATAACCTACATCATCCTACTAGACAAGGTTTTGATACAGAAAAAGAAAGAAAAAAATAGAAAAGAAAAAGTGATGAAGCTACTAAAAGAACTAATTTATTATTTGTATAAAGTATTTATAATAATTGATTGTGTGCTGCGGATTTGTGTAAACTTGTAACATGAAGGAAACCATCAAGAACACAATATTTATTTTCTGTGTCTAATGTGCCATAGTGTTTCCAAGATTGCAACGCTGCAAATAAGAGTAATGTCTGATGGGGCACATTGAACAATTCCCTGGAGACCCTGAAAGGACAGCATATGATAACTTTCAGGGCTGCATTTGTAACAGCAATATTTCCTTTAATGGTTGCATGTTTCTAATAAGAACTACGTGAAAATGATAAGGAACTCTATAGAGAGAAGTATTGTTTCCTATTGTGTTTATTTTAATTGGCTTTTGTTTTTTTTCACCGCTACAGTACTGGCTTTCCTCCAGAAAGATGCATAAATGCTTAACCTAGCATAATTATGTATATACATTCTTATTCCATTAGTAAGTCATGCTTTAATTATATTTATCATTTTGTCCGCTGTATACTTGTGTGACTAGGAGTAATTTAAAAGTCTTTCATTTTCACAGGTTTCTACTATTTTTCTATAGATAAATAAGGAAAGCTTGGGAAATTGCATACTGAAAATTAAAATGAGGACTGTGCAATCCATTTTGAGACTTGACTTTTGGTGTTTACTTCAAAGCACGCTTCTGTGTGTGTGCTTGATTTACATTTAGCAATATCTAAGTGCAAATAGTAATCATACACCAAAGTAAACCGGACTATATGCAATTGCTTCCTCTGTTTCTTCAATTGCAGTTGCAATCCTATAGATTCCAATCTTGACAGGTAGCATAATTAGAAAATTCTCTTTGTCTTATTAAATGTGACTCTTCTCAATAGAATTCACTTCATTGCAGGCAAAGAACAGAAAATATACTTCAAATCTAAAATGGGAAATCAAGGGGGACTGTTTTATTTTTATCTGTCTTTGTGCAAGCGACATTATTATCAAAGGATATTGTAATGCTGAAAATGTACTTTTGGGATTTAAATCACGTATTAGCCTGGAAAGCAAAAAGTGCTGTAGGGCCCATGCAATATATTTTCTCATTAATCTGATTGAAAGATTATCCTTCCTATAGCTATGAAAAGTCTAATACCAATATATCCATCTTTCCTGCTAGTAAAATTCAGATTTGTGCGTAGTCATTGTCTCTTGTGTCTGAGGTCCTACACTCTTCTTCATTTCTCTGTATAAGCCTATCTGTATTAAAATAAATTCAGAAAAGGCCGCCATTTCATGCACACATTTTGATTATTTCATAAGCTGCTGAGGAAAATGGAAGTATCAGCAAGTCATGCAGTTTTCTGGTAATGTAATGCTGTCATTACCTCAGTGGTCATGTGAAAAAGTTTAGCTATAATATCTTTGACAAATGTTCAGTGAGTCAAAACAGTGCATTTAAATGAAATGCAGATATGAATGAGCCATTATTACAATCACAACTCTAGCTTAGAAATTATTAAATATGAATATATACACTTTCACAGTAACATGACATTTGTAGTACATAACTAGCTGTGCATTTCTCACACACACACCCCGTCCCGTTTTTCTCCCCATCATCTCCCAGACTGAGAATAAAGGAAGTCATTTTGATCAGAGGCTGCACACAGTAATTGAAGACACTCCTGATGATTTCATGCAATCATAGTGGCACATTATTTGTGATGAAAATTAAGTAAAGAAGGCAAGCAGATTTATAGGTTGTCTTGCTTACGGTCAACTGCCTTTACAAAAGATTAGCAATTCTATTCTAACCACCCTAACTGCATATATACTTTTCCACATCGTGGATTTACTGAAATTTTCACATATCCTTAGTCGTAACTTGCAGTACCTCACGATTTTAAGCTTTTAATGAAACTACAGAACGTGTCTTAAACTGAATGATTTCTATTCTGAGCTCTTTGAGTGCTGGTAGCATGAACAGTATAGATGGCTCTAGCCATAACTGTCTCACAGATAATATTCTTTTATGCCTCAAGACACTAAGATGGTGATGTAGATAACCACAAGGAATAAGCTGCCACCATCGCTAATCTGCAGCTTTGAAACACTATAGCTTTTGCATAGTTAAGAGAAGGTAAAACCTTCTAGAAGTGTAATGTAGGGGACATTTTTAAGCGAACGCAGAAGAGAGAACTAAAGGTTTTCATATTTTGTAATCTATATCCCCTCTGGATCAAATCAACTCTATCGCCATTTTGCATGTTTATGAGTAACAATTGAAAATGCAAAAGAAGCTGAAGCCTTTGAATACTCTTAGGATACTTTACACTAATAGAGTGAAATTGAAATATGGGGAATAGTTAGTCTCACTGTTCCCTTCAGAGTTTAACTTCCAGGATGTTTCATACAGACTTTTGGTTGCATGTATAATACAGATTTTGTCCACAATAATATCCGCCTGGTGCCAGTGGAGTATAATTTCTGCTGATTATTTTTCAGTATGTAAAAGCAAATGCTACTTTATTAAGAAGCGGGTCTTTATTTAAATTTGTCATAGTTAAGCTCTTCGAATTAAATTTAAAAGTATATAGGAGTACAAAGTAATGCAAAAAGTAAAACTTCTACAAAGTCTGTTACACTTAAGATGGAATTACCTACAAATAGCCTTGTTTATACATATTATTTATAAATATTTCTGAACTAATGTTTTTAGCATTCATGTTGCATATAATTATTCTTGTTATTTGCTCTCTATAGCACCTCATATGTGCTACCATTAAAACAGATTTATAATAAATAAATAAAAACCAAGGAACCGTTATAATTTTCCCCACCTAGATCTTTTTACACACACAGTTTAGAAATCGCTAATGAAAAACTATATTGTTGTGAGAACACAGCCTGATGTGAAAGTGTCATCAGCAGGATTGGACCCACTATGAAACACATTTTCTGGGTGTGTTTTTTAGTGCAGTGCACTTTCCAGAGAACAGAGAAATTCCACTTGAAAAGAACTACACACTTCCTTTTTTATCGAACACATGAGCTATCAATAATAATTCGATAATTTTTACTCAAAAATGCAGTCATTGTTGGGACAAAAATACAAAGTATGCAGGAAGCTATTAAATGCACAGCAGTATTTGAAATCAAACCACGGTGACTTGTTGTTATGGCATGCTGAAATTATTTGTTCTTTTATATGGTTACGTCATAATCTCTGAAGCCAGATTTTAAAAATGGTCTGTAAAGCAGTTTAAGGGACGTCAAAATCTGGCTTCACCATCAACTTTCTAAGCTCCATGCTAAGCAGTACTTATGATTCTTTTGTGTAAACAACAGCATGCAGCTGAAACTAAACCAAAATGATTGTGTTTATTCCCGTTGCAAGAAGTATGTTTGATAACAAAGAATTTCAAACTCTACTTCTAATGAAAAGTGGGATTTTATTCTCTTTTCTTGCCACAGATTCAATCAATGCAGATGCCCCCCCCCCCCCCCCCCCCCGCTTAATTCCATTTGACTTTGGGGAGCACTAGTCTTTCATGGCTGCTTTTAGGGAAAAACACAAGTCTTCAGTCAGTAGGTGATCTGAGAAAAAAAAAAGAAGTCCTGAGTCAGAAACAGGAATTCATCCTCATTCTGTGATACCACCCATTATCTTGTTACAAATTATCTTATATTAATTCCAGAATGATTTAAAAGGAGCTGCCCAGTAACGAAGCATATTACTTGTGCACCTAGATCTGACATTTACATATAAGAAATGTCATTTTTTGGCCCTAGTAGCGGGTAAAGGAAAAAGATTTTTACTTACTATTGTACTGCTGCTTTCTCTTGGCCCATCTGAGTCTCACTGACAGAAAAGCTCACATATGGTCCAAAAGAAATAACTACCTGTAGGTTTAGCCCTACCTAGCTCTATCTATTTACAAATTGTAGATATTATTTAAAATATTTTGTCTGGAAAATGAATATACGGTCATCTCACAACCTAATTATCTTTTGTTTTCATTAGTATTCATCACAAACACTTGCTTTTGATTACTGTATGTAGTCAGTCCTTAAATTAAGGTAATATAATGTTAATGAGAGAACATGATATGAGTATCTAGGTGATGTTTATTATATACTCGCACAAAAATGCACCGAAATGCAGAAAGTGATCTGTGTGTTTGTCATTCCTGTGGCTCTATGTAAAGCTTTGCTCTGTACCTTAGTTTCCCTTTCCAGACAAAAGGTAATACATTCCTTCTTTGGGTATGAATCATGCACAATAGATGAATAGTCTACACGTGCAAGCTTTCCATGTTTATTCTTCTGAATAAGAAGCATATAGTTCTCTAAGTTCTGGTTTTGCCCTGAAAGTTGTAAAAGATGTGCCTAGTCCATTTTCTGAAGGTTTTGAACCAAGCCATCTACTTTCTGGTTGGTTGTTTATTTTCCCTGGCTATTGCTCAGTTGTCCTTTGAGATTGTGCTGCAACCAGGTGCATTCTGTATCTGGATATGAAACTCTCTTATTCAGAGAGTAAGATAAAATTGCATATTGCAACAAAAGTGCCACATCAAACTCTAGTCATGAACTTTCTCTGAAAGCACCTAAGGGTGCAGTTGTCCTAAATAAATATAATACAACTGCTTTAGGCATTTCCATTTGGGTTATTGCGTATAAAGGCAACAGAAGTGATTAACAGAGAATTTGGATTAGTGTGAACTAAAAATCAAGATGTGTTAGTAAAAGAAACACATTGACAAGCTGGTCCAAGTGCACTGGTGATCTACCAAAGTGGTCAGCTGCTAGACAGGCTGGGAGAACTGGCTTGGTTCAGCCTCACAAATCAGACAACTTACTGCTGCCTATCATATCTGAATGGGAGGGTTTAGAGAGAAATTCTGACTCCTCTCTGAAGTAGGTGATCTGTGCTGTCCCTGTCCATCATAGAAGACTCTTTGCTGCTATTATTTTGAATTTGGGTCAGTTAAGTTGGGTATTCAACTTGAAATTTAGACAAGTGCCCCCAAAACTGACATTCTCTGCATAGTTCAAAGAAGACAGGGGTGATATATGTAAGAAGCATTGATCTTACAGAACAATGGCCCGGGCTTCCTTAGAGTGTTTAAAACAAACCCTAGTACAAAATTCAAATTTGTAATGTGTGGTTAAGTAACAGAGCTAATTGCTCAAGATATTATATTCATAATTTCACTTTCATTAAGATTCTTGAAGTGTCAGGGGGTACTTCCCAACCCATTATTACCTGTCTAAAAGGAATGGCATGTAACAGTGAAAATACCTTTGAAACTTTATGAGTGCTCTCTGAAATTTCCAAGTTACTTTCATTGTGTAATTTTAGCAGCATACTGGAATTAGTATAGCACTAGCATTATACATATTGGAAAAGCAAGTACTGCAGAGGTGAGTTTATAACAATACTTGTATTTTGTCAAGCATCATAGTCTGTTATTCTATGCAGTAGTAAAGCAATGATAAATAAGTTACGTGGTAAATATGTTATGAAAAATATGACTGCACAGCTCACCAGCTACATGCTGTTTTGCTTTTTCAAAACTTACAATGCTTACACAGTATAGAATACAGACATTATAGTTGAATTTTTTAAAAGGGCAGATTAATTTATGACCAGTAACAACATCTCTAGTTACATTGCAAAAATAAGCTTTATCAGATCTTATGCTTCTGGACATAAACTGATCATTGAAAAGGTCAGGATATAATTTTTATGCACACACACAACTTTTTTCTCTAGATAAAATTTTCGTTGTTGCTGCTTTTTGTTTTGTGGAAGCTAGAGAAATTCATCAGTAAAAGCAGCAGACCGCTGCATCTGATAAGACCTTACTGAGTCTAGAAGTTTCTTTATGATTCTAGAACATAGTTTCTTCAATCAAAAGGAATACATGACCATATCATATTCCTAGTTACCGTAACTATCTAGCAATTTTATTTATTTCGTTTATGCAGGAGCTGGTAGTGCTTCTAAATGAAAAATAATGCCGTTTTCCCCTCATGTTTTGTGGAAGTTAAGTATTAGTAAGGGTACTGTAAACCAAGTGCTCCAATATCACAGAAGTATCACATTGAAATAGGTTACCAGGTGGAAACCAAGTACTTCTGTTGTTACTATTGTTTTGATTTCCGTTCCAGACAGAACTTGATCAGATGTATTTAGACCCTATGATGCAGTAGTCTATAAAATATATGAATAAATCTTGCCTTGTATAGATGTAAAACTCTGCCTTATTTACTGTAAGAATTCAGAAGACTGGTCAAACTAGGGGGAAAAAAAAAAGTGGTCTCAGTGTTAAGGCCTCTGTAGAATTTGATTCACTACAATATAATTAAGGTGTTCTAGGTAGTTCCTTAAAGCAAAACCTTTTACAGTTGGTTGTTGATTTAGTTTATTCCATCAGAGAAACTCGTGCTCTTATATTCAGAAGACCTGAAATCTTTCACCTGCAACTATGTTTAGTAGGAACTGTGCTCTGAGTACATGATATTTTAGAAAAATGCTATTAATGCTAAAAATTCAATCTGTCAGGTACAGCACCCAAACTCAGTGGATTATTTTGATGTTCCTCTCTCTCTGCATTTGATATCAGTTGCAAAATGAGGACAGCAGAGTTTCCAGTGCATTTCATGCTGTGAAGATAAAGCCATATATTTACAGCATTTCAGTTCTGTGGTGATGAACACCATAGACAAGGCCATTATAAAATTAATAATTTTGTATTTATTGTTGTGTTTGGCTTCTGTCAGGTGAGCAGCCAATGATGGGGGCAAAAAGACCCTGGTTATTTGAGCCTGTCTGTCTTATGCAACAAATCAGGCTTAGGTCTGGTGGGGAAAATAAAATTTGATCATAATATTTTTATGGCCATTTGAACTTGCTCTGGCTCTTAGTTCCACGTGAAATACCTGAGAACAGTCATAACGGTCTACTCAATTCTCTATGGGGATACTTTGAAAATCAGAGTAGTTCTACTGCAACAAACTAGTCAAACTAATCAGCACTGTAGAAGTCTAAGCTGGATTTCATCTACAGAAAACACCTCTGGAGTATCTAGCAAAAGTTCAGTTAGGAAAGTGGACAGCATAGCTTTCTAAAGTGTTTGTTCTTCTGATTAAGGTGTGCAATGAAATCATATAAAGGTTCAAAACTTGAGAAAATAATATCAAGAAGAATTATGCCTGTTCTTTTGGTTTTATTTATATTATTTAATGTGTTCACTAATAGGTTGAACAGGAAAATTCATGTCCAATATGAGTTCAAATTTAAAGGACTCAGTCTTTAGATATGCTGAATCTCCTCAACTCCTTTTACATTAGAGTGTTTCATAGACTAAATACAGATATTTTGCAAATTCTAGTTGTATGAACAGCAACTCAAATTATAATCCTAATGCAATCGCAGTTTGTGATTATAATGGAAAATTAGTTACAGTGCAGCTGGATGTGCATAGACACCATTAGAGACTTAAATAGTACAACATGGCTTGTGATCTTGTCGAATGATCTGTGACAAAGGGAGAAAGCTTGATTCATCCTCAAACCAATAACAAATGTTTTTAGTCTCTCTTAAGGAGACAAATTTTGGTAGTAAAATGGTTGATATTTTAAGTCAGATGAAGTAAAAACTCAAAATGTTTAAAAGTGCCTCCTTTCCTACAAAGGGTACTCGTGTTTGGTGGATAAATAACACTTTGACAATGTTGATATAAGGTGGCTTACTTGAAAGGCCTATTTCCTATCTTTATCAAACTGTGATTTAAAAAACATTTTCCCTTCCCTTTTTCTTTTTTTTCCTAGGACAATGATACCATTTTACTTAGCTTTAGGGCTTCTCAATATTTATTGCTTTCCAGTCCTTTGTGCGTGTTGTTGTCTCATGTACAAATAGTGGATTTCTCTGTTTTACATAAAGATCTCAATTGTGTCTTTTTTATTTCTTTCCCTCCTGCACCAGCACATTTTATTCTGTCTTTTTTAAAATACCTAGGATAACAAGTGAATGGATCATCTTTAGGAAGATACTGTGAGCTGCCAGTCTTTCTAGCACATAAATGTTGGAAACAACAGAGTTTCAAATCATCCTCTAGTGATAACAAATACATACAGCTTTGTCAGTGTGAAAGGAGTCACCAAGAAAGAACTTTCTCTTTATTAGACTAGAGTAAATGTCATGTCAATTAATAATTCAGTAATATTTCTTCAGCTGCTATTTTCACAATAAACTATATTTGCCCGGTATTTGAACAAAAACAGATAATGCAATGATGTCTCCTCACTGTATTCAGGAAGTTCTGCTTGTCTTAAAATCTCTGCCTTGTTGTACAGTACCCTGTATTTTCATTGTTTATTCTACAGTATAATCAGTAACTACACTCAATAGTATAATAGATTTTTCAACTTCTCTTGATTTCATGGTGAGATTGTGATGAGCAACTCCCAGTTACTCTTGAGTTCACCATTAAGCTAATTGCATAATAAACCACAATCAATGAGGACCCTTAAAGATCACCACTTTATTTTCAGCTGTTATTGTTTTTAAACACAAATCTTGACAACCAATTTTAGCTAACACATAAAGTGGTATCCAGAGTGGAAAGGAGATTTGTATATAGGCATGAACACTGATACCTGTTTTATCTCAGTTACCAAACATCTTATAAAAGGAATATTTATATTTTCTAGTCCAACAGGATGTTAATATGCAGTCAGAACTGTAAGTGATTTAATATAAAATTAAACAATTGATCATTAGTTCATATTTCATGTTTTAATTTTTTTGTTTTATTGGTTGCTCTGTTTTCTAATAGGTTTTTTTCTTTGGGGCTTGTCTGAAAGAAAATATGCTATACATCTGAGCCAAACCACAGTAAAATTATTCTGCCTAACTCTGAGGGACCCAATCATTTCTCTTCATATTTTATAATAACATATGACATGTCAATTTAAACAAAATACACAATATTTGCTGACTTCAGTAAAAGATTGATATTAAAATAATATGTTGCTTCTAAGACCAGATAATTTAGCATACTGAAATGTAGGTACTATCTGGTATAGTAAATGCAATACAAAAGCCTAATATTTCCTTAAAAAAGAGTGTTTATATAGATAATATTTAGTGTCTAGAATGTTACACTTTCTCAGTGTGACTGTTTAGCAGAAAACTATTTTTTTCTACACTTATTGTACAATACATTTTAAAATATGGGTATCACTTCTAAACATTTTAATGGAAACAAATATCGTAAAATATTTGTAAGATCCTTTTTTTTCAGGCAATGGGGTGGGTGGGTGTGTCTGTGTATGAATGTCCATGTATTTTAAGAAAAAATCTTACTCTCTTGAGTTTGGTTCTTTCTGAATTTACCCTGGGTGAGCCACCACATGTTATTCTATTTGCTAAAACAACAATAAAACAACATCCATAAAGCCTCCTCCTGCTATTAGAGCAAAACTTTGACACAATTCTCAGATTTCTAGACAAGCTAACATACATTACATCTTTTACCATAAAATTTTGCTCTCACTTTCACTTGTTCTGTATGGCCACGTATCCTATTGTGCTGGGTATAAGCCAAGTATACCTCCCTAAACTTCTTGCCTCCTTGCTTTTTCCACAAGTAGTGGATGGGATGTAATCATCTGTATTTGCTATTTAGTGTTATTTTTCTCACCTCCTTCCCTCAAATGGTGCATTTCTTGTCCAGCTTAATTAACACTTGACCCTGAAAATCTAGACCCAGTAGCACAATTTCTCAGATCTCTGAGAGCTCTGCTAAACCTTCTTGTACCCAGATTCTTTCTAGCTTTCCCCCTTGATTACCAGTCCCATTCCTGACATATCACTCAGAAACATTCTCTACAGCAATCAGGTTCTTCCCAGAATAGTTCCATACTCTGCTGCCGCTAATAGCACATGAGGGCTGTTCAAGGGGGAGGAAACATGGTGGAAACAGCACAGCCACGTTAGTTACTGTCGCACTCAGGGCCACTCAGGACACCTTTGCACAGAGCCAGAGGACAGGATGACTGTGCAAAGGCTGCTATGATTCTGCCATCTCAGCAAAGATACACAGCGGGAAACATCCCAGTCTGAGCTAGGCATCTTCTTATCTCCCTTCTCCTCATTCCCACTCATGCAAAATTGTATTTGCCTCTGCAGATTGCTAACAGTTTATGATTAATGGATCTTCTCAGGCCATTGTAGCAGATTACCACCAGCAAGAAGGAGGTTTTGGATGCTCAGCCAAACAAAACTCCAGGCATTCAGGTGTTCTCTTTAGCTCAGATTTTAAGCTCATTCTTCTCTCACATTTTTATGTATAATGCAAAGTTGAAAGTGATATCCTACATCTTTTTCAAAACATTTTTGTTGCAGTGAATCTGTGACTTATTGTTGTCCTTTAGGTAGAGCTGCAAGTAGACTGTCTTGCTGTGCATTCCTACATGTATTTTTTGTTATATTAATGGCATGAATTGCATGATTCTTAAAGCAGGAATTGGGAAAAAAGGTTTTTTTGACAAAAAAAAAAGACTGCTTTTTCAGTTTGGGTTACCTGCAAATAAGAATAGGCTCAGAAGTAGAAATAATTTCCTATTCATGATGATCAAACTTCTGGAGGAAAACAAAACAAAAGCCAAACAAATCATGATTAGTTTGCTCTTTAGAAAAAAACAAGATATGAAAATCCACTCCAAATGATATAATATTTTATGTGTTTAAGTAAAATGTGTATTTGGCTTCTCTTTAAAGAAGATATAAACTTTGTGACATTTTCGTTGGCCTTTTGTCTACATTTTAATGTTTTGTGTTGTATCTATGGTCTGTCACTGAAATGTACCTGATTTTTTGAGTTCTCTATAGTAATTTTCTGTTGAAAAGGTACCTGCTCATCTGTTGGCCCATTAGCAGGTTAAGTATTCATTAAAGCCACAGAATCTTGTGTTTATGTCCAGTGAGCTGTAGCATAGATCTTTGTAACAAGCTTGCCACTGAATATTTGCAGAAGAAATCTCATTGCAAATCTGACTGCAGTGCCTATTTAACTATACCACTTTTTTTTGCTTCTTGTGACTGCTTGTCTACCACGTGGAAAGAGCATCCTGAAAACATTTGAGGAGATTTTGAGGTCCTATAAATTTTAGAGAAAAAGTCATGGATATGCCTATACACTTTTTGCAGTCCGTGTTATAAATTCGGGACTCAAAATAAACTTACATATGACTAAATGTAAAGTGTAATAGTTTCTTCCCCCCCCCCTTCTCCAAATAAGGTGTAAAATTGTACACAAGTAAAATTCAATTCCCCGTCAAAAATTTTGCCATTTTTAGTGTCAATTGGAAACTCAGGAGGGACCGTAACTGGGATGTAATATTAGTGTAAAGTTTTCCAGAATGGGAAAACAAATCTGAGAAGTTTAGAATAGTTTTAAATACAATACCTACACTGCATTTTACAGAGAGGGGGAAATTACTTGTAGTTCAGTTTTACCTTGGGATAGTGGGCTCAGAGGTACCATCTCATGGAAGAAAGTTATCATCCCAAGCTTTATTTGAGGAAATAATATTTAACATCCAGAATTTCTTTAAATAGTTTTTGCTGTCTTACCTAAGAAATCTGGTCAAAATCATGATTCCTGTAAGTATTAACGGAGAATAATTTTGCCACAAAATTGAACTGAAGGCTATGTGAGGACAAACAGAAACTAGAGGGTTCTTCATACTAAAAATGTGTATTTTGAAACTTTGTCCTGCTTCTTTCCCCCCCTTCCCATCATCAAAGATATGAAAGGCCGAAGCCCACTTATCTCAAGCACTTTCTTTCACAATTTCCCAGTGTGATTGCTACACTCATTTGGGATACTTGGCTGATAGATCCCTGGCTTTCATCTTGCAACAGTGGAAAGAAGGGCATTCTCGGTGACAGGCAAAAAATATGAAACAAACTTCCTACAAAGCTGATCCCAAACAAGTGGAGCCTCTTTCACATGACTTTCAAGCTCAGTACCAGGCACATCTGTATTAACTGACATTCCCCAATAGCTATGTAGTAATGACACTGAACACAGGAGGAATCAACCTCCAGAACATTATTGTAAAGAAACAGCTTCAAAGCAGAGAAGGAAAAGCAGTACCTTCTAGAAGTAATTTTGATGTATCTTTAATCATTTCTATGTGCTCAAATGCTCCAATGATTAGTGCCATAGATATATCTATAAATAAATCACAGATGTTGGAAAACATCTCTGAAACATAAGCTGAAGTAGTCATCATATGTAATGCACGTAAGAAATAATTAATTAGCTGTGTGAGTGAGCTGACATGGAAGTACAGCATGTTAATTTGCAGAATTTGCTTTGAGGAAGGCAAGCTGTTCCTTAACTGTACAGGAATGAAAGTTGCTTATACAAAATTAAGTTCTGTAATCAATGGCAAAACTTCTTTAGCACTTGGTAAAAACACTGCAGTTAAAAGTGAATCAGTATTTCAATTATAAACTCAAATGTTGAAGTATGATGTTGCTACCATTATAATATTATTCCAGTAAATGCAGGACTGGTGGAAATGAAAGTAAAAGGAGGTTAACACATCAAATTAGTGACAAAAGTGAATACAATGACAGCAGCAATAAAAAAAAAAAAAAATTAAAAAAAAAAAAAGAGAAATAACAACTAGAGGAAAAAAGTGCTAGCATTAAAATAAAGTTGTCAAGAATCTGAAATACTATCTCATGATCTGTAGTAGTGTAATAAAATATTAAGTTCTGTATTGCCAAATGCCATACTGTCATCTAAAATAATGAGGAGGGGAAAGAACTATGATCACTAGGTAAGATTTCAAGAGATCTTCAAGTCTTCGAAGTGGAATAGAACAGTTTCATTCTATGCTGGAGATGAAAATCTACCCTACTTGGAAACAATCAAAGAGATTATTACTAACAAGATGTTTGGAAAGTTAAGAACAGAATATATTTTCAAGAACTTTACCAAGAAATAGGAGGTTTGAAATAGCATGGTAGTTAGCAGTGGAATTTGAATCACATAAAAGGTTCTTACGGGAGGGTGCTGGCTGCTGGGAAAGTAGTCACTTTAAAAGCTCCAGGAAATGTGCCACTAAAAAAGCCATCATTAATAACAGCTGTTATGTGGCAGGAGAATCAGAAGAAGGAAAATCATCAAACATAAGGTAGAGTGAAAGTGGTCATGTTTTTATATAAGGTGATGTTAATTGAGTTGTGTAGGCAGAGCAGGGAGCAGTTAGACTTTGTAATAGCAGAAGGATAATTAACAGTTACAGAAAGGAAGGAAAACCCACTTGAGTTAAACAATATTAGATGTGCAGTATATTTTTTTTTTTTTTATTGGAAAAGTTCTGTTTATTTTTCCCTAAACAACAGATTAAACTTGATTTAAAAACAATGACTGTGTAAAGGATGAAAATATTAGCAAGGTACTTTCAAGGTGATAGATTTGTAAGTCAGAGTTTCAACATTAAAAAGGATTTCTTAGTTTTAGAATGGAAAATAAGTTACATAGTACAGTAGTTTATGTCACTATGATCAAAATCTTACACTGATATTTAAGAGGTTAGCATAGAAAACAGCTATATATTGCACAAGGGGGATGAAAATCATAAGTATAAAACCAAAATCATCTAAATTTTAGGATTGTTATACAATGGAATGGCAGTGCATATTTGCAATTACACTTCTATAGGTTTTTCTGATTTTGAGTGTTGAGGTAAATTGGATGTTGATTAACTTTTTCTAAAAATAGGATGTAAATCATATGATGTTGTTGGGTTTTTTTTATTATTGTGACAACTTAGAAATTCATAATCGTCTATATTTCACTATCATCTCTGAGTTTTTTAAATAGTACTTGTCCACTGGTAGACACCTGTGAATTCAACTTATCTTAAAGAAAAAATATTACTGATATACTTAGATTTATAGAAATGTGTAATTTTAATTTAGAGACTGAGAACAAACACAGTCAACATTTACTAGAAAGTTATAAGTAAAAATTAAACTGTGTTTAGCTAAAAGACAGATACAATACTAAAAAGGCAAGGAAAATGTCAGGTTATGGAATTTAAGGAGTGGAGGGATAGTTAGAAATAGAGAAACAAAGAATAGTTGTAAAATCTAAGAAATAATAAAAGAAGCAAGATCTTTAAATAATCCCAATTTTTAGGGGTAGTTTAGGTTAATTTGAAAAGAAAGGACCCAGATATGAAGACTTTTCTCAAGAGTACAAATTGACTTTGAGAAAGTACAGGTAATAGGATGGGGAAGATAAAAATGGCTTAAAAATAAAGGACTAAGCAGGAAGTGTGCTAACTGTGACAAGGTAGACTGTTTCATACTGGGGAATCTGCATGAAAAGAAATAAGGCTGGATGAAGTATAATTTATAGAGCAATAACATAGCCAAGGACAATGGTCCAAGATGTCTTACTGAACATACATGGACTTTGCATAACATTTAAAGAAATTAATTGTAACAAGCAGTGTCTGTAAGAAAAGGTAAATGTGCATGAGATAAAAAGAGTAAATTATATGAGAAGACAAAAAGGAAAAGAAGAAAAGGGTTAGAAAGACCAAGAAGAATAGCAGAGCTGGAAGCTTTAGAGAAAAAAAAAAAATCTATTGAGAGTAATAGCTGCATTGTAGCTAGAAAGTAATAGGGATTATTAGAGGAAGGTGAAATTAGATGAAGTGACGTAAAAGCAAAGAGTACTACAAGGTCATCTATAGCAATGAGCTATACAAACGCTGACAATTTTACAATGGATTTTCAATAGTGTGAACTGATCCTAAGGTGTAGTAGCTTGAGTGTAAGAGAAGAGAAAGAAAGAAAAGGCTATGTTGCAGCATATTTGTTTTTAAAAATTCAGTCTTTTCAACAGCTTAAGCCTCTGATAGTTCCTTAGTGACTTGATTTGCCAAGTGGATTTTTGTCCCTCACTTGGTATTTTCATTTCACTGCATTCTCTTACCCCAGGTTTCAGTAAATATTATGTAAAAAAATTAAAATTATGTCATGTTTAATTTAATACCTTGGATGAATTGGGTTCTCCTGCCTACTTAGTGTAAATATCTCATTCAGGATTGCTTTAGGAGGATGTCCTTTCTGACTATTGATGGCAATACAAGGGTCCCAAAATGCAGGGAAAATATCCAATTCAAAGTATCACTCCCTACAGCTATGGATTTCAACTCGAGATTGTATCTCAAAATCACTTTTTGTACTAACCTACTGCTCTACTAAACACTAGTAAAAGAAATCAATCTGGAATTCCCAGAAGCCCAGGGAGAATTCTCACATAGCTTTCACTGTAAGTGCATTCAGTTTGCAAGGGTTGATCTAGAATCATGGTATCTCAGAAGAGCATACTGTTAAAAGACATTGAATCTTAAAAAAAAAAAAAGAAAAAAACCAAAAAAGACACTGACCCAGAAGACTGCAAAGTTGCCAGGCCAGATATGTGTACACCTGCCTTTTTATACCAAGCCAGGGATCAATGATAATGCATTGCTTGGAATGCCAATCACATTATAGTGTCTGAGAAAAACCTGAAAACTATCATTATACAAGAATTACAGCAGTGTGTTCTGCACTGAAATCTCACTGTCTCTTTTGTTTTTTAACTTGCAAATTTTGTCGCTTAGTATGTGAAAAATCCCTCCCCTTTCATCTTTTAATATCACTACTCCTTTTGCATGTGGAAGTAGATTGCTGTTTTGTTTTGTTTTGTTTTTCCAGGCACTTTGACTGAAGTGAAAGTGAAGTATGTGAAATGCATACATCATGATCTACATAATGGTCTTGTTTGGTTTTGTGTTTTATTTCACAAATGAATAGGGGAAAGGGTACACACTTTTATTTCAGCACATTTTTATACAATCTGAACCCTGGAAAGGGGTGAAAATAAGAACACAAACTTTAGCTCACCTCTGAAAAATGCTGCAATACTTCATGAAGCACTACAGAAAATAATAATAATAAAAAAAAAAAAAGCTTGAATGGGCTTCGGCCAATACCCCAAGGAGAAATCAGGTGATTCTCCTTGTGTTTCTGCAAAGCTTTTTCCACCCCCCTGCAATGGTCCTAGAATGGGAAAGGGAGGAGAGTATATGACGAGTTCATTAACAGCAGATACAAAGAGAAGGGGAAGGGAGATGCTGAAAGCTGTTTTCTGTCCTTGTCAAACTGCAGTTTAAAGCTGTTGCTTATTTAATGCTTCTTAGAGTGACAGGGAGGGAAATGCAGTATCTGAATTCAACTAAAGAGGCATCTATAAAATATAGTAGTGCAACTACATTCAAGCTCACTTTGGACATTAACATTCAGAATTAAAGCAATTGAA
Source organism: Todiramphus chloris collaris (assembly GCA_025345505.1). Classification (NCBI taxonomy): domain Eukaryota; kingdom Metazoa; phylum Chordata; class Aves; order Coraciiformes; family Alcedinidae; genus Todiramphus; species Todiramphus chloris. The sequence continues at coordinate 3,676,604 of JANVCC010000041.1, forward strand.
ACATATTAAACCTTAGTGGAGTAAGGAAACTTATTATGAAAGAGAATGTCTACACAGAGGATTTGTGTAGTTAACCTTAGCCACTCTACAAAACAATATTGAATTTCTTGATTGTTCTGAATTGCCAGGTCCTTAGGATCTTGTGGCAGCTCTCAGTGACTCCTTTGCCCACTCTGTTCACCAGCTTAGTATGCCTCACGAGACTCGGGCCCCAGTGAGGGTTTGTGTTGTACTATATTTAATTAGGCCATTACTCATTTTGTTGTTGATACCTGGAATTTAATGAAATGGCTTCTAAGAGCACCAATCCTTAACAATAAATTATATCTACCCTGCAGTAATAAAATCTGCTTTTAAAATGCGGTTCAGAGGTGTGGTCTCAGTCACTGACTGGGACCTATGTGCTTGGCCATAAATGTTAACCATCACAAAGCCTCTGAGAAATTACATACTGGAACATATATATATTTCAATTTAACTCTGAGGGTTGAGGACTGTTGAGGAAAGGACAATGCTTTGTTATTAGGTCTCTTGGCAGGTGGGATGACTTGCATTTTGCTTTCGTAAAATTGGTTTCTTCTGAAGATAACACGCTCTAAACACTTGGCAACATCATGAATCTATGGGCCTTCTTTACATGGTATAAGTCCACTGAGTAGAAATGTAGAGACATTTTATTTCTAGAGAATGCTCAATACCTGCAGCTAACCCACTGCTATGTTTTGTTTTACAACTAAACATATAATGATGGGTAAAAGAGGTCTTTGTACTTTTTCTATCAAATTTTGTTATTAGTCAGAGACAGCTTTCTTACTACATAAGTAGTCTTCTTGCACAGGAGGACCCGATTCTTCTGTTCTCCTAGGATTTTTAGAGATTGATCTCACTCTCTTTTGTTATAATTTATCTATTTAGGAAAGAAGGTTGTCTCACAGTTTGAAGTCTCTCTAGTAGAGAGCCCAGGGAAATCTGGCTTCCCTGAGTGCTTGAAGGCTACAGAGACCGCAGTTCACAGCCCAGATTCTTTTACTGACCTAGCTGTGGTCCTTCACTTTTGGGATCCCAGATGAAGATGTTCAGTTCAGATATATTACTCAGGAGACGTTCTTAGAATGTTGAATTCTGTTCCTACTTACGTCCCCCATCTGTAAAATGGGGACAAATATTTCTATCAAGTACTTGTCAAAATAAAAGCAAATCAAATAAACAAATAACTGTGACAGGTATAACTTGTACCCTTCAAGCAAGCACAAAAAATTTTAACATATTTTAATTACAAATTTAAAATGCAATTTTTTTTTTTCTATTTTTTATCTTTTTTTTAATTAATTGTCTGTAGGCTGGTTTTGAATGGGAAGGATAAGGAATATAGTGGGAGTTTAAGGCAGGAGGTACTGTTCTTTTTCCTACAATAAAAAAAAAAGAAAATCATGATAGCTCAGATTTCACTCAAGTCTTAAAAAGAGCAGCATTCAGCCTGTCTCCTGAGGTTTTTCCCAAACAAAGTTACTGTTGATGCTTCCTCCACAGACGTGGCCAGAGAAACCCATAAAACATTTATAATTCCCAGATTGTTAATATAGAAACATCATTAAAATATGGAAACTTGTGACTATAACTGCTGGTGAGGAGGCAGAAGAAAGAGCAATGTTCTTAAGGTAGAAATTTCTTTCATCATTGAGGGGAGGGGATGGGGATAGATATCTTGTGATGACTTTGGTGCAAGCCCTGGGTTATAAATGGAGTGACAAAAGGAAAATAAAGATCAGATGTGTGTTCCCCTGCCCCCTGCCCCCCCATATCTCCAGAAGCAACATTTCCCATTTCCCTGCTTCTGCCTGTCCCACTCCCCAGAAATGTTATTCTATCTCTTAAACAAAGAAAGAAGACAAAATCCATCAGGGAGATATGTGCCTTCAGCAGGCTTTAGGAAGATTCTGGCAAGGCTTAGCACTCTCTCATCAGAGAAAATAAGCCTGATTTTATCAACAGAATGTAAACATTAAATAGCAGTTTCTACCCATATCTGCATTTTTAGTTTCCCTTTCAGACTGGGGAGTCAGAGGAATAAGCTTTTTTTCCTGATCCCTGTTACAATGCTGTCATCTGTAAAAAGTCATCTGCTCCATCAGAGAACCTAAATGCCACTAAACAGAACCCACAGGGACAAGTGGAGAATTCAGACATGAATACAAAGAACTCACAAGAACGTTAATCTTTTCAAGAACCAACTGACAGTACATTTCAGAAAGCATATATAACTCAATTAATGTTTGTGCTCACAAAACCTTTTAATTTATGAACTATTGCTCCAGGGGTTTGTTAAACAATTAAAATGAAATCTAGCTTCTCCCCTAAATTTTGCAAAGCATATTTTATAAGTTGAATTTCTGCAGCTTCAGCAGGAACAGTAGTTCTATGTGACCCTGATAACAAGGGAGGAAATCTTACTGCTCAGCGATCTGCTGTCATCAATGGACAAAAATTAAATGCTTTTGCTAATCCTTTCACTCTCTCAGTAGCCATTGACCATGAAGCTTTGTTGACCTTGCTGGAAACCCTGGCAAGAATTATTGAGAGGCACTTGAGTGAGCCATTCATTTTTCCCAGGAAAGAACCAAAGGGTAGTAGCTGATGATTGCTCTTTTGCCTTGATGTGGTCTTATGCAAGACATTCTGTTCCTCCTATTTGATACACGTGCTGCACTGTTAGAGCAATCCAGTGATACATTGTAAATATTAATTTTGGATCTGATTTGAACTGTACAATTACAGCCATGGTCATACTGGAACCACGGTCCAAACCAGATACAGAGCTATTGCTGCTAAGTTAACTGAAAAAAATTCTTAGATTTCCCTGTTAATGTAGATATTTTTAACTCACTTTTCACAGTAAGACCAACTGTTTAAATGCCTTTAAATGCCTTGGCACTTTTAAATGGTCAGCAGCAGATATTCTTTCTTTAAGTGGTTTTCAACTGTTGTTTGAGTTGAGAACATCACTGCAGTAATCTCTGATGTCCCTCTTCAGTGCTGGGATTTCAATGTTGCACCTTGTAGCTGTGGTTACATGCTGAGCTCTTCCAGCTTCCCACCTGTTAGCCTTTAGCAATTTGGGCCTACCCAGCTTCTACAATTACTTCTCATTTAAATGCACCTTGATTAGAGAAGCTGAGGTCAACCAGCCTTCCAGCCAGTCTTGCTGCCCCTCGAGGAGCTGATTTTGATCTTTCCATCCCACAGGAAATTTCTAGACTTTTCCTGGTGGATTTAGTTCTTTGTCTGGATATGTGACCATTCTGATGTCTTTTTTAGACTATTTTTAATTGTAAAAATGCAGTTTTAGGAGTTCCTGGATTATTTTGTTTACGAACAAGTTTAATGAACAGGCTGAACTAATTAAGCTAAAAAATGGTATGGAAGAAATCGGAAGTGATGAAAGCTTACTCTAGCAGTTTTTCTGAAGGAAACTTAAAGTTCTTTAGATTAAGCTGTCTAGTAAACTGCTCATTTTCCCCTTGTGAATAAGGACACATATCATTGAAATTAAGCCTTTTTGCCTTGAATAAAATAAAACCAAGGTGTTTTTAAAGATGGATTCCCCTTTTTTGAACTTCCTTAGACAACAATTATTTCTAAATCTTTAGAACACAGGCAACATTCCTAGTGATACTTGAAAGCATTTAAGCTAAAAATTGCTATTGGCAGCCTTCTTGTTATTATATTACAAGCTTTCAGGATGCACAAGACCTCTGTTTTACAAACCCTTACAAAAGTATTGGTGCAATTCCCTTATTTGCTAGTGAAATGAAGTTTATCACATAACTAAGTTATATGGCTTTCTGCAGGTAGAAAATTTGATCTTCAGCTATGGAATCATTTAGCTTGGGAAAGACCTTAAAGTCCAGCCATAATCCTGACACTGCCAAGGCCAGCACTAAACCATGTCCCTAAGTGCCACATTTGGCTAAGGCTAAGCTGATTCTGGCTTTCCTCTGGCTCTTGGAGAAGCTGATTCACTTCTCTTTAAGTAGATAGAAAATACACACAGGAGTGAAAAGCATCTTGTTCTCTAAGTATGAGCTATGTCATTGATGCATTTTTATCTTGTTAGTGAAGATCCTAAAAGTGGGTGAAGAACTACAAGTTTGAGAGTGGCATGCTCTTGTCACGACTTGTTAAAAACTCATTCTTCAGCACTGTGGTGTTTGGTCACCTCCAGGTGCTTCAAGAAACATGGACGTTACCTTTAGCCATGTGGGGAATAACACACAGGCTAGAAGGTAGATTTTACTCCTTTAATTGCTATTTGCCTCAGATATTAATTGTTAATTTTCTATAAAATCGTGATGTAGTTCACATTATCTGTGAACAAAGAATATGATGGGCGAGTTTCAGAAACTACATGCAAGGTTTATTTGAGAAACAATGTGGTTCCACAGTTCCTTGAAACTTTCTTAATTCCTATTTATAAGAGCTCCAAAGTCCCATTAAAAAAAAAAAAATCAGTAAGGACTTTTTTTTTTTTATTCAGTGATGAAATAGGTTAATTTCATAGCTGACTTGAAATCTTGTGACAAGTTCTGGTATTCTATTATGCCATTATTAGTAGAAGACATAATCCCTTGCAGCTGTGGTAACTCATGATAACGCACAATATATACCCATCAAGATATCTCCTGACAGCAATGAAATTAACTCGTGTCACCCCTGTGTCTAACAGAATGTGCTTGCAGCTGCTTCTTAGTATGCTATTTCAGATACCAATGAATTGATATATGAGGAAAACATATCTATTAGAAATGATTGCTCATACTGAAATTTTGTCTGCCTGTGCTGTATATTTGATGATGGCTGTTTCAAGCAAGGTAAGCAGACGTTATAGCCAAGTAATCAAAAGTAGAAGAATTCATAGTTATTACTTCTGAAATGTATATTGTCTTGAACTTCAACCGGATCTACATAACTGTCCTGCACAGTTACCTTTACTCCCCATACATCCTTGGTAAGGTTGCCATTCACTTGTGTGTCCTTCGGCTCAGAATCAATGTGTGAGCTAAAGCCATTGGAATGTCTACTCTTGCAAGGAGCTATTTTGATGTTACGGATGAAATAACTGTTACACTTTTTTTTTTTTTTTCCTACCTCCTAAAATAATGCTTCTGGTACAGAATGTATATGTTTATGAAGCTTTGAGATCATATTCTTTATAGCTAGTTCCAAATTGCTGGGATGAAAATACATTTTATGGTATTTCTAAGCAGAGGAGGAAAGTCAATCAGATGATAGCGGGTACATTTCAGCAACACAAAGGCTGTGCTTTTAATGACTTTTTCAAACAAGTGTTTTGAAATAACAATTGAATAAGCAAAGACATAAACCCCACTATTTACTGTCACACGTATTCTCACTTTCTGACATGTTTCCATAATCAAACACTTCCCACGTCACAAACATTATCCAAACACTTTGTAGTGCCAGCACAGTAAGAGTTATCCACAACTTAACTTCATTTACTGATTCCCTGATGACTAGACCACTTCTGACTTTCATTTTTTATTTAAAAACAACAACAACTGAACTCCAAATTAGACTCATGGAATACCCTCAATTTAGCTCTTTTAATAAAATGGAAAAGTTGAAAGCATCTTGGTCACAAGGGGAAGTTTTACTTAAAGCTCGAGTCCGGCCATCAGCATGACAGAAATAAAAGACAGCTTTGAAAAGCCCAGGCTATGGGCTTTACTGCTGTTCTGTGATGCTTCCCTTGTGGCAAAGCAGCTTTTAGCTTTAAATTTTTATTAAATAAAATAAAAAAAACCCCAAAACAAAATAGAATGCTTTTTTTGTTTGTTCCCTGCCCCCACACTGATCTGGGCAGATCCTATTTTCAGAAACAAAAGCCAATAACTGTATAAAAATAAACAAAATACTTACTGTGCAGAGGATGTGATTCTCAACATTTGCAAGCTAGAAAAATATGTATTCTTCCTATAAATAAAGGACAGATTCATTCTGAGGCTCACAGGCATTTGACAGCACAAACGGACACAAGCTGGATTTATAAACAGCGGGGTTTTACAGCCTGTATTTCATACAGTGTGACATTATAAATTGTAAATTTACAACATGTAATTAATGAAGAAATACTGGAGCTGTGTCTCAAAGAGCAGTGCAATTACATCTTAACAGAAAAAAAAAAAATTATTGACACTAAAACTCTCCCACTTAGGTTCTCAAAATGGCATGAAACATTTTAATGGCAGTCTACTGAGAGGCTAATATCCTTTGCTGTACTTTGAAAGTGTAAGGATAAACGTTTTAAAGCCAGAGGTTATTAGGGGAAAGGTGTGTCAGTGAGAGTGTATGGTGCTGCAAGAGTTTTGATTGCACAGCTTTGGGATTGCTATGTGGATCTTGCCTTTCGAACCTTCAGGCACCTCTACCCCCCTAAGACATTGAACCTCTTAACCGATACATTGATTTAAAGCTGTTTTAGAGAGGCCAGCTGTGATCCAGCTGAAAAAGGTTAGGTGCCTGGACCTATAAAAACAAACATGAGAGAGTGTCTTTGCTACACTAAAGCAGCTGCCTCCCACTTTTATTTTCAGTCTGTTTGCAAGTCTCTCTGCCTGGCCCTCCTCCCAGAAACCACCTGCTACTGTTCCTGCAGATGTTGTACTCCTGCTCTGGAGAAAAGATTGCAGAAATCTGTACATAGGCAGCATTTTTCAGAATTTCTGATAATTTTTATGAATTGTGCAAGTTGTTCTGTGGATAGTTCTTTTCATAGAATCATAGAATGGCTTGACTTGGAAGGGAACTTAAAGATCACCTAGTTCCAATGCCTGTGCCATGGACAAGGACACCTCCCACTAGACCAGGCTTCTCAGACCCTCATCCGGTCTTGCCTTAAGCACTTACAGGGATGAGGTGTACACAATTTCTCTGGCTTTCAGGTCTCTTAATACCTTGGAGTATTATTTATTCTCCTCTCCTCTGCTTCTCTCTTTGTACTGCCTGGGTTGTTGCCTTTCAAAGTAGGTGTGAGTTATGTGTTGCATTGGTGAAGGAACAATAGACGGGGAATCATGAAATTGGCAGAAAAAGTCACACCTGGAGTTGCAAGTATCATCAAAGGATTTGTTAACAAATCAGAGAAGGTACTTGTTTTATTTTTTAATTTTTATTTAATAAACAACCCACTTTTATGTAGTTCTCTGAAGGCTGCAAGGGTACAACAGGGGTCAAAACCATAACAAAACTTTAAAACTAATTGCTGTCCAGGAATTGATTCAGACTGGAACAAGTATAGAAGAAGGTTACTAGGATGGTCAGGGGAAGGAGAAGAGTACGTGCTGAAAGAGCTTAGATTGTTCAGCCTAGGAAGATGAAGGCAGAATGTAGGATATTTTGGCATAAAAACATTAGAAGTTTTAAACACCAGGCAGACAGAGGAACTGTTGGAACTGAGTGCCAACACTGTTAACTGTCCCTGAACAAGTTTGCATTGAAAAAGTAAGATGGTTTCTGACATTCACAGATTCTGAAACACACTTCTGAGAGGAGTAGTATCTAAGCAGTTAAGACATCAGTAGATGAATGAGATGATACTTTATGGCTGCTTATGATAGCAGGGGCTTGATTTGATCACACAGATTTTTCCCTTTCCTGTCTAAAATTCTGATGTATTGTATTTTTAAAATCTTAGGAAAATATACATATTGATTGGTGCAGCAAGCTCAAGGCAGAGATCAAATGACTCTGTTAAAAACTGTTACAATACCTCTCTTGGCCCACCCAACAGAACAGTCAAATTAAGCTTCTTCAGTAATGTTAAAACCTAAATAGCATTACTGAAGTCTACAGTGCTCTGAAAAGTTGTAACTCATCTGACTACACTGTAGCCTTTGGCAAATTATTTTGCTGATTAAAAGTTTCCCTTATATTTCTATGCCTCAATTTTCTTTGGCTTGTACTTCATAAAGGGACAAATGGATAATTGAGAAGGCACAGAAGGCAGCACTGTTTTTATGATTCTACTATTGCCATAGTGCAATGAGTTTCATTTGGAAACGTAAGGAAGAAAGTAAAGACTCGGTATGGAAACTCCAATCTGAGATTCAAGGTTTTTATATGGATTTTTAAAGTAATTTTCTTTTCCCATATGATAACATCTTCTCATTTTCAGGGTACATTTAAATACAATTATTTTTTTCTTTTTCTTTTCTTTTTTTTTCCTACATATTGTATTAAATGTTGTGAAGCTGATGAAATTTTGCAGCAGTGGAAGCAGTAGAAGCTTCAAAGATGGAGAAGCAGCAGCTAAACTGTTGAAGAACTTAGAGCTCTGGTATTTGTAAGACAATCTATCTTTGCAAAATATACTTTAAAGTATATTGCTTAATAAGCATATTCTGTGTCAGCTGCTTACTCCAGTATTTTATTCTGAAAAAGCAAGGTATGTATGCGAGTAGTTAGGGAAAATATTTTCCAGGGAATGAAAAAGGCTGAGAGCTAACTGAATTAATTGTAAGTGGATGATGCAAATTAGAAGTATACATTTTTTTCCCAGATTATTAAGTATGTTTAGTGAAAATCAAATTCATTAGTAAAGGATAAACACACATGCTATAATTAAACTGTATTTACCTTTGACGTATGGCTGTCAGTTGAAAATATCCACAATTGGTGGTTATAAACTTTCTGATGAAAGTGGCTCCTGCCAAAACCCTGGTGTTCTGTTGAAGATTAAAGCAAATAACTTGTGGTTTCTTTATTATAGCTGGCTCTGACAGCATGTATAAACTGACGGGAAATTTCTATCGAATTCATAGTGTTTCAGGATTCTGCTAGATATGCATATGCACGGACAGCAAGGTTCAGTGGAATTTCAGCTTTAACAGGAAATGGTGGGATATGAATTGCTGAGGAGACAGGGTTTTGGGGATGTCCTGCTTCCCTCCAAATTCTGTAGAGGGAGGTAAGAGTAGGTGATTACCTCGTCCAGCCTTGGCAACAAGGAGTATTTTCCTCTTTCCTCCCTCTCACAGAAAACAAAATGTAAACAGGTACCTGTCGGAACAATTCCTAAGCAAGCACTCGGTGTGCTTGGAACTCTGGAACTGGAAGCAATAAAACTGCTTGAGACTGAGGTTACGCCTAAACTAATTGCCCAGGTGCAGTGCCATGCTTCAGAGCCTAATCTGCTCCAAGTAATTGTAAACTTACCTGCTTGTGGATGTTGAACATATTGCTTCATTGTAATATTTAGATCTAACCCAAATGAATCATCAAAAAGCCAGGAAATAGCCAAACTGAAGCTGTTTGGGTTATTTTGTGTAATCACCTGTGGTCTGTGCATTGCAGTAGCATTCTTAATTACGCAGCAACAGTATACTCTTTCTATGGGATCACTGCCTCATTCACTGACCACACTTGGTGTGAGGTAAGTCCAGGCTGCAGAGTGAATTGCTATGATATAGAATATTGTATGTTACACTCTGTAATGTCTGAATGATGTCTTGTGAAGCAGAAGGATGTCTACTGCTTCTTGCACTGAAATGAGTATATAGTGTGTGGTGAATGGAATAAGGGTCAGCTGCAAGGCAAAGATGAGTTTCATGGTTTCAGGGACATCTGGCTTTCATCGCTTTCTTTGCCAGGAACTTTGTGTATGACTTGCTGGAAGTTCCTAAAGATGTCTTCATTTCAGTGGCTCATTAGTAAAATGGAGGGTCATTATACTTCTTGGTTAAAGAGGGAGTTTTTGCAGGTACTGCATAAAGCTTTATGAAGCGAACTAAAAGCTAATGGAGCATCAATTGAAAATTTAAGAAAGTAGAGTCTTTGTTCAGGGCAGGGTTTGGCCAGTACGAAGTACAGGAGCCACAGTTCTGAATAATAGGCATAAAAAGTGTGTTGAACATTTTTTTCTTTCAACAGGGTGGTGGGTTGACCCTGTGTTGGGGTTTTGGGGAGTTACTCTGTTTTCCTTCTTCTCTTAAAGAATTTTTCCATACTTGTTTGTCAGGGAGGTAAATTGCTGTACTTAAGAGAGACAAAAGGGCCTGGCCACAGGGGGACGGGTCCAGCCAGCCCAATAAAGGGGGTTGGGTGGAGCCCCTAGGGCTCTTTCTTGGTTTGCTCCCTGCATTTGAGGAGGAGAAGCTGCCCTCGTGGTGCAGAGAACTCATCCCCGCTGCGTCTCCTGCTCTCCTTCTGCCCCTGCTGCCTACCAAGGATCCGCGGAAGAACACCGGGATCAGCTTGGAGAGAGGTCGTCCCTGCTGCGTTTCCTGCTTTTCCTTCTACCCCTGCTGTCTCCCGAGGATCCTGGGCACCGGGATCGGCTGCCCAGGGGGTTTGTGACACAGGCCTTTCATCGGCCATTGCCCGTGAGGCCTGAGCTGGCTCCGGAGCGGCGGGGAGACCATGGCGCCCTCCCTGCTCCCCGGGAGCCCCGAGAGGCTGGGGCTGGGTGCCTGGCGCTGTTTGCTGTTACTGACGTAGTTACTGTTGTTTGATTGCCTTGATATATAGATATTTAGTAAAGAACTGTTATTCCTATTCCTCATATCTTTGCCTGAAAGCCCCTTAATTTCAAAATTCTAAGCATTGGGAGGGGAGGGGGTTGCATTTCCATTCCAAGGGGGGCTCCTGCCTTACTTGGCAGACACCTGTCTTTCAAACCAAGACAGCCTGGCTAGACACCAGGTCCCTGATAATTCTCTATCACTCCCCCTACTCAGCTGGACAGGGAAGAGACAATATATTGAAAGGATTATGGGTCAAAATAAGGACGGGGAGATCACTCAGAAATTATTGTCATGGGCAAAACACACTCAGTTTCTTTTAATTTCTTTTTACCCACCAATTCAGAGAAGACATATGAAAAATAAAACATTAAAAAATCTTCCCCCCCCCAGCCCTCCCTTCTTCACAATTTAGTCCAAGTTTCTCTACTGAAACACAGGGGGTTGTGGAACAGGGATTGTGGTCATTTCATCACACCTTGCTTCTCATTGGAGTTCCTCCTACCACTCCTTCAGGAGTCCTTCCCACAGCCAGCAGTTCTTCATGAACTGCTCCAGTGTAGGTCCCTTTCCACAGGATATAGTCCTTCAGAAACAGACTGCTCCAGCATGAGACCCCAACAAGTCTTATCAGCAAACCTACTCCAGCATAGGCTCCTCTTTCCATGAGTCCACAGGTCCTGCCAGGAGCCTGCTTTAGCTTGGGGCTCCCACAGGGTCACAGTCTTCTTTGGTCATCCACCTGCTCTGGTGTGGGGTCCTCCATGGGCTGAAAGATGGACAGCTGCTTCACCATTAACTTCCATGGGCTCCAGGGAGCAGCCTGCCTCACCATGGTCTTCACTATGGGCTGCAGGAGAATCTCTGCCTGGAGCACCTCCTTCACAGATGTTGGTGTCTGCAGAGTTGTTTCTTTCACATATTGTCATTCCTCTTCTCAGGTTGCAATTGCACTTGCACAGTGCCTTTCCCTCCTTCTTAAATATGTTATCACAGAGGCAATACCACTAAGCTTCAGTTAAGGCTTCAGTTAAGCTTAGAGGAGCCATACAAGTGGCCCCTCCCCTGCTACCAAAACCCTGCCAGACACAAACCCAAGACAAGGGTCTAGAGAGCAAGTCTTATGAGGGGCAACTGAGGGAACTGGGATTATTTAGTCTGCAGAAAAGAAGGCTGAGGGGAGACTTTATCATTCTGTACAACTACCTGAAAGGAGGTTGTAGTGAGGTGGGTGTCAGTGTCCTGTTCTAGTAATAAGTGATAGGACAAGAGGAAACTGCTTCAAGTTGCTCCAGGGGAAGTTTAGATTTGACATTAAGAAAAGCTTCTTCACCAAGTGGATTATCAGACATTGGAACAGGCTGCCCAGGGAAGTGGTTGAGTCACCATCCCTGAAGGTATTTAAAAGGCAAGTAGATGTGGTGCACAGGGACGTGGTTTAGTGGTGGACTTGGCAGTGTTAGGTTTGTAGTTGTACTTGATGGTCTTAAAGGTCTTTTCCAATCCAAATGATTCTATGATTCTGTGATCTTTTCCTAATAAGGAAAGACTGCTCATAGAATCATAGACTCATTTGGATTGGAAGGGACCTTTAAAGGTCATCTAGTCCAACCCCTCTGCAATAAGCAAGGACATCTTTAACTGCATCAGGTTGCTCAGAGCCCTGTTCAGCCTGATCCTGAATGTTTCCAGGGATAAGGCTTTTATCACCTCTGTGGTATTTCAAATAATTTATTTCTTTTATCTAGTCTAAAGCTACCCTTTTTAGTTTAAAAACATTGCCCCATGTCCTATCACAACAGGCCCTACTGAAAATTCTGTCCCCATTTTCCTTATAAGCCCCATTTAAGCACTGAAAGCCTGCAATAAGGTCTTCCCTGAGCTTTCTCGTCTCTAGGCTGAACAACCACAACTACCTCAGCCATCTCAGGAGAGAAGTCCCATCTCCCTGATCATTTTTCTGGCCCTATTTCTCAGAAATGAGATAAATGCCTTCTTGACTTGTGTATTTTCTTTTTATGTTTTAAGCTGTCAGACCTATTGCTTGTATGTCCAGTTCAAAATAAGGGCTCAAAATAAGAAGACGGCCATAAAATCCATTAAGACATTCTCATAATATTTTGACTTAGAGTTCAGGCTTGGAAGACAGCAACATTTGCTATGTCACATAAAAGTGGATTTAAAATGCTAATAAATTGAGTTCTTTCCCCTTAGATCTTCTGCACCTTCTTAGCACATGATAAATATTATATAAAATGGTGGAGGGTCAGACTACTTCTCTTTTGAGAGCATAAGAGTATGGATAGATTTAATTCAGTTTGGATATCTGACCCTAGTAGATTGTCCTACCCAAGGTTAGCCACTTACCCCTTTAGTCTGTCCTCTGTAGCTTTGACCCTGATCTTCAATTTCAAAGGATATTCAGTAGCATGGGAGCAAAAAGCTGCCCATTTCTTCGCTGCACAGTGCTTTAGAGTTAGGCAAGCAGCTTACAGCATTTGCAACTCCCCATGTTATGAATTCCCATCGAATCCTGAACTTACTCAGTGAATTTACGTTCTGCCTTCTCCTCCTTTTCTCCTGCAACCACTGTTCCCAGCTGTATGTCACAAAGCTTGTGCCCGGATCTGGTGTGCAATTTTTACTCCTAAACTGACCTTGCCGTGACCCCAGGCACTCTGTGCCTGTGGTGATCTGGTTAACACCACACAGATAATGAGGTTTTCAAATTTTGTTTCCATGGATTGTTTCCTACTGCATGATTTTGATTATAAAATACTGCTGTTTCTCTACATATGTATCAGGGTGTCACAACTTACATACCAGTATCTGTTAGTGTTTCTTCAATCAAGCAAAAACTCGCACATTTTTTATTCTTTAGATGTTTCATTACTTGTGATTCATCATTTCCAGTATTTCATTCTGATAAATCTTCAACATTATTTCATTTTTTCTGCTATTATACAGTGTCAACTAGCTCACAAAGCCAGAAGAATAGTTATTAAAATGTTCACGCTTCACAAATAATATTTTGACTGTTGGATAGATATAAAAGTCCAGTAGGAAAAATATTCTGACGTGATTTGTAACATGCTATCTTTCAAATGGCAAAAAAAAAAAATCAAAATATAATTGAAACAGCCTGCTCATGATGCAATCCCCTTTCCATTTTCAAATGAATGAAGGAAGCACACAGTATGCATTTTTCTGTGAATCTCCTTGCTTAGATCTATACTATATATCTATTGAGGCAGACAGTTAAGAAACTTCACGAAAGAAAGACAACGAACATTGTGACTGTTTTGATAGCGTGTGACTTAGAATTCATTACTGAAAGTAGTTCCATATATGTTTAATTTTAATACATAATTATGAGATGAATTTGTCTATGAGTATTTGCAGGGTTGGGGTCATTATGTTTAATGGAATGAGAGGGTGAAGGTGAAATTGTGAAAACAAAAGTCTTCTTGTTGAAATGAAACCATTAGCTTAATACAGGATGCAGAAAATATTCCAAAGAGATGATAAATCCTTCTTGTTAAATGCTTACGACGTGCACCTTGTTTGAAAAGCAGAATATTTACCTCTCCCTCTGTAATGCGTTGACCAGATTTTTCTCTGCAGATTATTTTGGGCAGGGAAGCTGCTTTGTGTAGTTTAAAATTAGCAAAGTGTCATCTGAATAAAACCTTGATAGACTTCTGCATGAAATACTTTTTATATTATAGCGAGTATATAGAAAAGGCACACTTTACTGTGAGACATGATAGACCTGCATGTCTAGAATATATACTTATGCATGGACACATATGTCTGAAAATACAATATACCCATGAATATGTTATATAGGTGTCTTAATTCTCCCTGCAAGGTTAAGCTATCTGATTAAATCAAATTCTGTTCTTTCTGTTTCATCCATCACTACCACCAGATAGCGGAAACAGCATGCACTTTCTGAAATCGTTTTTGTTTGTTTTTACAATGTATGAGGCAGAAAGAAAAAAGATTTAATGTGTTGGGTTGACTTTGCAGAGATGATAGTAACAGAAGCAGTATCTTCTAAGCTAAGTAACCTGAACAAACATGACGTGGAAATCAAAAGGGAGTTTATAAAATGCAATACTTAAGCCCCCCTCCTACCTCCTTTTTCATAAGTATACTTGACCAAGCCACCTCTTTTTACAAACAAATTTGCCATAAGCAGACTGGTGTTTTTTCTGTTGTTTACTGTGTTGGTTTGGTCTATACTGAATCTAGTCCTTCAAGGCAATTATTGGTTTGTATTTGTTTGGTTTTTTTTTTTTTTTTTTTTTTTAATACTGATACATATTTACTGTCTTAGCAATAATGCAGTTTCAGATGAACAGTTTTCTAGTTGAAAAGCTTTTTAAATTGGAAATGAAATCAGAAGGGTTTTAATTTTTTTTTTTTTTTTTTAATGACTTTTCCATGTAGAATGGTTTGATTTGGATGCCAATAGAATTTAGAGTAAAAGGAAGTTTAGGGTATATTATAGCCATAGAAATGGCATGTGTTTCTTTGAGACCTCCATCTCACCTCTTCTCCACCCAAATAATTGCAGCCCAAATTTGAGTTTGTAATGAAAAAATGCTTAATCCTACCCCTTTCCCAGTTTAGCACTCACTCACAGTGCTTGCAGACTGCCATACTTTCTGACAGAAAAGGTAAAAATACTTTTGATATTCTAACTGTATAAATAGATGCTTATTTTTATTAGCAAAGTAGCTGTTTAAAGCATTAAGATTTCACTTCTTTTTTTTTAAGTTCAGTTTCATGCCCGAGCGTGACTTTCAAGGTACCAACAATCTCAACTGTTTATGAAATGAGTCAGTCCCTAGTGTTTGTCATTCTTATTTAACATCTATCCTAGAAATTACTCTGGTAACTATGGTAGTTACAAAGCTTGAAATGCTTTGAAATGCACAGAATACTGCAAGTGTAACTTATGACAACATCGTAGTTTTCAGCTCTGTGTAAGGGAAGGGTTAAGGTGGAATTTCAGCCATGTCTGTATTATTTCCACTTTCAAAACTGAGTGCAGGGTGGAATGTGAACTTGAGCCATTGTGTAATTTTAGCAACTTCCTCCGCTAGAACGAATGCTGGTGTTTGGATTTTTTTGTTGTCTGTGAATGATAATTTAGTTTGTGATTTCTGAAAAAAATATGTACCCTATATTTCTGCAAGGCAATATTGAGTCTTTGGGAAACGTTTGCTCAATTTTAGACAGATTCCTCTACAGAAATCATAAGATAGCAAAAATTCTTCTTCACAAGGTCCATGTTCTGGCTGTAATTTTATGCTACCACAGTAGTGTAAAACTTCTGTAGTCCATGTAAGTTTCTTCCTCCATATTCATTAGTTGTTGAAATTACCCTAGAGGTGTAAAAGTAGAGAATGACAGTATTCAGAATTCACTGACATAGAATATCAGCTTTATAAACTTGCTACTTAAAGTACTCTTCAAACTGTCAACTAACAGCTTTTTTGCTTCCTTGTCAAGCTATTCTAACTTAGCACTGGCAGAAAGTTTTAGTAAGGAACAATATCATGTTTTTACACTCTAAGAGAATTTATTTCTGCCTATGAAGTTGTCTTGGGTAGGAGTGAAATATGTTCTAAAATGGACATAGTACAGAGAGAAGCAATGGTGTTATGCTAAAGCTCCCATGCTAACCCTATTAACGGAAGTTAAATACAGGACAATTTAGCAATGATTGCAACGTATAAGAACAGATGGCTTGTGGATGACTTCCTTCTGTGTACTGAAAAATTCCCATTAAGGTAAAATTAAATGAATTAAGAATATTATAAAGCTACTATTCCACTTTTTTTCTGGATTATGCCCTCCTTAGCAGGGAAAATTGCATTAATTGCTTCAAGAAAGGAACCATTCAGTGGCTGCAGAGGACTCGGTGGTGAACTGTTCCACTTCCTGCCATTGCACAGTTATGCATAATGTGACCACATGGAATTCACAAATCACAAGTAGAAAAAGAGAACAGCAAGTTTTTCTTGCTCCAAAACCAAATCACTCTGACATTTAAGTAACTGGAGAATCTCCAAGAGCTGCACCATAGTATTAGAAGTTTTTATCCATGCTGGGTAGGCAGCAGAAAGAGATATGCTCAGTCTATTGCATAGCCTGCAAAAATGTGCTTATACTATGTTTCATAGGCAACACTAACTCCAATTGTGCTAACAGGCTTTCTTGAAATATAGCAGATCATGATTTTGGCTGTAGAGAAGATTATGTTTCTTTCAAATCATTTATTTCAATTAATAGCATTTTGCTGTATCCTTGAACGGGGTATTTTGACCGTCATTTGGATGAGGTATTAATTCTTTCTAGTGAGTGAGATGTTGAATCTATTCTTTCTCTTTTCTAGGTTTCTGTGACCCAGACTTGTCCAGGTCTCCAGGATCTAGTTGTGCTTAGGGTACAATAAGGGGACAACATATCTGTATGCTGCAAACAGTAGAATTATGTCATCACAGGACAGATGTACTCTTTTTATTTATTATTTTTGTTCTTATGTTTCATGTCGAAGCTCACCTTGTGTCTGGTCTGTTCAGGTGTGAGTCCCCACTCAGGTATGAACTTGATTTAAATTCTGAAGCAAAACATGGGGTTGTTTTATAGTCTTTTTGTTGGATGTGGCATAGACAGGTTGGGTATGTGGCGCTCAGTCCAAATGTTACGCACTGCCCACCTGCCCAGCAGCAGTGTTTTTGGCTTGCATGCAGTGAGTATATTTAGAGTTGTGAGACTCCTTGAGGATCCTTTCTTCAGCCTCGATGTTTCAAATAGTGAGAGCAGATGCGGTATGTGGCAGCCTCGTCTCTGACTGCCCTCACCATGTAACAGTTTGGTTATACCTCACCTGGGCTGGAATCATCCTGTTGTTGTTTGCACATCCTACTCCAGACAGACAGAACTTCTGGTTCTGTTTTTCAGCTAATCTCCCCAGCTTCTGTGTATCATCAATGGAGAGAAAGATGAACTTTTAGGGAATGATTAGGTGAATCTCATTGCAGAAGTGCATGTCCTCTCAAGAAACTAGAGGTAAAGCAGATAAATGAGCTGTGCATATCTAGAAGTTAGCTACAGGTGGTCTAATGAATCCCACTCAGGCATGTTAAAGTTTGAATATAGAAATGCTCCATGGAATACTTTCCTCTTTTAGTGTTTCATAACAGCATGAATTATCTGGAAGTGTAAGTGGAAAGAATAGAAGAAAGCACATTAGCCTGTAATCGGACCCTAATTGGTGTTAGTTATGGTATGTCTACAAAGTAAGTTTGGAACAATGGCAGTGGAAGCCTTATAGAAATGTGCAAATAATATCAGAAGAACCAAAATGAATTAAGGCAAGTCTCTTGAATGGAACTTTATGAGAAAATATGTTATCAGTTACAGAAGAAGACAAATACTGATAGGACAGCTGGCATTTTGTATTACAAGGATTTGTATTAAGCCACAAAGGCAACATAGAACCCTTAAAGACATCATTATTTGACTGTAATATACACTGGGCTGTGAGGTTAATTAACTTGTGATGATTGTCCGTGCTAGATGCTTCTAACAGCATTAAGCCTCTATACCCACCACTAGAGCAGGAGTTCTGGAGACTCCAAAGGAGATGAGTGATAGGCCTCCTCTAGTATTGAAATGTACTGCTCAGTTGTTGCAGCAGCAGGAGATTGGCAAGATCAAGAGGCTTAATAGCTTCAGTACAAAAGGCAGTGCTCCATTAAGTGCAGTAAGATGCAAGAACTTGCTGTACATTCATAGCACTGCAAGCCCCCCAGCTATATATAAAGGGGCTGACAAGCTGCATGACTGTAGATGTAAGTCAAGCAACTTTAAGAAGAGATTTACCATATGTCACTTCAGAAAGTGAGATCCTTTGAAAAATTTATTTGTTTTTCTGAAAAATTTGCCTACCAAAATCCTGTCTCACATGATTGCAAGCCCATCAAAGGTGGGGCTGCTCTATACCATGAGGTGTAAAACTAAAATAGTAAGCCTTTTTTTGAAGTGTATAGTTCAACATAGGTGTTAAATGTTTTGCTTTTAGTTATTTCCAAACTGTTTCAAACAAATTGTGACATTTAAGATCTTGTTGTTTGTAGTGCATCTTCATACCTTTACTTTGCTCTTTTCATCCTTATTTGCATGGTAAATATGAGGATTAAAGCAAAGGATCAAAGATACTTTTTTTCCCCATAAATTAATTACTAGATTATTTTACTCATTTTGCTTTTTTTATGCTACCCTATTAAAGCGCTCTATATTAATAATTCCTGATTAAAAACATAGTACAAAATGTAGTAATGCAAAGGCTTTCATAACACATTTTGCAAACCTGAAATTTAACATTGAAAATAAGGACAAAATTTCCATCTTAAGTATCACACAAGATATTAATTTGCCTGTGTCTGTCAGGCTGGGACTGATTACCTGAGGGTAACTTTGCTTCAACAGCTTCTTTCAGGCCTGGTTCTATGAGCAGCATTTTGAGCTCTTTTGAAGTCTTTTGTGCAGATTCCAATTTTCTTTCTGGGAGGAATTTTTCACATTCCAGTTTACCAAGTTCAGAATATGTTTCTGACTGGCTCATTTTACATTACATAAGATATTTTTTCAATTAAATTCCTTTACACAGTTTTCTGGGGAAATTCTGGCTCTTCTCCAGTGAAGGGTTTCGCATACATTGCTGTGTTTTGATTTCTTTTCCCTTGCAGACCAGCACCTTGCGGTTGGTAGAAGTCTTTGGGTTGGGTTTTTCTGCCTTATGTGGTTTTCCCAATATGAAACAAACTAACAAAACAAAAAATTCTGACAAACCAACAAAGAAACAAAACAAACATCATGCACACATCACCACCCCCAACCCCAGTCCCAAAACCCCAGAGAATGGGAAAATGAAAGATTCCGTGCATCATGTAGAGGCGGCAGGGTTTACACGTAGACCTACCTCTTAGTTGTTATCAACCGTTTTGGTGAGAGGGAATAAATGTTCATCACCTTCCCTGTCTGTTGTATAAAAGAAAATAATTTTTCTAGTATTTACGCATGTGAGCAAATGACATAAATGACATGGAGTTACAAATGTTTACTAGAGGTATCATCTTGTACCAGAAAAGCAAACTTTGATACTTTTTCAATTCCTTTTATCCCAAGACCTCTTGGCCTCTTACAGCAAAGAGAAAGGCACAGCAGAGACCCTACTTCCAGCCTCCACACTGGAAATTCTGTACATCCCCACTGCAGGGAAGAGCAAGCACTGTGAAAATTGTTAATTTTTTACACACCATGGAGATAATTGATTTTAGCATTAGGCTGTTCAAAGTTCATCCTTAGCATAGAAAGTCTTGAACATGTGTGTGGACCTACTTCCCATCCTGTTGGCTTTTGAGTTTGCATCATCTTTCTCTAATAGTCATTACCTTAACAGCCATGGCTTCTTTATGGAAGGTCGATGGAAAAGGCACAAAGCAATTTCCCCTTTCATTTTATATCAACATCTTTTCCTGCTCTATATCTTTTAATGAGCAAGTTGTCATGCTTCCACATGGAACAGAACTTGTACAACTGGTAAGTAGATGCTATTAGCATGGGGTTAACACCAACCAAAGTTTTATGTAGAAACTCCAAATCCTACTGGTGTTTCCTTGGTTGTGCTTCCTATAAGGCCACGCTGTAACAGGAATTGAATATGCATTTCTATTAATCTCAGGGGACAACACTCTGTGACTGTTTCATGATACTAAAAAAAAACCCAACCCAAACAACAGGAAACCAGATTCCAAAACCCCATAATACCTGGAGATCCATATTAACATAAGTTTTGAAAGTTTAATCAGTAGTCTAGATAATGATTGATGATATCTGGAGTGGTGATTCTGTCACTTCAGGAGGAGACTGATTCATATCTTTCCACCTGCAAAATGTTTTACATCAGGCCTTCACTGTTGAAAATACATTCACTATAAGCCACTTCTAGTCTAATATCATACCATTCAGTATCACGCTAGAAATCTTGACCTCAGCTCCCTCTTTTCTTTATTAGTGGACATTCTTCTCTAGAAATATCTTAAATACTTTGAAAGTTAATGAATGATTGCTCTGCTCTCAAGTGTATCATCTGGTCCCACCAGTTTTGTGTCATCTGGGGGTGCACTCATTCCTATTGTGATATCACTGAAAAAGATACTTTCTAGTATAGCAGTACTACATATATATATATATATATACACTCTCTCTATATAGTATATATACTATCTTTCTAGATAGTAGAAAGAAGTGCAAGGACAGACTCCTGTGGTTCTGGATGTTCCCTGCCTGCTTTTAGAGTATGATCCATTAATTGCTACCCACTGAGCTTGATCATCCTGATAGTTTTGTTACTGCTCCAGAGTATGACATCCTAATACAACATACATACAACAATATTATGAGAGATGGTGTTGAAAGTCTTCCTAAAGCTAAGGTAAAAGACAACCATTGCCCTCTCTCACCTACAAATCCAGGAGTCAACATTTTATGGATCATCATAGCAGATGATGCTGTCAAAATATTATGCATCAAAATTCTAAATGGCACAAAAACTCATCCAGGTTGCAAGGTCAGTGTATCAATGGACTGCATTGAAACAATTTCTTACAGTTTATCTGCCCATTGCCCAAAACATACTAGCAATAGGTTCAGACATTTTGAGGAAACAGAATATGGGATGATGTCCTAAATGATATATTCAAGGAATGGGAATATGTTGAGTGGTATTCTTTTCCATAGAAGTTGAAAAGAAACACAGGTCTTCCTGCTTGCTTTATCCTAGTCAGAGCGGTTGATAATATTTATTTCCAGTTCCTCCTGTGTCTGAAGTCATCCAGTCATGGAGAGGCTGGCATGTTTCACCTGAATGCATGATGTAGTTTTGGTTAAAAACGCGAGGGTCTTTCAGTGTGGGATGCTGCAACCATGTCACTATTTCTAGACTTGCTTGGGACAGATATATCATCTCATTCAATTTTCTTCACTTCTTTCTATGGACGGTGGTGGGATCTTAAGTCTGGGCTATATATTTTCTGGTATTCTATTATAACAAAAGGTTCAGTCAAATGGATTGCACTTTCCAGCAACTGAGGAAATCAATTGTTTTCTCTATTCAAGTTCCTACATTTCCTACAGTCAAAGTTCTATCACTTCTATTTAAATTTGCTTGATATTCTGCCTCAGAGTAAGCATTGCTGATTTCCTTTCATTCAGCTGCTGAAATGATTTTGGTAATTTTCTACATCAGACATGCTAACTGTAAATGGACTAAAGACCTGGTAAGCAGGCCTTTTGAAACAGAAACCTATTGATTCCGCTGTCATTCAGATTCATTAAAGCAGTGATAGGAAAATGTGAGGAAGAATTTAGTTCATATAGCTGATTCTGTTTACTCTCCAACTTTGGGAAGGATATAGTTCATCTAAAGTAGTATCAAAGTTTAGCTTGAGTCCAGAGACTAATGTGCCTTGAATAACAGGACCTGAAATAATCTCACATCTTCAAATTTGAAACCACATTCTATCCCTTAAATTTTGAGCATTGTATATGGATTAGAAGTGGTTATCAGCAGTAAATCAACTTGTGTCTGCATTTAAGTTAACGATCTAAACTCATAGTACTTCTCATTGAATAGCAGGATCCATAAGGATAGTTTGGAAAAATTACTAAGTGTAATCTTGTTTTGATTAGGGGACACTTAAGAAACTTCAGGGATCTAACAAGCATCTTCATTCTTGATACTTTCAAGATGTCAGATGGAACTCAATTCATACCTGCTGAAATGTCATGATTTGAAATGCCAGGGTGATAGAGCTGGCAAATGGGATGCTGATGCAACTGGGGAGGGAAGACTGTCCCTCAGGCTTGATTAATCTGTCAGTGATGCTCCTCTAAGTAGATGGTGTTTTGTAAGGAGTATTGCTTGGGGTCATGTAGAGTTGGAAGGGATAAATAAGAAAGTGCTTCAAGTGAGGAAGATTTACTCGTAACTTGTTTGCCTAAACCTCTACTCACAAGTCATTTTTCCTCCCTTCCAGTTTCCAAAAACTTTTTCTAGGGATTTAGGAGCTGACAGGAAAAAAGGGTTTGTGCTGTAAAACTGTTTTCAGAAGACAGATGACCGATGCTCTAATTAGGGCTATGGACAGGAAAATGTAATGGTCAGAAATTGTAGTTAGGGCTATCAAACAGTGTTCTCCTATATACATTCACTCTATACCAATAAATAAGCTGTCTAGATGGATGTATGTGCAAGTCCTAAAAAGCTTCACTATAACATCAGCTACCTCCCCCTTGAGTACCTTCTGTATAGGTATGGTGTGAATATAGCTTTAGACAATGAATTTCAAAGACCAGTTATAGCTAAAAACCCTTGTTTTCATGATGAGATGTATCCTCAAATTAATTTTTTTTTAATTAAAAAGGTTATTTTTAGAAAGAAACTTCTTTCTGTCTGTCTTTGTTTCTATGCCTTTTGCATGCTATTAATGCAGAAAGGAGAATAAGGTCTTTATTTTTATTAAAATCTCTCAGTATTTAATCATCCAAATACCTCACAACTAATGGCCTAAATATGATAATAAAATTCTTGGGATAAAAGCTTTGCCCTGATCTCATGACTCCTTTTAATTACCTGCCAATAAACACATACTTATCAAGACTATATAGTTCATCAGTAGTCCTTTTTATATTATGTTTATAGTTCACTATTTATTTCAAAGGACTTTACAAGCTACAGAGCATGTACAATAGTAATTTTCTTTAAATGGTGATTGGGTGCATTACACAACAAAGTATGAATAGCTTATCCTTCACCCTCTCTGAAATGTAGTCACCCTAAAGTGAAAGGTGACAGCTTTTTAATAGCAAAAGAAAAAAAAAAAACCTCAAACTATATCTAATTAAAACTGTAAGCTTCATATAGTTAGAAAGAATGGGGCCATTCAAATTTGAATCTCGTATGTGACTTATTCATTTTTCTGCTCTCTCTTTCCTGCTTCACTTTACATACTGGGAGAGTAACATGCCTTAATGTATGACCTGCTCTTTGCTTAGACCTTTTAGTTATCCTCTTCTGTTTTGCAGGACTTTCAGAACTGTTTGAGCTTGATCCCTCTATGTTAGCTGTGAAAGAATCCAACAGCTGCCACTTCATCTGAAGGATTTCTGTGGGGAAAAGGGGTCCTTTTAAACTAATTCCTCAGGCTGCTCACCACCTGTACTTTCCCCTTTAGATGTTCTCCATGGCTCCCTAACACTTTTGGGACTCTTTGAGATGCCTGAGCTGTCTTCCCTTCCTGATGGCGGCATTTTCTTTTCAAAGAACAATTTTTGCTGACCGTCTATTCTGTGCAGGGAGAAAATGCCTCTGAGATCAATATAGTTCTGCATCTAGGTAATAGCCATTAAAAAAATATGTATCTACTTCTCATTTGTTTAAAATTTGCTAAATCCTATAGCAGTTAAATAGGTATGAAGTGATTTCCCTTTAATGTTGCTTCCTTCTGATAGACTGTACAATGAAGCTGCATCAGTTTCAAAGGTTTCCCACTCCCTGCCTAGAATAGAGCTGTTAGAGCAATAGACCTTTGAAAAGGAAATGGCAAATGGCACCAGCAGGACAGGCAGACAGCTTAAGTCAGGTTCATGTAGCCCTAGAAGTGCTTGGAAGCAGAAGACTATATGTGAAAGAGGGTGGAGGGAAGAGAGTACGAGATTAGAAAGCATCTGTTGAAAGAATTAATTGAAAAGTCACCCCACCCCAAACAAAGCAATAGCAGCTGAAAACAGGGGACAGCAGCTGCTCAGACAGCAGCAGTAGAGGGCTCTTACACTTCTGCAAATACTGCAAGATCTATTATTTAAAAAAATTTAAAAAACCCCCAAACTTGTTCAGACAGGAATCCTCTCCTTTCAAAGAGACTATTAGGTACACATCTGGGTTGGTTTTTTTCTGTATAAGCATTTCTTCTGTTTATTATGGCCACTCTATCATTAGTTTCAGACAACAATGTTTATTAGCATGGCTCTCTCTCAGCAAGGGGTTTTCAAGATTTTTAATTCCTTACTGTTGTACCTCTGTTGTCTGCTGCACACCATTTCTGCCAATGTCACCTATACTTGTAAATAAAATAGAGCAAGACATAATCACCACACAAATGTCCAAACTCTCTTCCCCACCACAAGCCTGCTGGACTCACCAGTATTGCTTATTGGAAATAACAACTGACACATCACAACCAGCCAAACCATGACTGTGCAATATCTGGGACAGAGCTACTTGAATCAGAACAAAATCATTCCAGGGAGCATCCCAGCATTTGACAGTATGGTCATTCATTTACCACTGCTTGAATCCATGGCTTAATCCGGTTCGGTTTACTAGCATAGGTATGTTCAGATGTCCTTCAAATGATGTTCATCCTCCTACACACCTCCAGTAAGTAGCAGTGGTAAGTAACCTCTGCAGCTGTGAAGTTATAGAAAGGTAGCAGTTGGAAGGGACCTCTGGAGTCCAACCCCTTTGCCAGACCAGGATCACCCAGGGCAGGCCACACACGAACATATCCAGGTGTGTTTTGAAAGTCTCTTGAGAAGGAGACTCCACAACTTCCCTGGGCAGCCTGTTCCAGGCTCTGTCATCCTCATAGTTAAGAAGTTTTTCTTCATGTTGAGGTAGAACTTCCTGTGTTCCAGTTTGTGACCATTGCCCCACGTCCTATACCAGGGCACCACTGAAAAGAGCCTGGCCCCTTCTACTTGACACCCATCCTTCAGATATTTGTAAACTTTAATAAGATCCTCACTCAGTCTTCTCCAGACTAAACAGCCCCAGGTTCCTTAGCCTTTCCTTATAAAAGAGATGTTCAGAGATTCAACAGATCAAAATATTGGATTACTTTGTTTTATACTGTTCAAAAACTACCATGGGAAAATTAGTGTCCTCCTAGAAAACTTTCCAGGAAAGATGATCATGAAGAGTAGTGGCTTCTGCACTTCATTTAAAAAAATGTGGTAAATAAGTAAATAATTGTAAAAGGTTCTATGACTTCAACATTGTTGAGAAAAATTTTGAAAGATTTATACAACTGACAATTTTATCTTCAATAGAATCCTTATTTTTGCTCTTCTCTCAAACATGAAATGTAGAAAAACACCATTATTCCAGAAAACAATGTCAGTTTGCATAAAGTCTGGGCAATGTTGCTTGTCATAGATTTTAGGCTTGATGATAGGGGGAAAAAAGGAGGTGTTTTTTTGTTTGGTTTATTTGTTCACTTGTTTCAAGAAACATCTGAGTTTAAAACCACAGTAAACAAGGAAGCATTTAAGGATGCATGTGGGAATTAGGCACAGATTTCTCTCTATTGTTAATAGGACGTGTGCATGTAACACTTGCTCACTGTAGCAGAAACAGGCTTGAGCCTTAATCTAAAGTGCATCATGAGTAATTATTTTTCCACTGGAGACTTTTGTGAATGATGTAGTTGTAGTGGACAAAGCAAATCTAAAGGCAAGTGAAGTAAACTGGAAGACCACCATTGGTTCAGAGGCCATTGGAACATGCACCACAGGCAGAAACAGATGCTCCTTAACCTATCATCATATTAATAATTTAACACCACTGATCTCTCATAAAGGATTTAAATGAATTAGTTTTTCCTTTGAGACTACATCTATCTTTCTTTTTTTTGCTTCCTTATCTTAAATTCTGGTTCATGTGGACTTTCACCAAACTTAAGAATTTACCCAGAGTTGATGGAACTACTGTGTGTAAATGAACATGATTCTTTATTTAGGTCTCTTGTAAGCTTGTATATTAATTGCTCAGGAACCCAATCTCTGCAGTGCTTTGTACTGTTCCTTTATTCTTTCTCACTCTGTTGCTTAACTAGAAATGTTACTAAAGTTACTGAGACACCAGTGTGAGAGATACACTGTGGAGGTGTTTTCTAACTGTCTGCTTACTATGGTTTCCAATATTGGGCACAAGTTTTCTCTTTTCTTCTAAATGCCAGTGAATAGCTACCATGAGACACCTGTTTGTGACCAAATGTTGGAGTGTTGATTCCCAATACATAGGTCAGCAACCTCGAAACCGAGTAAGGATAGCTTGCTAAATTGCTAATAGTAGATCCAGGAAATGCCTTTAAACACCCAAGTGTTATCTTCTTCTAATATCATAATCTCTCTGATATCTCTTACTAGAGACTGAAGGCAAGCAGAGTGTGACATACTTTAACATCACCACCTTAGCAGGTTGTGTTCCACCTCTGTAGTCTGCTGATCAGCAAGAAGCAATGAGTGATTCCTGATTCCAAGTTCCTACAGGTTCTTAGCCTTTCTCTTAAACCTTCATTTTTTTCTATAGCTTTAAATATATTTTAAAAGAAGTCACATAAATATTAACTATTTCTTGTACTCTACAATTCACATAAAATATCCATGTTCACAATAACTCAGGTAATACTTAGTAAATATTACTTTATAAGCACATTAATGAAAGAGCTCAAGCTGGTGAACTGCCTCGCCTTTAACTGCCTCTTACAAGTCAGTCCCAGTAGACAGTTAACCCTACAGCCGTTCACTTGCTCTACCCCCGTGGGATAAGAAAGAGAGTTAGAATACAAGCAAGAAAACTCCTGGGTTGAGATAAAGATGTTTTAATAGGTGAAGCAAATCTTTCCATGCAAGCAAAGCAAAATCAGGACTTCATCCACTGTTTCCCATCAACAGACAGATATTTATCCATTTCCTGTAAGCAGAGATTCATCATATATAGTGGTTACTTTGGAAGATAGATGCCATAACTCTGAACATTCCCCTTCCTCCTTTTCTCCACACTTTTATTGTTGAGAACAATGGCATCCTGTATGGTATGGGATATGCTTTTGTTCAGTTGGAGTCAGCTGTCCTAGCTGTCCTAAGTTCTTGTGCACCCCCAGCCTACTCACTTGCAGAGCGGCATGAAAAACAGAGGTCTGTAAGCACTGCTAAGCCATAGCAAAAACATCCCTGTGTTACCAGGACTGTGTTGGTCATCAGTCGAAACCAGCACCATACAGGCTGCCATGAAGAAAATTAACTCCATTCCAGCCAAAAGCTGTAAACCATCTCATCTTCCCATCCTTATTTTGGTTTTGGATTGTAAGGAGGTATATCCTTTTTGGGATTATTTTTAGAAGAATTAGCTCAGAATGAGTTAGAGAATCATGAACAATGCCACAGTTTCAGGTAATGCACCAGTTCCTACCAGGAATGTAAACGTGTAATGCAGGAAGTCACTACAGTGAGATAAAGTAAATATAGTGCATAATCAAATCAAATGTGTGGGTCAAGGCAGGATGCTGAGAGGAGAGCAGACAATCTGGAATAAAATGAATCACTAACTTAACAGTGAAGGATAAAAATCTGGAGGAATAAAAGGGAAAGAAAAAAGATGTTAGCATAATAGGAAGTGTGAAATTAGAAGAGTAATGAAGCTTAGGAGAAAAATTGCCTTTCAGACCTTGAGGTTGAAGAAAATTGCTTGAGTAACATGAAAAAGTATGTTGTGGAGATTCAGAAGGTATGAAAGTTCATCTCAGAAAATGTTGATGATATACATCAGAAAGCAAGGCATTTTCCTGGAATTACCTAATGCAGATTTTTGTAGGAAGAAGCATATTAAGGGGTAAATGAGAAGATCAGAACTATCTAAATCCTTGCTGATTTCCCATACAAAGTGTGTTTAATTATGCAGGCCAATATATCAAGTCATCCTGAACTTTTACTGTCATGAACTGATTTTGTTTTTCTTATCTGAGAGGGTAAGACATTCTTTCCTTCACAATTTAAATTACAGTGATTTCTGAAAGATAATGAGAGCAAATTACACTATTCTGGTGGATGCACAGACTGATGACACAAAATATTATTGCAAAAGAATCAACAAGCATCACAGAAACAATAAAGTTTCCTTGTAGGCATGAAATTTGACATATTGATCAATTAGAAATTAAATGAGGTAAAAAGATCTCATTCTTCTCTCACATTTGTTCAATATTCCTTTGATATAAGTGGAATTTATTCCAGCATAAACTGTTGTCAGAGGAAACAAATCTAAAGAATGTACACTGTATTATCTTGTAATTTTGATTGCACTATCATGTAGAATAATTTTGTAAGCATGTTTTATTGGCTTTAAAGTTTGGGAAGGCTTTGTTACCATATTATTTTGAAACAAAAGTTATAGCTCTTGCATGCCTACACATCCTCTGCTTATATAAGCTGGGCAAAATCCAAAGTGATTAACTGTGGTAAAATAAGAACTCATTTCAGTGAACAAAATGTATGAATCATAGCTCAGCTTTTATTCAACAAGCTTCATATGCTGTTCTCAGTTGCGCTGTAAAAAATGTTCTCAAATAGTTGTTTCATTGAATTCATTCTTTGAAGTGCAATTAAAACTGATAAAATATTAATGAAAGTAGTTCAACACATGCCTGAAAAGCTCAGTTGGTAGCTCTCATGTTTTGCAGTTGACTGCAATTCAGAACTGCTTAGTATCAATGAAGAATGACCAAAGTTTTAAGTTAATTTATACTTACCCAGCAATTTTTGCTGACTCCCACCATTCTGTTTCACTCAGCATTAAACCTGAAAGTGTATCACAAGCAATTAATTGTGGTGTATGATACTTACTTATGCATCAGAGGAGCTTTAGAATATTACCAGAATACAAGCTCTCCACTTTGACTTGTCAGCAGCAGCTAAGTATCCACTTTAAAGGGTCATGTACAAAATATAGACTGATACCTGGTGGGAATAATGATTCCTTAAATTCAAAATGAAATATCCAATAGACAGCAGCCAATAGAGAAGGCAAAATACAAAAACTGCCTGCAAATGAGACAGCTGGTGTCTTTAGTTCAATAACTAAACTAATGGAGGGTAATTTGGCACATCCTCAAGATCTATTCTGCTTACAGTTATTGTCTATCTATAATATGTTGACTATCATGTTTAGAATATTTAGACCAAGCTTTATGATTTATTTGAAATGTATCTGTAAATAACTGCACTGAGTTAAGTAGACTGGCATCAATCAAAAAATGAGTAAGTTACTCATGAATAACAAAAGAAAGCTGCAAAAAAAGCGGTATGATCCTTAAAGTCCTTTTTGTGTAGAAAAACATTGTTTAAATTTAAATTTTACAAGTGTAGTTTCTATACATTTTTGGGACTGCAAAATTCCACACAGAGGCAGACAAGGTAGTGTAGGATTAATAGCGCTTTCTCTACACTGCTGAAGTTTCATGTCCTAAGTTAAAAATTTACATGCTGTCATTGATTTCCATGAAATACTATGTATCTTTGTACATTTTTAACTGTGAAAGCTCCATTTTCTGGAAAACAGTCTGGTTTTAATTACCTTTCCATAAAAACAAGCTACATTTTAAGCCATTCTTTTTTTCATAAGAAACCTGTTTAGTCTCTGTAATACACTGTATGATAGAGGCATGTATTGCCTCCCATTTGCATGTCATTATGGGATGCAATGTCATTAATGTTACAGTAAAATAAGTATATCCACATCGCATGTAGATATTTAATCTTGAATGGTAGAGAAGATAAAATTCCCATTGTGACAACTAAGTTGTTGCTACCAGCGACATATTACATGGACATTCATAACTTAGTGAGCCAGTTGTCACTATTCTGTTCTGGGTACTGGTGACCTAGAATTCATTGGAATATAACTATTGTTACACTGACACGTGGAAATAATCTGTGAATGTTTTTCTCTTAACTTCTTTGATCTAATTTTGTCAAGACAGAAGCGGAGGCTTTTTTGTTTTCCAATTTTACTAGAATGAGCACCACGAAACATAAATCTGTCTCCTTCATGTCTCTTCTAGACTTCTGCTTCCCATTTGTCTCTATCACTTTAACCTTGACATGAACCTTTGCTATGGCTACAGCTCCAGTATCTGAAAATCAGTCTCTCGCCACATTGCAGCTCTCCTTATCTCTGCCAGGTTCTGCTCTCTGTCTAGGCTGACACTCTCAACCCAACACATATCCTGATGGGGTGCCTTTCTTCATCCCAGGTTTCCCTGGAGTTGCATCCCAGACCCAGTGCTCCTGGGAATGTCCCCATCTCTTCTGTTACACACAGCAATGCGCAGTGACACCTCTTATATCCCCTACTAGACTAATTTTGTTGCTGTCTGGTAGGCATATGCCACCTTCCTTTATGTTCAAGATGGTGTCCCTTACACTGGCTACTTCTATCTTTTCTGTGTTGTTACCACTGGGGCTAGAACCACTTTTACAGCTGCAAGCATATGGAATAATCTTCAATATTTATACCTCCCCAGACACTACCTGTTTTAAACGTCATCTGAGAACATATCCTTTCTTCCTTACCTTAATTCCTATATGCCGTTGGCATTTGTTTCTTACTTAGCTTTCTGTATTTTTAATTAAAGCTATAACACAGTAATACCATTCCTTTAAATAATCTATACAAAGCTATTTTATGCATTGCTAATTTGCACTGCACAGATTTTATAAGCCTATTGCTTTACCATTCATGAGAATACCTACTGTTTATTTAATAACTATCATATTATAAAGTACATATGCTACAGAAGTCTTCTCCTTTGATTTCAGCAAATCAGCATCCATTCTAATCTGAAATGTCATGAGCTCATCTCATTTCTATTCTGCACAGAACCTATCACTGAATGCCCATGTGCCTCTGACCTGTAGGATCATAGAATCATAGAACATCCCAGGTTGGAAGGGACCTCCAGAGGTCATCTAGTCCAACCCCCCTGCAGTGAGTAGAGACATCCTCAACTAGACCAGGTTGCTCATCAAGCCTGACCTTGAATGTCTCCAGGGATGGGACCTCTACCACTTCCCTGGGCAACCTGTTCCAGTGTTCCATCACCACATAGTAAAGAACTTCTTTCTAACGTCCAATCTAAATCTACCTGTCTCTAGTTTAAAACCATTGCCTTTCATGCTATTGCTACAGCCCTTCCCCAGCTTTCTTGTAGGCCCCCTTGAGATACTGGAAGGCCACTAAAAGGTCTCTCCAGAGCCTTCTCTTCTCCAGACTGAACAACCCCAACTCCCTCAGCCTGTCCTCACAGGAGAGGTGTTCCAGCCATCTGCGCATTTTCGTCACCCTGCTCTGGACCCACTCCATGTCCTTCTTGTGTTGAGGGCTCTAGAGCTGGACACAGCACTCCAGGTGGGGTCTCACCAGAACAGAGGGGCAGAGCTACTTCTCTTGATTGATTGAGACTCTTGGTCGATGAGCATGACTGAGTCTTCAGTCATACATAAGCCTTGTACAAACTGGGGTCTATACAAAGGGATATGTTTTATTCTTCATTGACCAGTTTTCATCACCTCTATAATATTTTAATCTACTCAGACAACATTTTCTTTGTCTTGATTAAGCTTGACAAATTGGAAATACTAGCACTGAGAAAAATTCAAGTAAACACAAACCTGATCAACCTGGTTTTACAACTCCATGATACTTCCTTATACTTAAATTTTCAGTGTCTCTGTAAAGCTATTAATAGCTGTAAATTGAGCTTAAATTCTGTTAAAAAGTGATGTTACTACCAACAGGTCCTTACAAGGTTTTTTCTGAAAGCCAGAAGTTTCAAGAGCTGACACCTTTCCTAACTCTTTGCACTGCAGACTAAGCAGATGCAGGTCATATCATAATGCCAGTGGGTAAGATTGGATACTGCCTACAGAGATCACCTTCAACCCACTCAAAAATACCTCTTCAGATTTGAATCACATACATATTCATTGATAAATGGAGTTGATATATTATAACCTCTTCTGTTGTGAGGTCTAAATATTTCTGCATCTCCTTTAGAAGCTGAAATAAAATGAGCTTTGTGTTGGAGATACCTTTGTGTTAGCAAGTGTCAGAAGCAAAGCTACAAATTGTCCTGAAACCAACTCTTTGAAGTTAGCCAAGTAGGTACTTGCACTGCAATTACAAGTCTCTTGACTTATAAATATGTTACATGAAAAGGTTGGTCTAATTTTCATTTCATATTAGTTTATTTTAGAAATTACCCTTGCTTACTTGAAAACCTGTTCTTCTCAGGTGAATGTTAAAATTCTCACCTTTCTGAAACATGATGATCAGCAACTTATTATGCAAACTCCTGCAGCAAGTAAACACCTGAAAGTCTTGTTTTCTATTTTTAATGCAGCACATTAGACTTCCACTACTTGCACTAGTTACATTGCACATTTTGTGATTAATTTTCTGTGAGACACAAAATATTAACACTGTCAGCAGGAAGACTCAAACTGAAAGTGACGTTGGTTGTTACAGTTAAGAAATCCAATTTGTGTTCTCCATTATATCACTGGAAATCAAGACTAACTCTATTGACTTCAGTGGGGAAAGGCGTTGATGGACTTAGTGCTTCTTCTACAAAATGGTCCGTGCACCTCTAACAATACAACAACACAGTTCATTAACTCAGACTGAGATGATGATGGCTGAGAACAGCATTGGTGACTTCCAAGGTTAGAGCTACAAGTGAATTTTATGCAGCTTTCAAATGGGTGTACCTCTCTAATTTAAATGGCTAAGAACATTTGTTCTAGTTTTGTTTGTTTGTTTTTCTGTTTGCTTGTGTCCATTTTTGTTTTCTTTTATTTTGATTTTTTTTTTTTGTTGTTGTTATTTTGTGGGGTTTTTTTTGTTGCAAATGTTACCTGTCTTAAACAGAGCTTAATGAGAAATTAGTCTGGGATCCTGTCTGGCACAAGCTACTAACTCTTCTTCCCGTCTACAATTTCTTGTCAGGACAGAGAGAGATTAATCTCTTAATTAAGCTAGGCTTTTCTTTATCTGACATCATTGTTGTATTTGAGTGCATCACAAGCACTAGAGAAGATTTCTCTGAGGTGAAGAAGCAGCATTTTAGAGGTCAGAAGGGCTGAAACAGACAACAATTGAAGTCAGAAGTGTCCTTTTCACAGGCCCCGCATCAGGCACAAGCTGTCTGATTCTTTCAGAGCACCTAGGCTTTTTGGCTAGTTCTTCATCTGCCCAACCATGATATCCATTTAATTCTGCTAAAATCAGGGGTTTCAGGTTATACAAGGAGTGAAATGCATAGTCTTAAGTACCCAAAGAAAAGACAATATGTATTAGCTTTGAAAAGACTGGTCTGAGTTACCTGCCAGCTGTCACACAAGAATTTCATGTCGCAGCAGCAGAGCTAAGGGTTTCACAACAACCCCACTTCTCAGGGTTATGCTTACCTAAACTAGATGGGAGGTCAAATTCAGTAGTTCCTTTCCTCATCTCTTCTGTATGCACCTTCCATTTTCTGCAACATATGAGAAGAAGGGTCCTGGACAAAACCAGTCTATATGCAAGTTAAAATACATTAATGTAACCTTTGATCTGAAACAGGCAGTGGTTCCATGAGAAAAATAATATATCATTATGGAAACATAAACTCTGTCATAATGCTGTATCATGTTGGTATGGGCAGCATTAATTACATAATTACCTAACATACTGAATCCTGTAACCTATAATAAATATATCCATATCTTAGGGTTTGTCATGAACTGGGAATTCATTGAGGCACTAACAAGATCTTTGCACTTGAATTAGAAGACTAGAAATATCACCTGCTCTGCCTCAGAAAAGGAGAATTCCTATTGTTTTGCACTGGATTTCAGTAATATTTGGTCTTTTTTTTTTCTACATCTTAGTTTCTCATCTGATGTGATTTTCATCCTTGCTTGTTCTTAATTCCTTAGCTCTAGTAGTTGTCAGGCAGTTTAGTTCATCTTCAATAAGCATGACTTCTTCAGATTGCTTTCTCTTCACATTAATGTTTTCAACATTGACAATTGAATGTTAGATCTCTACCAACAGTACTCACCCTGTATTTGAAGGTGAAATTGCCACTATAAAAGCAATGTACTGGGATTACTGGGAATTATCATTGATAATGCTTGTTCACTGAAGTATCTTTCAAAAGTGGCTTCACTTCTTTTCCACCAGTACATGAGATCCCAGTCCAGAAGTACCACTTTAGCAATACATGAGCTATCCATACCTCCCAGAGAGGGTCTGTTCCTTGAGCACCATACATCTGTGCCCCTATACAACAGGGGTTTTATAAGTCGTGTCTGAGACAAAACACACTGAAGTCAATGGAAAGGTTCAGAGTGACTTCAGATGTCTTCTGACTAAGCCTTCATGGAATGTGTTGTTATATTACTATTTTTTCTTCTTAAATCTGCTTATCGCCTCATCTTTAAGGCAAGGTAGTGGTTTTTACTGGCCCTCACTTGCCAGTAGTGACCAAGCACAGAACTAAATCAATCTTTGTCAGACTGGTAATCGAGCACTTCCCTAATTTATGAGACAGCTTTTCCATTGACAACAAAATCTTCAGAATTAAATAAAAACAGACCTTCACAAGTGCTGCTGTATTGGTGAATAAAATAAAAACATTGATAAATGTACACCCCTTTTCCCAGGCTGACTTTGAAAAATTCTGTGTCGTAGACCCAGGTCATATTCTGACAACAATTAGGGAAACTAAAATAAATAGTTGGCAATTCTTTGTTATGACAGGCTATGCAAAGTTGAGGGTTTTTTGCCAACTAATACAGTAGCCTGTGACTATGAATTATGTTCTTACAGTGTGTCTGATAGTTCTCTATGTATCTATACTATTATGCTCCTTCCACAGCATGATAACTGCTTTGTTTTAAATCTGATTAAGCTGAGATTTGATGAAATTTTACACAGAGGGATGGGAATTCTTCCTTAAATTTTGCTGGAATTTTTTCCATTGTTAACATAAACCATTTACTCAAAACTCAGCCTGAACATTTTACCCTTTTTTTCCTAATGAACCTTTGAAGGTCTCATCAATTAAGACACTTAAACTAGACCAGATAAATCACTAAAAAATGCAAGAGCCATGACAGGGAGATGGATTGATTACCTAATAGGTATTTTCTACATCTAAGAGCTGCATCCTTGAAACTTACATTCATGTGAAGAGTTCATTGATATCAATTGTGCAGTTTTTGTCAAGCTTGAATCAAGTCTTACATTTTATGATTTTTTGCAAAGTTAAAAAAGAACATAGGTTCGTTAATTTTTCTGCAGTTCTTGTCTTTCACTTTCTGAATGTGTTCGGATTTGGAAAAGAAAAGTAATCTTGTTACAGAACTTGTTGACACAACATTTTCAACATCTCTTTGAAGTGAAAACAGTGTTTAGAAGGTGCTTTAGAGAAATCCAAACACTAATTCTTTGAGATTTATAATACCTAATAATGCTGTGTACTTTTAAAAATATTTTCCATTTATGCAAACACATATTCTATCTAGAATACTGGCAGTTTATAAACTTCTGTGGACTATGTGGGATTTTTAAATCATCACTAAGGCTAACACAGTATGTTGGTCAAATGGAACCTTGTTTTTTTGAAGCATCATAGGAATTAAGTAAAAGAGAACACATTATACATTTTGTCTTCTTTAGAAATTCTAGATACAGGTTCTTTAGCTTCAGTTGCACACGTCTGCATCATAGCAAGGCTTTGTTTTCTGTATCCCCAGCCTAGTTCAACCTAGTTGAAAATTTCTAGTGACCACAGTCGTGGTTCTGGGCTGTAGCCCCCAGACCAAAATTACTTTACCATCCTGCAGCCAGAAACAGTAGCTCTTGTGTCCCTTCAGACAGGAGGAAATTTTTTTCTTCTGCATCCTTTGGGACTCATGAACTACTATGAGCTCCCCTGATGACCACAGCTCCAGATACCAAGGTGGGGTTTTGGACTATTTTGTGGCAACTGGAACAAACTTTTGTCCCTATTTTAGTAACCCAGTGGCCCATTCAGCACAGGACAGTCAGCTCTTCAGTGATTTGCTCCCTTAATCAAAGATTAAATCTGGAATTTAGCTAGTTCTGTAGACGGTAACAAAGAGGCTCAATAAGGCAACAGTTAGTTAAAGATTATAAAACATGCTATAATGATACAGTGCTCCACTGATTGATTCTGGAGAATCTTCTGATCTATGATCCCATCTCGCTGACCATTTGACTGGTTCAGTTTAGATATTAACTTTCTAAAGATACCCTCTTTAAGTTGAATGTTTAATTCCCCTCAACCACAGTGGATTGTTGGATGTTGTTTAGTAATCACAGAACCACTGAATGGTTGAGAATGAAAGGAACCTCTCTGGAGGCCATCTGATTCAATCCCTCTGCTCAGTTTGGGGTCACATAAAGCAGTTTGCCCAGGGACATGTTTATTTGAGTTTTAACTAGCTTTACAGATAGAGGCTCCACAATTTCTCTGTGACAATTGTTCCAGCATTTGGCCATCCCCACTGTAAAAATGTGGTTTGTGTTCAGCCAGAATTTCACACTTTTAAAATTTATTCCCATTGTCACTTGTCACTGGATTCTGCTGAGAAGAGTCTGTTCCCCTCTTCTTCATTCCCTCCCATGAGGTGTTTATACATATTCATAAGATCTCCCTGAGCCTTCTTTCTTTCAGGCAGTATAGTCCAGCTCTGCCATCATGTCCTCACATGAAAGATGCTTTTGTCTGTTGATCATTTTTGTGGCCCCCCATGCTGGATGAGCTTGGATAAGGCCACATCTTCCTTGTGCTGAGAAGCTCAGAATTTATGGAAGAGATAGGTGATCTCATTCAAGCAACTGTGGACTGGTAGCCATTTTACAGAAAAAAAAAAAAAAAGCCCTGTAAGATGAAGTACCACAAATAGGTCCCATTATTAGTTGTTTTTTATGCCAGCAGTGAGATGAATTAGAAGAGAGGCTGAAATATCTTCTTACACCTACTTTTAGTCCTTCCAGTTACAGCACACAGTTTGCCCCACCTCACACACCCAAGAGTACTCATTCTGTACTAGAATAGAGGGCTTAAGTTTCCAGGGTTGTTAATCTGACACCTTTCACAGCACTAAATTGATTTAAAATTCTAAAAACAATTATTCATACGTTGTGTGAGCCATTTTCATTGGCATTGCATCAGAGTTGCTTGTTCTTTGGAGCTGATACTGTGTAAAAAGAATCATTACACTTTTATCAGAATGCTGTATGCAATGGAGTTTTTTCTCTTTGAAACGTTCAAAGATAGATTTTGTAAAGTAAATGTTTACATTTCTAACTAAATATTTCAGCTTACAAGCTGCTGGTTTTACAGACTTGAAGAAATCTTTCAATATTCAAACAAGATTTTCATATTTACATGCACATCAGAATTATTTTTTAACAAATTTAATTGAGTTATGCTTTTAATAAGGTGTAATTTTTATGCAGACCAATAATGTCTATGCCAAGTTTTAGCCTGATATAGATTAAAACAGCTAAGGTATAAGCCCCTGAAAAATAGGGTTTATAATGGAAATGGCAACTGACCCTTAACTGTAGCCGTGCTACCGGATGCTGCTGTAATAAGCTTCCCTAGATGCCATGGTGTAAATGTATTAGCTGTACTAAGAGACCCACTCCTGGTATAATTATGTTAGGAACCAATAAGACAGCTCAGAAATCAATATGCTAAGACAGATAGAGTAAAGGACCATGGCCAGCAAACTGGGAATAGATTAGTCTGGCAGGTCCCTAGCTGAGCCATGAAGAAAGGGATATCTCTGCTGTTGTAAGAAAGCCATTAATTGTAAATTTTCCTGAACAAGGAACTTGAGGGGAGAGCTCAGGCTGTTGTTCGTATCACTCAGTGTAGTCTGCAACTATTATTGATCAACAGTTAAGCTTTTTATTCTTATTTCAAAAACCAACAGTAAAAAAAAAAAAAATCTAATTGTGGAGGAAGAAGGTGCTGATTTTGTTTTGTTTTATTTCTTAGATAGCCTTATCCATTCAGCAGTAGGTTTTCCCTTTTAATTTGGTTTACCCATTTTTAAAATCACAGGACAGTAAAATTTTCTGTTTCCTTTCCTAAAAGCAGCTATTCTCATAGAACTGCACTGATTAGCTAGTCAATAAAATTCTACAACTGTGATATTATTGATATGATATGATATGATGTGATGTGAAAAAAAATAGGCACTGCTCTTAACAGCATTTTTAAATAGTCTGATCAAATTAACCTGTGTCATTAAATACTATCATGGCCTGTAATAATTAAAGCCATGACAATGAGACTTTTGCTGCTGCTAATTTTAACTAATTTCAGTTTATTATTTTTCTGGCCTTTTCAATGTAAGAGAGTAATTTGCTTAGTAAACAGAAACATAGTATAATTCAGTGACAGTTCTAGGAAAAAAAAAAATAGTAAAAGAAATGGAAAGGAAACTAAAGACAACCATTTGTGGTTACACTACGGCACATCTGCTCATGTCCAATCAAACTTTCAAAAGCGTAGTAGTAAACAAAAGCAGCCATCAAGCAGGGACAAAGTCAGAGACATAAGTGGTTTGAATGAGTGTGCAATTTCTGCCCATATGACCATCCTGACACAATTGCTCTAATTTTCTTTCCAGAAATGACTGATAAAAGATTTAGGTAATTGCTATGGAGACAGACTTCCTTCCATCACAGGGTATCTTGAATAATACAGCCTCAGGGTCATAAGATGGAGTGTCAGTTTCTGCAGAGTCCTAAATTAATACTTGTCCCTGTTTCAGCTATACTTCCTGTACATCTAATGAAGTGAATGTAATTTATTTTGACAATGTATTGAAAATCACTTGATCAAATGACTATTCTGTAATGAACACAAAACACCATATAGCCTTGAAAACTACCCCTAAAAAAAAGACATAAATACAAATCAATTTTTCAAAGCACATATTCCTCTCCTCCCGCAAATGTTGCATGTGTTCAACATAGGATAAAATAAAACAGTTTCTAAAAGCTCCGTAATTCATATGATTGCTAAAAAAAGAGCTTTCTGTGATACCTCAGTTCGACCTGTGTCCATTCAGATCCTGACCTTGTCCTCAAAGTTAATTTATCTAGGTGCTCTCTGTACTCCCAAGTATTGAGTAGTACTCACAAAGAAATTGAGAAAGCCCCTCCAAAAGCTAATGATTAGTAAGATATTTTAAAAGTGTTGTACTACTGTAGCTGGCTGCAATGCAAGCTAAATTTCCTGCATGAATAGTCCATTATGAGACAAATACACCCATCCACCAGTAAAATTTCGCTTCAGTCAGTCTGTAATCTGTAGAATTTATCAAAAGGCTATTTTTGACTAAAAAATTATTCTAAAAAACCATTCCTCAAAAATTATTAAACCATTCCTAACAGATACAATGACAAGTATTCCTTCTGCAGGACTGTGAATGCTTTATAATATTTTAATTGTAAAGTATCTGTTTTTTTTTTTTCTAAGACCAAACATCATTTCCAAACGCACAGCCTGAAAAAAAACGTTGCTTATTGTTTTCTTTCCCTGCTCTTTTAGAGGAAATACAGTGTTTTCAAGACTTTTACTTTAAATAGTGCATGTGAAATGTATATGAACTGACTGAAGATGTTTTCCAAACCAAGGAATCATGAGCTTGCCAAGGCTGCCAATGTAAAGGCAAACAGCTGTACAATGGCAGCAGAGAGGCACTGTGTTGTGTTTAAATACAGTCA
Source organism: Todiramphus chloris collaris (assembly GCA_025345505.1). Lineage (NCBI taxonomy): Eukaryota > Metazoa > Chordata > Aves > Coraciiformes > Alcedinidae > Todiramphus > Todiramphus chloris. The sequence continues at coordinate 3,716,879 of JANVCC010000041.1, forward strand.
GGCAGAAGCCAGTGGATAATGCTCAGTAATGGGTTAATCAATACTTATTATGGTTTTATTGGTTCACTAAAGAGAGAACAGAACCTAGTGAGCACAGAGTCGAAAAATCACTGCATCTAATCTAGATAACATCTTCTCTCCCTTAGGGATTTCCCTATTCAAGAATCCAATTTACCATGCCTGATTGACAAGGATTGGATCCTAGGGAATCACATAACTCTTTTTAGGACCCAATAAAATCCTAATAGATTTGTCTGACCAGTCAGGAGATTCAAATTTTACTAAACTGAGGGGCTTTGTTGTAATTAGCCTGTGTTCTACTTGCAGTTGAAAAGCTATTAGGAGTCATTGCTTTCTAAAATGCTGGAGTCATGCTGGGTTCTGAATGCCAGACAGAGTTACCTTTCTTTGAAAAGAGACTGCTACAATGGATCACAAAATTCAGAAAGCTTCATGTTAATTCACAGTAAACTGGTAACCCAAATGAAAAATAGTATATTTTGAGTTAAGGGCAATACTTTTCTTAAGATCTTTAGCTATTAAAAAGATACTATGAAGAAGATTTACATTTTTAAGAGTAAATACATTATTTAAAATAGTATATTTAACACCTCTGAAAAATCCCAGAATAAATAGGTGAAGGCATTGTACTCAAAATCCTTTGTGTCAATCTGTTACTCATCATGGAAAACTATCTGCTAATCACACAATCATAGAATAGTTTGGGTTAGAAGGAACCTTAAAGTTCATAGAATGGCTGAATCACAGAACCGTGGAATGAGTTGGATTGAAAGGGACTGTAAAGATCATCTAGTTCTAACTCTCCTGCCATGGGCAGTGACACCTCCTGCTAAACCAGGTTGCTCAAACTTTCATCAGACCTGGACTAATGGGGGTAAAGCACCCACAAGTTCTCTGGGCAACCTGTTCCAGTGTCTCACCTCCCTCACAGTAAAGAACTTCTTATACCTAGTCTTTCAGGTTAAAGCCATCACCTCCTTCCTATCACTACATGCCCTTGTAAAATGTCCCTCCTCATCTTTCTTTTGGCCTCCCTGTTAAGTACTGGAAGGCTACTATAAGGTCTTCTTGGAGCCTTGTCCAGGATGAACAAGCCCAACTCTCTCAGCCTGTCTTTATAGGAGAGGTGTTCCAGCCCTCTGATCATCTTTTTGTCCCTCCTCTGGAATCACTCCAACAAGTCCATGTCCTTTTTACATTGGGGGCCCCAGAGCTGAACACTGTGCTCCAGATGGATTCTCACAGAAGCAGAGTAGAGGGGCAGAATCACTTTCCTCAACCTGATGGCCATGCTTCTTTTGATGCAGCCCATGATACGGCTGGCTTTCTGGCCTGCAAACACACATTGCTGGGTCATGTTTAGCTTCTCATCAACCACTACCTCCAAGTTCTTCTCTGCAGGGCTGCTTTCAATCCACTCATTGCTCATCTTGTATTTGTGTTTGAGATTGTCCTGACCCATGTGCAGTACCTTGCACTTCATCTTGTTGAACTTCATAACTTTTACAGAGGCTAACCTCTCAAGCCTGTCAAAGTTCCTCTGGATGGCATCCTTTCCCTCCAGCATGTCAGCCACAACCACACAGCTTGCCTGTCCATGTTGCTGACGAAGGTGTTAAACAGTGCTGGTTCCAATACCAACCTCTGAGGAATGCTGCTTGTCATTGGTCTCTACTTGGACATCAAGCCAATGACTGCAATTCTTTGAGTTTAACCAACCAGCCAATTCTTTATCCACTGAGGGGTGCATCCATGAAATCCATGTCTCTCCAATTTAGAGACAAAGATATTTTGTGGGACAGTGGCAAATGCTTTGCACAACTGCAGGAAGATGACATCAGTTGCTTTTCGCTATCCACCAGTGCTGCAACCCCATCATAAAAGGACAGCAATTTCATAGGTATGATTTTCCCTTAGTGAAGCCAGGTAGGCTTCACCAATCACTTCCTTATATTCACATGTGTTATCATAGTTTCCAGGAGGATCTGCTCCATGATCTTACCAGGCACAGAGGTGAGACTCATTGGCCTGTCTTTCACAGGGTTTTCCTTTTTTTCCTTTATAAAAATGGGGTGTTGTTTCCCCTTTTCCAGTCAGTGGGAACTTCAGCAGACTGCCAGGACTTTGTTCAAATATGAAGGATAGTGGCTTAGCCACTTCATCCATCTGTTCCTTCAGGACCTGTGGATGCACTTCATCAGGTCACATGGATATCTGCACCTTCAGATAATTTAGACGGTCTTGAACCTGATCATCAGGGGAAGTTTAGATTGGATATTATGAAATATTTTTTTCACAGAAGGGGTTGTAATACATTGGAATAGGCTGCCCAGGGAAGTGGTGGAGTCACCATCCCTGGAGTTATTGAAAGAATTGCTCTTAGGTAAATAGTTTAGTGGTGACCTGGCAGTCTTGGGTTAACAGGCTTGATGATCTTGGAGGTCTTTTCCAATCAGAAGGATTCTATGATCTCCTAGAGACCCTGCCTTTGCCTTCTGCAACTTTGGCAGTGTGGCTGGAACACTTGTCAGTGAAGACTGATGCAAAAAATATTATTGAGTACCTCAGTTTTCTCCAAACCCTGAGTAACCAGGTCTCCTGTTTCCTTCCAGAGAGGGCCCACATATTCCCTAGTCTTCCTTTTATCACTGACTTATCTATAGCTTTTCTTGTTGCCCTTGATGTCCCTGGCCAGGTTTAATTCTACCAGGGCTTTCGCTTTCCTAACCTGATCCATGGCTGCTTAAACATTTTCTCTGTATTCCTCGCAGGCTACCTGTCTTTGCTTCCACCCTTTGTAGGCATCCCTTTTTGTGTCTGAGTTTGCACAGGAGATCCTTGCTCAACCATGCAGTCCTCTTGGTGTTTCTGCCTGAGATCCTCTTTGTTGGGATGCATTGCTCCTGAGCTTGGAGGAAGTGATCCTTGAATATTAATCAGCTTTCTTGGGCCTCCTCTTCCCTTCAGGGTTTTCTACCATGGAACTCTATCAAGCTGGTCCCTGAAGGGGCTCAAGTCTGCTCTCCTGAAGTCTAGTAGTAGTGAGCTTGTTGTACAGCCTCTTTGCTGCCCTAAAGATCTTGAACTCCACCATTTCATGGTCACTACATCCAAGGCTGCCCTTGAGCCTCACATGCCCCACCAGACCTTCCCTTTTTGTAAATGCAATTAACAAGTCAAATGGCATCAAGATATACTTTATTATAGTCAAAGAAATGCACTTTGTATTTACCCTATAAGCAGGTATGTTCTTAAGGTGTGAGACAGTTAACTGTTGAACTAACTGAAGTGCACATCATGACCAATGTAACTTTCTATTAATAACTAGTAAAAAAAGTAGATGGAAAATGGGATGAAATGTATTTTGGGATCACCAAAACTGACTCAATAACTTTCTTGATAACTGATTTTCCACACAAGGGAAACACAGTAGATCTGATGTCATGACTTCAGAATAGCTTTTGGTAGAAAGCCTCTTTCAAAATTATTTCTTAAGGTTGTGGATGTGGGAATTAGTACAGGAGTTGTAAGGTGGAAATTGGTGGTTAGAAAACAAGTAAATACATAGATAATTAACTGGTAAACTATTCTAGAAAGAAGGGCATTGTGCTGAAAGGAGTTCTCCAGGAATCAGTGCTGGGGCCAATCCTTTCATTGATAATCTTGAAACATTTGTACACATTCTCAACCTAAACAGTCTGCAAAGAAAACTGAGAATGCTTTATGTACCACTGGATTATAACTAGGATTTATGATTTCTAGTGCGCACACAAAAAAAAAAAGCAGAGAACTAAAATCTCTCTAGGAAGACACACAAGGAAGTTAAATGACAAGTAGGGTAGAAGGTACATGTGGCAGGTTTCTCTCCACCTTAGTAGACAGTGCAACCAGAAGGCTTATTACATCTAGCAAGGGGGAAAAAGAGTTTAACGGTGTATGGAAAGTAATGATAGTCCTGTGGAATGTTACTGAAATGACATTATGGTCATACCCTTCCTTTCTACATCTTACTTTTCACATGAAAACATCCCGGATTTTAAAATTTTCTTTTGCCAGATTGTTTGCATGCATAAGATTTGCAATAATGTCTTTGTTTGTACTCTAACTTCCCCTTGAAATTGCTTTGTGATATTGCATGTCTTAGCAGGTGGCAGAAAACTTACTATAAAATGAAATGAAGATGCAGAAGAATTAACCTTAGATTGTGTGAAAAATAGGGGAAAGGAGGAAATGCAGAATTTTTCTCCCTTTTCTCCACAAGTAAATTTTTTGTAAATAAAGACATTTGTCAGGTGAGAGTGTATTGGGAGGTTTGAGGGGAAAAGATGAGAGACTGGGCTGCAGCATTTTCCCTGAATTTTTGAAGTGTCTCATGAGAGCTGTGTTCTCAAGTCTTAGGCAAGGTCCAAAAAGCCCAGAGGAAGAGGCCAAAGGCCAGAGATTCATAGGAGTTTAATGTCCAGTTACAGACAAGAATAACAAATCTGTTTACTTTAAAACGAGGTGGGGACAGATAATTATGAAATAGAAGTAGCAACTAAGAATGCAAAAAATGCCCTGTATTAATTTTAATTACTGTAGTAAAGATTAATTTCCATCTGTGGCAATACAAGAACCTGTTAAGGTCACTCTCTGCAGTGCATTTTCCTGCTAGTTTTCCAGCATCCACTGTTGTTGTATATCCTTAGCCAGTACCTTATACATTGACACAGATCTGTTGTCCTTTAATTTGTTTAATCTTTTTTCACATGTGCTGGATCTCGCTGTCACCAAAACTTTCTCCTTAGTACTTAAAGAGGTATCAGTTTAGTTCACATGTATCAAAAAAATAAATTACAGCAAAACAATTCATCTCTGGTATATAAATGTCTACTTTTACTAGTAAACCTTTTTACAGTAGAATCAAAACAATTCTTTGTTCTTTAGCCCAAGAAGAAAAAACTGAACGGTCTGTACCACTTTGTCCAGGATCTGAGATTAATGGATTCATTATGACACTTTAATGCAATAATTGAAAAGTATTCTCACACATTCGTAAGGTGTTGGTTAACATCCATGTAATTATTTGTTTTACATGGTCTCGTTCATAAACAACAGATATCTCTCAGATATTTTCAGCAACTTAAAAGGAAGCCTCAAGAATTCCCAAGAACTATCTTGGAGGATTATCTATCCTTTCCTAATCAGAGGAGATCTCTTCAGAGGAGGTCGATAGGTCTGTAAGCAGAAGTGTCAAGTATTACTTGAAAAATACACCTTCATTCTACCTAGATTTCAGTTTAATATTGTCATGGTTTAATAGCAGCTGGCAACTAAGCATCACATAGCTTCCCACTCGCTACCTTCTGCTGGGATGAGGGCGAGAATCAGAAGAGTAAGAAGTGAGAAAGGGGTGAAGACAGTTAAAAAACAGATAAAGCAAAAACCATGCACATAATCAAAGCAAAACAAGGAACTAATTCACTACTTCCTGTGGGAGGCAGGTGTTCAGGAAAGCAGGGCTCCATTACATGTAACAGTTACTTCGGAAGGCAAATGTCGTAATGCAGAACATCCCCCCCTTCCTCCTTCCTCCCCTAGTTTTATATGCTGAACATGACGTCATAGGGTATGGAATATCCCTTTAGTCAGCTGGGGTCAGCTGTCCCAGCTGTGTCCCCTCCCAACTTATTGTGCATCCCCAGCCTACTTGCTGGTGGGGTGGGGTGAGAAGTAGAAAAGGCCTTGACATTGTGTAAGAACTGCTCAGAAGTAACTAAAACATCCTGTCTTCATCTTGACCTATGAGCTTTTCCATCTTATTTTCTCCTCCTTTGTCCTGTTAAGGAGGGGGAGTGAAAGAGCAGCTGGGTGGGCATCTGGCAGCCAGACAAGGTTAAGCCACCATAACTACTCAGATTAACTCCTTGTGGACGAGTTATTATTATGGCTTCCAAATACAACAGTGATACACAACCACAAAGTGGTGTGAGCTCTGTGAGGAGCTCTATAGTTATAACTTTCGCTGCTTAAGTTTTTTCCCTTTGTGCATTTCATTCTAATGTCTAATGTAACGTGGGAATCAAATTAGGGGGACTCTGTAACAGTGCCTTAACCATTTTCATCGCCCTTTCTCAAATAAAGAAGTGACATTTTCTATGTTGCATTATAACAGTAGAGTTTTGACTGGAAAGGTTTAAAAGATATAATACAAGATCTTGCCATTTCATATTGGTAGCTCATCTGCAATGACATCATGCAATCTGATTTGATTTTAGTTCATTAAACTGCTAGAGCTTTGCTTCTGCTTCAGATGCTTGAATTTTTTTATGTTTTCTTAATTCACTAGAGATCCTGTCACCTTTCTCATATTCAGCATTGACACACCCATTGGAAGCTGAAGCAAGATATTAATTTAGTTTGTGGGACAGATGTAGATATATATTTTTTTAGTATAGATTCAGTACCACTACTCTCTTCTGTTGTCTTTTAATTCAAATGGCTGAACAACTGTACATTTTCTTTATTCTCCATGCAAGATCCAAATCTGCTTATATAAGACAATTTTTACGTTAAACCTGTGTATCATGTTGTTTAAATGCTCTTCTTATTTTATTCCTTGTTCGTTATTTTATTCCACGTTCATTCTCTACTTTGTTAGAAGAGCAATCTCTCAATGATCAGTCACCAGTTAGGTCCAGACCTGTCTCTTTGATTTTTTTCTTCCCTTGTTTATTACTTAGACTTAGCATGTCCAAGTAGATGATGCATATTCATAATCTGTCAGACAATTCTCCTTCTGAAAGTCCCTATTTTTCTCTATGAAGGCAGCTTTAAGGCACAGTATAATCTGCCACTTACATAAATGTTTCCATTAGCTGCTATCTCTCTCTAAAAAAAAAGGGTGCAAATATAGGAGAAGCTAAGAGTACCTTTAGGTGCAATGAATAAGGAACATTGTTACTATCAATATCCTGGAGGTAGAAAGCTCAAGCTTCCTCCATATCCTAAAGAACTTCAAATAAACCATCTACTTATTTGCAATGAAAATGGAGGAAAATCTACTTAGAACATTCACAATGTTAACACTATATTTTGAATACCTCAGAAACTGACAGATAGGTAACAATTCATAAGCTAATTCATGAACTGATCTGCAAAATGATGTATGGTATCTTAAACGCATCTGATTTTTTGTTGCTCTGTCACTTTGACAATATTGTGCAGAAATTGAGTCCCCATATCATTAGTATTTTGCCAGCTGGGGTTTTTATCATGTTTAGTTAGAAATATGAGCAGATTCGAGCCCTTCTGTCATGCATTAGAAAAGTTGCTTTTATAATTGTATCATTATATAACCTGCGTTATAGCAGTGTGTCTACAAATCAGAATGTTGTCCCCTGATTGAAGAAAAGAATTTAAAAAAATGAAGTAGCATTGATATTTTTACACAGCTTAGCAACTCAGCTATTAAAGGCAAAAAGCCTTTCAAATTTAGGAACATGGGTCTGTGAGGGATCACTGAGATCATCAGTTTCAGGCCTCTGGTATTCCAGGAAGCCACATAATATAACCTTTTTCATAACCTTATTAAACTTCATTTAAAAAGCAGTTCATTATTTTTGTCACTGCTGCTGTTGCAGGACCTCACTGCACTGACAGGTGGAAACTTCACAGATTACAGCCACTGAGTGTAGTTGAACACTGGACACTGACTAAAAGTTTCTATTTTTCTCCTCAAATCTCTAAATAAATGTCAGAGTTCCATGGGACTGGGCATGATGAATGTTGAGCAGGCAGAACCCAAAAAGCAAATATGGCACAGCAAATCCTAACTTCATACACGCAAGGAGAAAAAGAACTTAGCATTTTCTGAACTGCACAAATACGTTGTTAATTGATCTAAGACTTTCGATATTTTTAGCTTTCAACCTTCAGATTGGACAGCATTACAGATGAAGCCAGAATTACCAGAAAATTAGCATGCCCAAAACTTATACATGACTTTATCTGATTACTGAAAAGGAAGTCTGTCAGAAAAGTGAACCTGAGGTTTTTCTTGATACTGATGGAATAAGGACCTTATCTCCAACTTTTCTTCAGGCTTCTTCTTCTATGGATGGGTTCAAGGGTGTAGTATTAGAAATTGTATCCCATCAACTGGTCAAACAGATAAGACAACAATTTTATTTTTATCAGCAAAACCCTTATTGCTCATGAAGAAGGGTATCTTTCAGCACAGTTCCTCTACCACGCTATTGTTCAGGTTACCAAGCTGTGTGTATATTCCTCGCCTGTTTGCCCCTCAGGACATCCTTGAAATGAGACATGTTGTTTTAAGGCCGCAAGGGTTTTATCTGTGTGTAAAAAATTAAATAAAATAAATTCAGAACAAATACAGCATTAATATTTTATACATATATTGCTTTAATATTGCATCAGTAGCAAATTAGAATCCAAGCCTAGATTTTCATGTTTTGAATATTAACTGCTGAAGTTTCATCAGTAGCCTTAGGAGGGTTTGCTGCGTTTTAACAAATCATGACAGAAATTATGGTTAGTGTTCACACAAAGTGTGAAGTGTCTGTCTGAAAACAGCAATAAAGTGATGTCAGAGAAGGAACCTGTCTGCCTGATCCCTAACCAACAGCAGTAAAAGCAGGCCTGGGAGCGCATGCTTACTAAATATCCCTATACTTTGTAAGAGAAGTACTGGGATGCCTCAAACACACTCTTAAATGATCATTACCCTGAGGGGAACAGAGATATGCCTATCTCCCGTAGACTCTCCACTGTTTGATATAATATTGCCTCATGTATATTAGCCAGATCTTGCAATATGTTTATCATACAAGTAATCTGCACTCTTCTAAGCATTCTCATTAAATGCAATAGGGCAAATTTAGTGAATAATAATTTGCATTCAAGAACATTTGCAGGAGAATATAATCAAATCTATACACTGAAATTTTATCTCTTGTCCAAGATATCAATCCAGCAAAACTTATAGTTACTGTTTGTGGTTCCACAACATGAAAAAAAAAAGAAAAAAAAGAGTTCACTAATTCATACATACTGATGGCTGAAAAGCAGCATTTACAAGAGTTTTGTTATACACTTTGAAATAAAAGAGCTGCATAAATAAAAATATTATTTAAAGAGAAAAAAGGAAAAACATTATTTAAAATTTTAAAGAACACGTGAATTGCAGTCTTGTACTTATTCATAAACAGCCATGTTAACAAAGCTTTTGGCTCTGACTGCAGGTTATACTGGATAAATTTTTCCACTATAAGAACTCTGTATCTTAGTAGGAATGAGATGAAAGAAGTGTATTTAATATGGTTAAACCTGGGCCTATCTTTCAATTTCTATGGAAAATTTAATGAGAAAAATAATTGCTGAATGTTGCAATCAAGGCAGTTGTATAAATGATCAGAATGTCTGTGATAATAGCCTGAAACATAAGGGGGGAAAGTCACCCGAAAGAAAATAGGCTACACCATTTAGCACATCTTCTACACATTTTTCTGTTATTTTTTCAGTCCTTAAAACATAACATTCTGTTCTGTATTTAACACGTTGTTTTCATGGGGCATACTGCTGAATTATCCCTAGCAGTCATTCTGTGTCCGTCTCCGGAGATCAGGGACTGAACCATGACTCAAAGAATCACACTATAGTCCCTGATTACCCCTTGCTTCAGGAAGAAAATAAACTGCATTAGCCTTTTACCTGGTACAGATGATTTCTTCTCTCTGTACCAGCCAGGCTGTGCTGGTCAGTATGTCGGGGCAAGGGTCATAACCAGACATTACTCACTCCCCATGCATCTGCAAAGGAGTGGGAATAGCTGTCTTGTAGAGGCCATTCACCCTTTTGTAATGCAATCTTCACTCAGGGTAAATTGCATAGTGTAAGAGGGCACTTTAAGTTTCCCTCTAGGAGAGAGGTGGATATGACGAACTCCATTCTTGTTCTGTATCTATTGTATGTGTTTAGGCAAATGACTTTGAAGCGTCAAAGCTGCTTATACTGATCTTTAATCCCTGATCTACTGCAGTCAGAAGAACATGATATAATGGCCCACATTTCCTAGAGACCTGCCTTTGCAATGTGAGGCAAATGGAGGCACAGTGTTTAACTCTCACAAGGTTGAGTCCACGCACAAACATGTGTGACATTTCTGCAGATGGCCAGCAATGGTCTATCCAATTGTCTATTTTCCCTATATATATATTTTAAATGCACTTTTTTTTTGTGATCAGCATATTCTTGTTTATCAAGAAAAGAAAATTAGAGTGTCTAAGGGAAAAATAAAAATAGATTTCTAGATCATGATGGTAATAAAAATGGTCTCTCACATATAAGCAGGCCAGCAAGAGAAGCATGTGGGAAAGGCACTCTCATATTTGCCCCTTGTACTTTTGAGTGCACAAATCAAGAGCACTTTTTTAAGTGAAAAAGAACATAATATCTATCACTTTCAGTTCTGCAACATGAAAGGGAATCAGAGACTCAGTTGTTGACCAGTTCAAGTTGTGCCCTTTTGGCAGATTGCCTCTTGCTCCAGGAAAGTGTAAAACTGGAGAGTGAAAATCCAAGGAAAGTGAAAAAAATCATACACTATGTCAGAATCCATTAGTTCTTTGAAGTTCAGTTTGCTGTCTGCTATCATGGGACTGCTTTCAAAGAGTGCATGGAATACTTAAAAAACAAAGTGAGAAAGCAGGCAGCATTCTCCTGTTACATTCTGCAGATATTTTGACACTCTAAACAATAATGATGGGTTTCCCAGGTGCTTGATGTTACATAATTTGTCATGACATCCACTGTAAGTGCCCCTGGACTTCATGTCTTACTATCTTCCATTCTTTTTTGTGGCACTTAAGTGTGAGTAGGTGTCATTAAGGAGGTGTATGGTGCAAATAATTCAGTATTTTCACAAAGAGGGATTTTCTCTAGAAAGATGGGAATTCATTCATGTTAATAAACAAATGAAGACAAGTTTGTCTGAGAGGACTGTTAATGAACAAGCATAATCACATTGGAAAGAGGACTTCAAGCAAAATGAGAAAATGTAGAGAGTATGTGTATTTATTTTTGCTAACTTTATCAATAATGACAATGTTATGTTCTTTGTCACAAGACTGATACTGTGCAATGCAAAGGATTATTTAAATGATTTCAGATGATTGAGTTACTAGGAATATATTGAGGTTTGTTGTACGCATACAAAAATGAATAATAGAGTGATACAGAAAGGAAAAATATATTGAGCCAGTATGTTTAAGAGAAAGGGAAAGAAGAGCCTCCTGGAAAAAGGGAAAGAGAAAGAAAAAAAAGAAAACAGAAAAGAAAAAGAAAAAAAAAAGAAAAAGGAAAAGGGAAAAGGAAAAAGAGAGAGAGAGGAGAAAGAGAGAAAAAGAGAATTAAAAAAAAAAAGAAAAAAGTACAGAAAAAGAAAGAAAAAGAGAAGTGAAAAAAATTAAAAAGAAGAAACAAAAAAAAAGAAAAAGAAAAAAAGAGAAAAGATGAGCTATGCACAGCTCTAGTGGGCAGTCCAGGTTTTACCATTACTCTGGCAACTGTCTCTATTTTCGTCAGATGGAGATCTTTGACTCAATAAGTAACAACTGAAAGATAAGGTATTCAGAAGAGATTCTCCCTGAAATGTCCTATGTATTCTGTTTACTACTCCTGCCTTGAGAATGTTGGAGCATTATGGTATGTGGAAGATCTCACTCTAAAATAAAAAGTGATAGATCCCTGCCTGGAGGAAATTATAATCTACATTAGTCACAGTAAGAAAGTAAATGTGGAAAACCTACTTCTTCTGACTCTAGAAACGAAAGCTGTCTATCTATGCCTCTGCTTAGACTGCATCTTCCTCTGTGCCGTCTTTGTGATACAGTGCACTTGAAGGAAGCTCAGATGAAAATGCTGGGCACTGGCAGGAGATCCCAGAAGGTACTCATCCAAAAAAGTACCAGTCCTGAATTTTAGCCCATCCTTACCCTAACAGAATTTGAAACTTCCTACTCCTTGTTAATTATTTTCTTTTTTTTTTTTTTTTTTTTTGGACAACAAGCTAATGCAAAATATTATATATGTGCACATGTATAGGCCTGAGACTAGATACACTACGTACTTAAAGAAGGAAGTTTATACTTGTCTGTCTATATGTTTGCCAAGTTTTAGGGTTTCCCTTAATAACTGTGCTACTTTACCTAATAGTGCAGAACTCATTGAATTTTGAGTAACAGAAAAAGTCCACTGGCACTTCTTTTCCACTTCAGAAGAGCTGGGTCTCTGTTGTTATGAAAATTAGAATCAAAACCAATTATTTCATTGGAAGACTTTGGGTTAGTGTTTGTCCTGGAGTCAGTGTTGCAAGTTTGACTGTATTTTTATGAAACATTTTCACTCCTAAAGGAAAAATTACCTATTTATGAACAAATTATAAATCCCTTGGTTACATATTTATTTAATGTCCTTTTTTTTCTATTGCTTGTAAAATTCTAAACTTGCTTATAAACTCAATAATATCTATAATAACTACTTGTAGTGTAATAAATAGAGGATAAGACATTGAGTTGGGAGCAATCAGTAGGAAACTGCAAAAGGCTGTTTTTTCTGATGTTTCTTTTAACAAAAGAGAAGAGTGACAGCAAAAGAGAAAATAAATAGAAGATAAGGGGAACTGTTTGTAAATAAAACACTTTCCTAAAATTTTCCCTGAGGTTCTAATGTTCTCCAGTGTGACTCAAAGAGCTTCAGTGTATTGAAGGAAGAAACCTATTTCACAGTTCTCCTAATCTTGAAGAGCTTTCTCAAGGTCCCTACACAGAATTACCATAACCCTTTGAACCTGAATTCTACATCTTGCAATGTTAATGAAATCAATGAAACATATATGAATGGATCCATTTTGCAATGTCCTGGCTTTAAATTAAAATCCAGACCTCATTTGTTTCCTGACAGTTTCTTCAGGGACACCACAGGCTGGGAAAATAAGCATGGGAATGGAAGTCATAGGAATTTAGCACTGTAGGATGGCTTGGGTAGCGAGATCAATTGCCCTCAACTACGTTAAAATGCGTAGCTTCTGAAGCACCTGCGTATAACACTATGACATATTTCCCAATTTTTCTTGGGGAAAAAAAATTAATCAGGTTTGTTGTAAAAGTAAAGAAATCCCATGTTTTAGTCCCAGCTCTAATCAATGGCATGTTGGTCTTTTACTTTGGTGGGAACAGATTCTAACCAGGTACCACTCACATGCTGTTGTAAATTGTCACTGTGCCAGCATGTCAAACCTGTTTCCTTATTTGTGGGATACATGCAATAAAAGAGAGACTCCTATCCCAGTTTAATGCTTTCCTCTCTTTTCAGACCTCCACCTATCAAATCAAAAAGGAAAATATAAGTATTTCTTTTCTGTCATTCAATTTTCCTTATTATATGCAGTTACTTTTTAGACGAAGTTCTTTGTTTTCATAAATATTTGGAATGTCCAAATCCAAAAAATGCAAAATATAATTGCTATAACTGAAATTTACTACCTTCCAACATATCAAACAACATTCCTAGTAATTTGCCGTAAAATACACATAATGAGATCAGACAGCAAGAACAGAATATTTAAAATGTGTGACTAATCTAATTCATTAAGTGATGCACATTTGATATTTTCAGTTGGCTGGTAATGTACAAACAAATGCTGTAGTTGTCTATCCTGAGTTATGTGCATGTACACAGTTATATTAAAGCCAATAAGCAATCCAAAAGGAATATTTGCAGTCAGCATGACATACCTTTTTTGAACCTGCTCGCTTCAAAATGGTAGAACTAATGATAAAACAAGTACAGAAGCTCAGTAAATCACTTATCTTGCCCTATAGTTGCCATAGTTCCTTTTTCGTTACTTTAATGGAGGCACACTGCCTAAGAAAACATGTAGCAGAAGGATATTTTCAGCGTACTGTCAGTCCTAAATTACATCTCTGTGAAAGTTGCACTAGTCATGTCATGCCATTTTACTAAGACAAGGACTCACAAGTGCACTGCCCACAGCAGAGTCACATTTCACCTGTTCTTCTGCAGCCTGCACTATATTGACAGAATCTGTGACAAGAAGCTGAACAGATTTGTTATTCTCAGGTTGACGAGCTTGTATTTGTAGCAATCCCATCTTCTGCTGGCAGCAGGCTCTGCCATAGATATGACTATGGGAGAACACCATTATTCTCTGATACTCTTAAGATCATGTTACCCAGGTAATCTTCTTGTCTTTCTTCTCCTGAACTGTTGGGACAGTTACAGGAAAGGAAAGAGATGCTGTATTACTGTTTTTTTGTTATCGTGCAGAACTGAAACCTGACTCCAGACCCTCCTTCATTATTTCCTCAAGCCTTCAAACCTAATTGACAGCAAGTCTTTATATCTTGATTTGTTCTCATTAGAAGTCCTTGTGCCCTTGAATAAGCAGGTAAGGTAATAACTTTAATTACTGCTATAATTAGGGGTATCTGAAGCACCTGTGTTTTAGCATGAGAAAAAAGATCTAAAATTGAAATTTCCTTTCTGCAACACTGACGTATATTTTTTCTTAATATCATTCACTTGACAGGTAAAGGCACCCAAAGTAGATGTAGCAGCTTAAGAGGTAGAAAAAAAATTTTTTTAATGTGAATTACTGTTAAATGAGCTTATTTATTACTATAACTATTTATTACTACTTATTTATTACTACTCTTCAAGTAAAAGGCAATAAAATGAATGGAAGAGATTTAAAAGGCCATAGCCTCTTTGTAGCAACAATCATTAAAGAACACAAACGAAAAAAATGAATCATCAGTAGAATAACACAGCAGGGTACTTCATAAGGCATACTGTCTTCTGCATTTATTTTGTTTCTGTTAGCAAGACCTTATACTGTGTTAAGTATATGTCAAAAAAAAAGAAAAAAAAAATAAAAAGGAAAAAGGCATATATATTTATATAAAATTATGTGTGTATTGTACATCATATGAGTATGGCCACAATTTGGATTGCAATGAGTAAGTTTAGCACTTTTATTTTCCATTTAACTGCTTGTCAAAGTTTAGGGTCAGGGCCATCCACTAGACCTCTAACAGATGCTCTCTGTCTGTTTACCCCTCTCCCTCCCCAAAGGGGAAGAGAAAGGGAATAAGGGAGAGAGACTTATAGATTAGAAAGAAATGAACAAACAAACAAAACAGCTTTAATGAAAATAATACTAAAATGGGATATATAAGGATATATACAAAACCAGCATTGAACCCCAACCCCTCCGATGGCAATTACATCACCCTCACCATTGATGCTGTGGAGCAGGCACTGGGGAAATCCCAGGCTGAACTCAGAAGCAGACGGGAGCTGGATTCAGGACCTCAATTCTGGAATGCATGGATTGGGAATGAAGGCAGAACAGACAGATGCCAGACACTGAAGAGCCTTCCTCTTACAAGTATATTATAATCTGTAAGAAATTCGATGATTTTCATCAGAAGATGGTTTCCTCTCCTCTAAAAAGGAAGGCCACTTCTATGTATCAAGGTGGGAATTCCAAGCCAATATTCACTTTTGAAAATGTTGACTCATATAACTTCCTAACATAAATTTTCATTGGAAGCAATTAGTCTAGTTACTAGAGTTACTGTTAGGCAGTCCAAAAGAAGGGAAGTGTTATACATGGCTGTGATTTTGGAGAGGTAAGGTAGGCTCTAAATAATCTATTAAAATATGTTCCACACTATAAAAGATTGAAAAGGCACCATAAACCAAGGCACAATAGGGGGATAATATATGGTAACTGACTTGCCATTAACCACATTATTGTTTTTCTTTAAATAAATAAAAGACTTCAGGCTCTAGTGCTGTCCAATGCATACTTTCCTTGAGCATTACATTTCCATAAAATCAGTCACTATGACCTGAAAAATAGCTCATCTGTGGGTGAGGAATATTATCTAAAGAAATTCCTTAGGATTTTTTATTAGATGTCTAGATATTCGTAACTATAAGATAGAGAGACAAGCCTTTTAAATTCCTGAACTTCAAAAAAAAAAAAAAATGTTCCAGTGTGAAAAGATTTTAAAACTTTTTGAGGATTCAACAATCCTTTAGCTTCATTCCCTCTCCCTTAGACAACTTCATGTCTGTGGGAGAGATGTGCTTAGTTCAATTTTAACCATTTAAAAATTGTATTTCTGCTTTCAGCTGGTCACCTGAGTTCCATCCATATAAGCACTTCCAAGAGACTTTTGTGGTCCCTACTGTAGTATGAGATTAGTCACCTTCCAAAGATACTCCTCTTTCCCCATTGACTGCAGAAGTAGCTTAGATGCCTAAATAACATTCAATGATTCATTTATAGCTGAAGTTAAGTGAAATAGGTTTCGATTTCTGCAAGGACATGTGTGAGAACAGATGAAGCAGGGGCTGGCATTTCTAAAGACAGATGATTGGAAGCTGCAAACCATACCTTAGAGGAGCATTTTTACTTACTCCACTGGGTGACATAAGCATCACAGTATAGCACGACGCAACTTGAATTTTTTTGTCTTTTTGTAAACTTCTTACTCCGGATACTTCAGTGTGGTTGGGAGATAACAAGGATGTTGAGTAGGTATGACATTAGTCTGAAGCAGACCACTGAATACTTCCCAGATTTGTGTTAATATTCTTGGCAAATTCTTCACCTTAAAGGAGTACGAGGGAAGAAAATCCAAAAAGGGGTGTTGCTGTTATTTCTTCATTCTTTCCTTCCAAAGGAAGAGGTTTGTAGATCAAAATTTCTAATTTTTTAAGAAAGTAAAACCTTTAGCTGAAGCCAATATGCTATCTCTGATTATTACCAACATACTCTCTTTGATTACTACCAACATACTCCTTTCTTGGAAATTTTATTCCTCAGAATTAATTTTTATTTTGTTATGTTAATAAATACAGTTACTTTTGTATCAATAGACACAGTCTTCGGAGGAAATTATACAAAGATCAAAAAGACAATTCTTTTTTAAAGGTTTCCCCTAGTGAGTTTTAGCTTCTTCATACTTAGCTTTCTTCATATTTAGCATTCTTGAGTTCTCTGATGGGATATTTTTATTAATGTCACTTAGAACTATGAGAAGCATGACAACCTCTTCTCAAGAGAAAAATGTTTCAGTATTTCAAGTTTGGGTAGTTTTTATTAGTTCTTGTAGTTTTCCTTAAGGAAGTTATTTCTAGTGAGATCAGCTCGGTTGGCTTACAGATAGCCCAGTAAGGACAAATGCTATGATGACATTTGGAAACAATGTAGTCCAATCACAAACACTTTGTAAAGCACGAATGAAAGATGTCCAACATATATTATCTGAGTTTGTTTGCTTGTTTCTATTAACAACATTGTGATAAAAATGGGAAATCTACTTCTTAAGGTTTGGCTTGTGTGAAGTATCCTTCCATCCATCATCATTGTCATTGTGGTGCCATAAACCCAGGTCTTTGAGTAGGAAACCAACAAAAGAGGTGAATGAAGAACTTGAGGGAAAAAGTAATGGGTCAGATACTCTGCTACATCTGATCCATGGATGCAGTGAAGGCAGTCTTTCAAAGCTTCATGTGACCTCCTGGCTTCTTGAAATTTCCTGCAATACAAATTGCAAAGAAATAACTCTCTGTTATATTAAATCAGCTAGATATAAAGATTTGTGATACCTCTTTATGGAGGATGAAACGGTATCACACCCTCTGTTTCACTCCCCAGTCCTACCAGCAGCAGAGACATGTTCAATAAAGATGCCGTTACCCAAATTCAAAGTTTTGTAGTATTGAAGAACTGTCCTAAGTTGTCTCTGGTTAAATTTTCCCAGTATTTTTAGATAGACATTTGAAATGGAGAGAGGCAAAATTAAAATGCAGAAAATACCAAGACAGAGCAAAAATGATACTGTTTTCCTTCAGAAAAACATCAGTTCTAGGAAGTACTGGTTAGGATACATTTAATCTATAACCAAGCTGGATGAAGTAGGAATTTCTTTTGATCCATAGGTTTTTATGCCAAGAATACAGTATTATAGTACTTAACAGCATAGTCATTTTTACGTGGGAATTCTAGAATCAGGCCCATAATTTCAAAAATGATCTCTCAAAAGAAAATCTGATCTTGATGTTACAATTGAATATGACAGCTACCATTGGATGAATAAGCTCTCTATGTCATAAGATAAACTTAAAATCTTCTTGTGCTCTGTGCTCTTTTCCCCTCTAGTGTTCATTCTTCTTTTCCTACTTTTAAACAGTAGACTGCACATGTGTTGGTTATGTTTTCTACCACAAAACCCAAACAACAAAATAAACAAAAAACAACAGTTAAACGTGTCCAGCTTGCACAAGAAGACGTTTAGACTGGATGCTATGAAAAATGTTTTCCCCCAGAAGTGTTGTCAAACATTGGAACTGTCTGCCCAGGGAATTGGTCGAGTGACCACCCCCAGAGGAATTTAAAAAACATGTAGATATGGCACTTAGGGACATGGTTTAGTGGTGGACTTGTCAGTGTCAGGTTTATGGCTGGACTTAAAGGTCTTTTCCAAACTAAATGATTCCGTAGCTGAAGATCAAATTTTCTGCCTGCAGAAAGCCATATAACTTATGTGATAAACTTCATTTCACTAGCAAATAAGGGAAATGCACCAATACTTCTGTAAGAGTTTTTTAACAAGAGGTCTTGTGCATCCTGAAAGCTTGTAATACAATAAAAGGAAGGTTGCCAATACCAATTTTTAGTTTAAATGCTTGCAAGTATCACTAAGAATGCTGCCTGTAGTCTAAAGATTTGGAAATAATTGCTGGCTCAGGAATTTCAAAAAAGGGGGAAATCCATCTTTAAAAACTGTTTGGTTTTGTTCTATTTTATTTGAAGCAAAAGGCCTAATTTCAATGTTATGTGTCCTTATTCACAAGTGGAAAATGAGTAGTTTACTAGACAGTTTAATCTAAAGAACTTTAAGTTTCCTTCAAAAAACTGCTAGAGTAAGCTTTCATCACTTCTGATTTCTTTCATACCATTTTTCAGCCTAATTAATTCAGCCTGTTAATTAAACTTGTTCATAAACAAAATAATCCAGGGACTCCTAAGACTGCATTTTTACAATTAAAAAATATTCTAAAAAAGACATCAGAATTGTCTCATATCCAAAGAGCTAAATCTCATTTAGAAAGATTTTTATCATCACAATTTTGGTAAGCGCAAAAGCCTAGGAGATGCTGAAATAAGCCCTCAGCTAAACTAGTTGATGCAAAACACAAGATGGCCAGGATCTTGAAGAATGTTGCTCATGCGAAAAATTAGTCTGAATTTCTGTTTCCAAAAAGTTATCTCATTTGCATAACATTATTATTCTCACTCAATTTGCTTCTATCTCCTGCAGTGCAAAAATTATGCAGATATATCCAGTTTCTATTATCAGCGTTCTCTGTCTTTCTCAAAAAGGCACATCAAAAACAATTTCTGGTTTTGATCAATTTGTAGCTGGAGTTGAACAGCTGCAAAGATTGTCATACCTGCAGTTCTAGAGAACTTGGTTAACCACAGAACAAACATTCCTGCAAGATTTCTCTTACATTTGGATCAATCACTTGCAAGGCCAGCCTCTTCAATGGTCCTTTACTTTCTACTGATAGCTTTACTGTGGAAATCAATGCTGCCAGTGTCTTACCTTATAAGACCTAACATCAACCACGAAGAAGTCCCCAAGGCTATTAATGCTGCTACAGAAGTATTCAATTTGTAATCAGCAAATGTATCAGGGAAAGATGTAGCGCACCTGGACTCACATGTTCTTCATTGTCTTTGCCCTCAAACCATCTGATGTTGTAGAAGATGTGTAGATGTGATAATCCAGGAGGAAGAAAAACAAGAAGAAATATGGATAGTACAGGTAGTGCCTGTTTCCTCATTTACTCACTCCAGATCTATACCATCTCCAAACAAGGAAGCTATGGGAAAATTTTTATCTAAATATGATCACTTCTTTTGGGTTGGATGCTGTTTTCCATGCAGCTTAAAATGCTCTTTTAACTTGGTTTATCTTCACAGAGATGATTTATTGGCATGTTCAAGTTCTTACAGCTATCATAACTTGACAAACCCTAGACCCTTGACTCAAAACAGCGCTCTAGTGTAGCAACAAATCATCATGTGTTTGAGAGATGGGGTTTTTTGATTTAAGTCACAGAAACAGTTACTTTATTCTAGTGAAGATCGAGAACTTCTAGACTCCATTCTCTACATGGTCAATGGAGAGTAGTTTGTGTCTTCAGAGGGAAATTCAAAGCATGTTAAGTTAGATGCATAACAGTAGGTTTAGGAATACCTCAAAATATGCTTTTATTATAAGAGGAAAGTTAATTCTTTTTGTACCTATTATTTAACTGAAATATTTCTGGGATATTTCTCATTTAAACTATAACTATATATATATAACCTTAAAAGGTTGGACTAAATGATCCTTGAGGTCCCTTTCAATCTGGTATTCTATGATTATATTAAACAATTAAGTGGGGCAGAATCCTCTCTACATACTAGTTGTGTAATTTTAATAAATATGGTACTTTGCAAAGGAGTGACAGTGTGGTATTTTTGTGGACAGTCTGTGTAGCTGCAATGCAAGAGGCCACCCCACATGGAAAAGCGCTCCATTCCTTGAGGTGATCTTCTATATTCCTGTATTACAGTATGATTGTCAAAGAATAGGTAAAAAACCTGCCATTGCTTTCCTTCGGTTCATTCCTCCTGTTTTTTTTTTTTTTTTACTTTCTACAACTGTATGAACTAGATTCAGCAGATACAAACAATTTCTGTACGAAACAGGGAAAAATGTGAGAGGGAGGTCTTTCTTCTGTTGAAAAAAAAAAAAAAAAACAAATAAAAAAAAAAAAAAACCACCAAAACTTCTAGTAACAAATCATTTAGATAAGATTTGATGCTTAATATTTTGCAATCTACTATAGCTTTGACTAGAATTACCTCTTTTTTCTTTTTCTTTTCTTTTTCCCCCCCTTTTTTTTTAATCAAAAAGTGACCTGTTCTGTTTCATATATGAAAGATGCACATTAAAATAATATGAGCTAGCAAATATCTTCACTGAAGCACTGTTGGCAGCCAAGATCACTGACAACTTCCTGGCTGTGATTCATAATCTATATTGGTGCCTTTGAGACAGCAAGCTATTGATTTTTCCCAGTCTATAATCCAAGACCATATACACAGCTTGTTAGACATCTGTGGGAATATAAACTGAGTTTTGATACAATTTAGGGAGCTTCTGTTAGTGGGGCACTTAGTTTTTGTCTTTCAGAAAATTTGTACACATCTGTGTAATCTTGAAGAGGATTTTAACAGATGATTCAATAGAGTTTGGATTGTTTCTCTCTGGTTTGTTTTTTTTTTTTGTTTGTTTCTTTTATTGGTTTGAGTTTGGTTTTGTTGGGGTTTTTTTTGCTTGTTAGTTTGATTGGGGCTTTTTTTGTTTGGTTGGGTTTTTCTGTAAACTGCTTCCCTGGGTGGAACTCATAGGAAACAAATTCTTCTTTTTATTTCCTTTGATTTAGTCAAGTGCAATTTTGAAGTTCTTCTGGTTTTCCATGTTTAATATCTTGTCAATTTTACTTGCCCTTCACAGGAAAACATTCCTGTCTTTACTCTGATACTCATGGTACATACACACAAATAACATTCAAAAGACTAACCATTAACTGCAATGCAGTTTCTCCACAATAGAAAATTAGAGTAAGTGCACTAAAAATCTTTCCAAAATACACATAGCTAAAAAATACACTTGTCAGGTTCAAACCACTGCACACACTCCCTGATTTATTAAAATACCTTTAGTGCTAATTTTTTGTCTTCTGGGACTAAGCTAAGGAAAAGGAAAAGGCTAATACCAGTTGAAGCTTATGCACTAAGGTAGGAATGCCATAAGGAGAAATATATGTTCTTTAAAAATTACGTAACATTTGTCAGGAATACTTTAAGGGCTACTGTGTAAGGAGAAAATAAATCTGAAGAGCTTTGTGAATTTCAGATGACAGAAATATCTCCATGCAAGCCACCACAATGCATGCTAGGCTGGAAGGTTAGGAAAATAGTTAACATTAAGCCACCAGAATTAAATAAGGCTCTCCTGACTGTATGTGAAACATAATTTAGCTAAAGTTGCATGATCCAGAAACTATTTGGTCAGAACAAGGTAATTGCTCATTTTCTATTATATGATAGTTAAATTTTCTTAAAACAATAAGGAGAAAAACAAAATGTTGTGATGCATATACATTAGCAAAAATTTCTGTTAAAAGAATAGACTAATTTTCCTAAGTAGTAGAAAAAAAGAATTAACTCTATCTTAAATAATGTAATAGAAAACAAAATCTCATTGGCACAGGGTGTTTCTAAATGGAATCTGGCAAATATTAATTTCAAGTCTATATTTGAAAATAGTTGTTCATGCATTGTAAAGGGGTTTTTTTGGTTTTTTTTTGCTAACTTATTTGTCTATAACATAATTGATTTCCAGAAAAATAAATTAAGCCCCTAATCCTTCACATTTTCATACATTTCCTCAACCTGAAGATCATGAGGAGATCAACTGGATTAGCATCATGCTTTAGGTTAAACAAAAGCCAGTGTTTTTTCAAGGTTAAAGATACTGGAATATGCAAAATTTAGAAATCTAGGATTATGAGTAGATAGAGTATGTAAAAAAGAGTTTACTAGTTTTGTTTCAATCTAAATGAAACAGTAGAGCATACAGCATTGCTGCCCACTGTTCACACCCATGTTCATATCATAGCCATATTTAAAATGAACTATCTACAGAGAACCTTCAAATAAGGCTCCCAAAATTAAAGCAGGGTGGGATTTTTTCTATGCTTAATTACTGTTTGTGTTGATCTTGGACCGTCTCCTCTTTTCTTTTCCCACTTTCCAATCTACCTGCTGGGAGTGAGTAAAGAGCAAAAAAGATAAATTATGTGGACTGAACCTGCTACTGCAGACTCCAAAATGAAATATGAAGGACAAAAAGATAAAAAGGCAAGGAGAATATTTTTAAGTTTGGGATACTAATTATAGGTCATGAGGTTATCCAGACCAACTAGTTTCAAGAGGGATATCAAAGGATTAGCTTTTTATTTTATGCTACAATGCTTTGGTTCTAATGTCAAGCAAAATAATTGTTATTCATTCTTTCTGGAAATCTGAGAAGAATTTGGATCCATTCATCATTTCAGCACTGTGAGAAGCAGATAATCCTTGCTCATATCACAAGAAGGTAATAGCAAAGAAGAGGTAGATGAGTGGACACTGTGGTCCTGAGTGCATTAGAAATACACATGATGATAAAAGTGATAAAGTAGGAGATGCAAGTGTAGTTATCAAAATCAGATAACACAGTTTTGCTAAACAAACTGCTGTTCTTGGAGTAACTAGTTCAAAATTTTTCTACCTACATACAGGTACATAGTTCAGCAAAGGTTCATCTCATTCGAGCTCAGATGCATTTTAAAAAGTGGTTATATAATGAAGAGAAATGTCACCGCTTAGTGCATGTCTCTCTAGATCTGTACACTTACGGAAAGGCTGGACACAAATGCTCCTTAGTTATAATTTTCCAACTGGAATGTTATATACTCAACTGTACAAAAGATACAGAAATTGCAGACTGACCTTTCCTATTTTCTAAATTCAGTATTTTAACAAATACTTTTTTTTCCCAATACAAAAGTAAAAGTATGATTGTATTCACACACTCCTGTGTGAGGGACAAATACTTCCATCTTTACCCTTTTATTGCTCAGCAAAACTTGCACTCACTGTACACTCAACCCCCTTTTACTAGCTGCCTACTGCAAATAGTCTCAAGCTATAATTTAAGGAACATCATATGGCGGAAAATAAACACACCTTTTGAGATATTACTGGCGTATTTAGTTTCATCTCAGTGTCCCTAGTCAGGATACTCTAAATGCTTTTTTTTCTTTCCTTTAAATAAGGATACCAGTCTATATATAGAGAGATATCCAATCCCTGCATCACACCATTGTAGGCTTAAATTGTGCAAGCTTTTCAAGAGATCTTGCCTTCATTTTGACTTTTGGGGAGCTTATAGTTCAAATTTGCTTTTGTCCTCAGATGAAGTAAGGGAGTAAATTCTAGAATAATAAACCTAGTCAATTATAATTCCCCTTAATTTTATGACCTAGGATCTGGAAAGCAGCACAGGGCAGAAACCAGGCAAACCGCACTCTATATAGGGATGTAATGTGTTATGAAGATGATGAGGTCCATCCCAGGAAAGGGAGTCATAGTTTATCCAAGTGATACATTATCACTTTGATATGCAAATGAGATAAAGGACTTGCTATTAGGAAACTCCTATTTCAAGGAAAGTCCTAAAGGCCAACTCTTTTGCTAGATGTATGATTCTAAGAAGCAGGGAGAGGGAAAAAAAATGGTGACCATCAGAGTCAATGAAGAGAGATGGGTAGACCTTTCCCTGCTACGTGAGAGACCAAGTAAGTCAGGAAGACCAACTTTGTATTTATTTAATTGACAATATAACCCTGTCCTCCAAGGTAGATGAAAAGCAGGGAATCTTCCCACAGCACATATTGAAAGGGAATTTTTGAACCCTGGGAAGTCCTTCATGATTTGATAGAATTAGCAAATGACCTGTAAGTGCATATTTTGAGTTGGACAGCTTCTTATACATCAAAAATAAGAAAAGGCATGATTCCCTTAAATTGTCAACATATGGTTGTATAGAAATGAAGAACTTTAAATATTTACTATAAGTGAAATCCTGCTAATTCAGGAGTTTCTTTAGTAGCCCACTACATAGAAACACAATTTACGTGAGACTTTATCACTCTTTCTGTGAGAATTAGAAAGAGGTAACTGTTTCTTAATTTTTCAGATACCTTCAGAACTTCTGTATTTAGTGGATTTAAATTAGAGTGACTAACATCACAGAGCCTCTAATTGACTAAATCACTGCCTCCAAAATAACATTTGTGTTATCTGCAAATGAAAAAAACAAATAAATGTATAAGAGAAAAACTGAAAACAAGGATGTATTTTGTTTGATATTTTTATACCAGCAACTACAAAGCCAGCTTTGGAAGCCCAGCCAGCTCCACTTTGAGGACAGATGATTATTACTGTTTAAACTGCTTTGTTTTTTCTCAGAAAAATGTATTGTGTATTCTTGTCTCAAATATGGAGAACAATAGAGGAAATACTTCCACAGTCCACGGGGCTAAAGAAGACATCACAGGTTCCTAGATAAGCAATTATTTTAACGAAACATGAGAATATTTCTATGAGTAATTGTGAAAACTGTAATGTAATGTGAAACATGTTAGGACTCATATTTTAGTGGGTTTCCAGTTTTTTAAAGGATTGCTTTTTTTTTTTTTTTTTTTTTTTTCCCCAAGCAACTCCCAGAACTGCCATTCACTTCAATGGTAGCTGCAAGTGCTGGAAATTGATTTGAATGGTCCATACCGATTTGAAATTTTGCAGTGGTCTTTCTCTCCCACACATGCTCACACATGTTCCTCTTTACCCTTTCCTCCTTTCCCCTCCAGCTGCCCAAGATTAAGACCAATGTCATTAGACATGAATACTCATATAGTGAAGGTATGAAAGTTACAAAGAAACAGTTAAATGAACTGGGGGGGAGGGGGGGGGAGAAAAAAAAGGTCACATTCTACTTCTTTCTTCCCCCCCCCAGGTTTTTGAAATAAATGCAACCTTATAATGAGGAGGTAGATTTCCCAGAAAATTAATTGAGACTCTGGGTGCATGTAAATGAGTGAATTCTTTTAGAAGCACCTCTAATGCATTTTTACAAGGGCCATCGTGTTTTACAATGTAATGAAAAAGGAAAAAAAAAAAAAGGAAAAAGAAACTAAATCACATTTTTACTAGACTTGAAATAAAAATAGGCAATTGGAAATTCATTGTAAACAGAATTATTCAAACTCAGCTTGCCTTAAGATAGAAGCAGTTTTAAGCAAGCTGTTACATAAAGGTCCAGCATTTCTAAGATTTTATGGGAGTAATCTAATGCATTGGTCAGACAAGGTTAAGAATAATGCCCTTGCAGTCTCCCTAGATGCAATGACAGCATTTGATGTGAATAAAAAGGCTACACTTTCTGGGTGTTGGTGAAACTGATCTGCACAGACATCTATTTGGAGATTTGAGCATGAACGTCAATATTCCTCAGGAAAAAAAAAATATATATATCCACCGTCTCTTTGAATCTGTTTTCCTGAGTTTTGTACTTATGCTTTGTTGTCCATCTTTTCCTCCTTTCTCCACATTAGCTTTCAAAACGCTTCCTGAGGCTTTTAGAAATGTCGTAAACTTACTGTATCATTACTGATGCACACAAGTAGGAACATAAATGAATACTGTATGTGGATGATATTCTTCTTTTTATAACCCATCCTGATATTTCAATCCTGGGTATTACACTGTTCATAAATCAGTTTGGGATCCTCTCTGGCTTTAAAAGTAATTATAATAAATCCAAAGATATGTTTATGTATAGGAGGCCAATTGAACCCTTTGCTTTTCAGTTTCCATTTAAATTGGTCTCCAGAGGTCTTACCCCAGGTTATTTATTCCTTTTTCTTTAGATCTGCTGTACAGATTTAATCTTGCTTCTCTGCTTTGTAAAATTCAATAGACACTGTACAGGTGGTTTCCGCTCTTTCTTTCTTTTTTTTTTTTTTTTTATTAGGGAAAAGTGCTGTCATTAATTAAAAACAAAATGCATTTTGTATTTTTTCTCTGATAATAAATAAACTTGCTAATAAATTGTGAAGACTGGCTTAAGAAATGTTTCTAGGTGCCCTGAAAGCAATAGCTCAGCTCATTTACTTATTCTAATACAGCACGTACCATGTGTTAGTTTGCTCTGCAACTTTTCCATTTGCCTGGCTGTTAAGTATAGTTCTGCTTTTAAGTTCCTCCTGCATCTTTCTGACTGATTAAATTCTCCTACAGAAGTCACAATAAGATAAGTTGGCATGGCAGTAGGTGTGGATCAGAGCAAGAGAACTGCATGGCTGGAAAGCTTTGTCTGATCACACAGACTTCTGATTTAACAAAGCTGTTCTTCCAGAAATGCAGCAAGTGCTAGAGTATCTTGAAAGAGGACAGTTGACAAAGAAGATGCAAATCTTAGGAGGAATCTGTTAAGAACAATGTAAGAAAATAAGGTAATTTGGTTTATGAAACATACACCTAAGGAACACACTTCCACAGCATTTTATTTCACCTTTTTCATTTTATCTGCCTTCATTCTCTTAAAAAAAAAAAAATGAACCACATATACAATTCAAACCTGTGAATAAAAATGTCCCCTTTCAAGTAAAATAACTCATAAAAAAATAATCAAATTTTTCAAATCCTTTACACTGTGTTTGCAGGTGAAGTATATAACTTCTCCTTTATAAAAGAAGTAAAAAAGTGTATTTCATATGCTTTGATTCTGAAATCATTTCCACTGTGAGAAAACCTACCTCAACAGTTTGATATTTACAAAAATGTGTATATGAGGAGAGATATTTATGAAGAACAGTACCGTGCTGAACTTAGTATGCATTGAGACTGTTTATGTCCAGGAGCTGACAGAATAGAGAGGAGAGGGTGAGGAAGGCAACTTTGCAAAAGAGGCTTTTTTTTTTTTTTTTCCCAAGACATTTGATAATATGTAATTAATCACAGGAGTCCAGAGTCTGTGGCTTTAAAAACACTGCAAGTTATAATAAGATCTAGTAAGAAATTTTCACATGGTGCTCTGGAAAGTAAAAGCTTTTCTAGAGGCTGACACTTCAGAGTTAAGAAATGCTGCATGCTAATGAAAGCTGAACCAGAAAACCAGACTAGAAAAAAGGTCTCAACCTGCAAGGACAAGATAAGCAGGTTAGCTTAAGAACTTCATTTGATGTCTTGTCAAAATGGTTCAAATTTTCTCTCTTTAAATTACAGACAATGTTTGTTCTCATTTTTTTTTTGGTTTTGTTTTGGTTGGTTGTTTTTTGTTTTAATTTATTTCCAGCTTTTAATGGCATAGCCCCAGAGTTTGTGGAACATTCATTTCTAAGAGGGTAGAATAATTCTACCTCTGGGCACTGATTAATGCACTGTCACATCATGATGTGCCTGACCGTTTTTAAATTACCTTACATATTGTTTGTAGGATTGACATCTATTTGATACTAAAGGATACTAAAAAAACTGACCCAAACTCTTTTGCATTAATTCAGATAAATAGTCCCACATGAACCTATCTTGTTTACAGGACAATCTTTCCTGACAATGTACTGCACAAATACATCATAAATATCAATCCCAAGTATGTAATAATGAAACTCTTCAAAATCAAAATAATCTCAGTGTTCTAGATGCTTTCAAATTTCTCCATCTTTCTAATTTTGTTCTAGTTGTGTGATATTAGTTATATTTCTGTTTAATTCTGAACAACTATGTTTTGGAATGTCTTTTTCATTTCAAGAGTAGTCTTATCCTGATCTACTTGTGAAAAAAGATTGAGGAAATTATCATAGTGCTTGGATATGCACAATGCTTTCTGAAGCAAGACAAAACCCGTCTTCAAGTCTAGAACAGCCCTTTACTTAGAGTTGCATTTGTCTTCATAAAATCAAACAAATATTGGTAGTATGTGTTGTGTTGGATTTTTTTTTTTTAAACACAGAAATTTCTTATTCATTCAATTCCAATTGACTGATATCCTTCTCTCTATCACCTCCAATGGAAGAGCTCCTCATAATCTTGCAACGGATTTGAGACCTTGAAACTTATTTCAGTAATGTTTCTTTCTTTAGAAACACACTTTTATACAAAAGAAGCTCAATACATTTTGCTGGAAATAAACACTGTCTCTGTAGACATAATCTGTGGGATCCTGAGCCTGTTAAATTCAGAGATGCCATTTGGTTTTCAAGTGAATACTTACTGTTTATTTTGACCTTCTGAATAGTTATGAGCTGGACATTCCTGTGTGCCATGGAGACATAGATATTCAGTGTGCTACCTGCAAGGTTTTGTCTTGTTGATTTTGTTTTCTTTAAAAAAGCAAGCAACCAACCAAAAAGCCTAATACTGGTTGTTCTCTTTCTGAGTCTGTTTTTTCTTTACAATTTTCTTCTGAGGATCCCTGGATATGCAAATCATGAGGCTATGCTGGAAAGCTTATCTGTTTTACAAATCTTTCTTGGGGAGGAAAGACATGAGGATGCTGTCTGTCCCATGCAGTGGACAAGGAGGGAGGTGAGTCTTTGTGATAACCCAAAGGAGGCCGTCCTGGGGTGGCAGAGTCATGACAATGACTCCAAGGAACAATAACAAAGCAATTTATTAGTTCTCCCTAATGGAACAATCAACAAACAGTACAGATAAAGGTGTTATTTTCATAGCAATTATTTTGTGGCGTGACTAGATTTCGACGAAAAGGAAGACAGAGTTATTAGAAAAGAGGAAAAGAGAGGGGGAGTCAGAGAGTGAGTAAGAAAGAGAGAGTAAGATAAAGAAAAAAGGTTCTCACCACCTGTGGATCCAGCGACATCTGACTGGATCAGTCCAAGTCTTCAGTTCTTCGGTGGTGGGTGCACCACGATCAATATTTTTCTGTCCCTTTATACCCTTAAGGTATCTGGGTGGCATTCCCAGTTCCCACAGTAAGTGGTGTTGATTTCCATGAGCTAGAAGTAGCGTGGCTTCTGCCATTCACATCCTGCATGGTACAGTCAGCAGGAGCACTTAACTAAAGAAAAGACAGAGTCCCACCTATACAGAACTTATCTCTTCCTTTTTTTTTATACATATCTGCAAGGAGACAAAGGAGGGGCACAGAGACATTAAAAGCAATCACCACGTCTCCCCTCCAGACAGGTCTTTCCAGACCTTATCACCACACAAGGTCTGAAGCACACAATAGCCAGGCTTTTACAGAAGGCAGTAAGCATTTTGCTGCTGGATGTGTAAGTAGAGATTCAAATTGAACTATTTATATTATTGCACAAGAGTTTGGATGGTAAACAGGAATTTTTTTTTTTTTTTGTGGATAATATTCATCTTGGATGTAATCTGAAAGCTCTCTGAAACATACAGGGTTTAGAAATATCAACAGGTGATTCTTACTGTCCTTGGTTCTCTTTCAAATAGCTTTTACATAATATCTGTGTGTCATTGCCTACATATATACAAATATACGTTTGGATTTGCATTGTTTGGGGTTTTTTTTACCATTATTGTGAAACCCAATAAAAGGAAATAATTTGATCCAAGTCATGCTAGGATCAATAAGAATCTTATAATTGATTTTCCTCTGTAAATATACTCAGTTCTCAAGTATCCAACGCTGGTCTCGGCTCCAGACACAGAGTTGTGATTGCTAAATGCTGTGTATCTCTTAACTCCTGTGTAATGGTATTAAACCTGGTCTTACATAGACCAAGAAAATAGTGGTTTTCAATAAGCATATTTTAATGTAAATAATGGAGACAGGATGTCACTACAGAGTGACAGATTTGTGAGGTACTTAGGGTAACTCTCATCAACCTCATTTTCATTATTTTCATGATTATCCTTGAAATCTTTCTAGTATGCATCTTTCTGTGTATGCATCTTTCTGTGTATTACACTGTTGGCAACTGCAAAAGACATTCAGGTCAAGTCGACTCAAAACTATTCTGACAAATAAAGCTACATCATGTAGCTGAGAGCAGAGTTATGCACATGAATTCTATGAAAATGAGAATCACCTTTTTGTTTTCTTTTTCTCTTTCTTTTTGTTTGGGTTTTTTTTTGGTATTGAAGAGATGAATTACATGCTATAATCTCATATTCTGTGTGGGCTATATCACATTATTAAAGTGGTCTAAAATATGGGGTAGCATTTAAATGCACTGGCTTGCACCCGTAACATGTTTTAAGATCCAAGGTCTAGAAAACTGAAGGACAGTTTTACATGTCTTTGTGTGTAGTACTAACCTTTATTTGATAGCACGTAGGCCATTATGTAAGACAAAGGGAGGGCATGATGGAGACATACACATAAATTATTGATATGAAAAGTTGGATCATGCTATTTATTTTCTATTAGAACTTAAGAGCCAGGAAGAAGCAACTAAGAGAAGAATTCTACTAAAAGTAGAATTTGAAAAAAGAGGAAAGAATATTTTTATGTAATTCTCAACTGTAGGAACTCAGTTCAGAAGATATCCAACTCCTGATTTCATCAGGATTCAGAACAGGGAGAAGACTCTATAATAGATCTTTTATTAATTAAAAATATTAAGAGAGAATAAACAAATGAGAAATTATTACAAAATTCAGTGAGAAGAAAGAATGACAAAAATAACACAGAAAATCAAGAGTAAACATGGATTTATTGATATATTATCTATTTCTTTTGAACATATACTTACAAACCAGATAATAATTTAAACAGGGAAAATTTGGAAACAAATTTATTAAGAAGCATGATTTACTTTAAAATTATTGCCTCAGAAATACTCATTGCTGAAAATTAACCTGAGGGAATTTTTTTCCACTTATTATAAGCCTGATCCTTGATCTTTTGGTATGCTGAGGTTTGCTTTTTGCGCTCTGTGTTTTAATTGTTTTGGCTCAGCACCATGCTGAATTGCAAACCTGGCCTTTTACTGCTAAGAAGATATAACTCTCGTAAACAGAAAAATATATCCATGGCAACCTACAGTTTTAGTTCTAACTTTTCAAAACACAAAGAGGTAAATTTTTTTTTCTTTATATTTTTATATTCCTATGGCTCATAATAGCAGTGATGACCTCCTGGCTGGGCATTTCCAAGCTATTAATGACAGGATGAGGTATGCGACCTTGACTTCACCTGCAGCCATTAACTTTTCTATCTAGTCATTAACTGCTGAGAAATGCCCTTCCTTTTGGTCATTATTTCTTATATATGCATTTCTTAAATAGACAATTTCTGTAACAACTACATGTCAGAGTAATTTAATATTTTTTTATTAATAAGTACTATCTTATCTTTGTGTTCAAGCCACAAAGGTTCTTTGACATCTAGCAGCTTGCACATCATTTAAG
Source organism: Todiramphus chloris collaris (assembly GCA_025345505.1). NCBI lineage: Eukaryota > Metazoa > Chordata > Aves > Coraciiformes > Alcedinidae > Todiramphus > Todiramphus chloris. Next base: position 3,749,073 of record JANVCC010000041.1, read on the forward strand.
TTTCTAAGGAAGAGGTCATCATTTATGCACAGGCAAATAGGAGACAGAGGGCTTAAAACACCACGTTTTACATGCGAGAAAAAAAGCCCTGCATCGTTTGAGTTAAATCTATGGAGCATATTCAGAAATGCTGAAGAATTCATTTTTATATTGGGCATTTAGATGTACAATGCATGCCACAATACCAGCTAGAAAACCCTTAGCATTAATAGTAAAGGTGACCTCTAAGTTATCCCTCCTGACTACTGGATCTTTAGACAAAATGGTTAGTAATTTCACTGGGATTAATTTGCCAGCATTTTGCAGACCCTTATCTTATTTTCTGGAACTCATAGAGGGATCAGAATCCACATGATATATTTCTCTTATCTGTCAGTGCAGCAGCATAAGATAAAAGGAGATTCTTATTGAATGGATATATTTTTCATTGTCCTTCATAACATAGATTAAATGGGTCTTTTATGACTTTTCTTCTCCTGATAGAGCAAGCCATACTTCTGCATAAATAACTCTGTCTAATTTGAGCACTCTTATGAAGAGCTCAGTAATCATTTTTTAAAAATGCTGTAATTAGTGGCCTTACCTGGATCAAAAACTAAAGGTTGCTGGAGGGGGAAAAGGTTGTAGAGTTATTTTCAAGGGTGGGACTTAGTTGTCTGCATGAATGACAAAGAATATTATCATATATGCCTGGAAATAGCAGCAACGAAGGATTTGATTAATTTGTCTGTTCCTGTAACTCAGAAATACAGTTATACTTTGTAAACAGTATTTGTTCAGTGAAGTGCTTAGTCTTTTGCATAGGAAATTTCTGTCAATATTCTTGACTAACAGGAAATATCTGTCCTATGAAAAGAAAAAACTGTTTCCAGGAGTAAAAAATTGTTGTTCTTTTTGTTGTCATTTTATTTAGGTGTCTGGTTTATTAGAATGTATCATCCTAATTTTGTGCAATAGAGGGGAAAAAAAAGCAGAAAGAGGTGAATGAGTCCAAAAGAACGTAAACTAAACAAGTAAACTCTGCAAATCTTGATAAATTCAACTCTACCAGCAAGTGACAATATAGGTGAAACATTTCTCTTTTAAACTTTTTTCCATTAGTTTTTTGACAGGAGTACACTAGTTCAGCTTTAATGAGATTCTAGTGTAAAAACTTCAGGGCTAAATAAAAGAAACAAATCAAAAGGACCGGATGATTGCCATTTAATGTGAAAGAATGAAAGTGCAAACAATCATTGTATGACATCTAGCTGTGCTAGTCACTGCAGAATGACAGGTAGAACAATTCAAAGTTACTGATCTAAAGATGGAATAACAGCTCATATGTTTGAAGTGCTCAGAAGATGAAGAAATAAAACAGACTCTAAGATAAGACATGGTTAAGCCTTTTAAATTCCATGCCTTATTGTCAGTATCATTTGAACGTTTTTGTACACTTTTTTTTTCCCACCTCTCAGAAACTATTTTATCGAAGGAATTACTTTTAAGAGCTGATTTTTATTATTATCCTTCAGGCTGAATGGTGTGCTTTGTTTTTCAACAAGATGAGGAAAAAATTGTACGCAATGAAAAGTATATTACTAGTTTGCTAAGCACCCATACTGTATATCTTCATAAGTGTGTAGTCTGAGGATATATTGTTAAGCTGTGCATTTTAAGCAAGCTCAATAATTCACATGCAAATTTACTCTACAGGTAGCCTGGCTATTTTAACATGCAACATAAAAAAATTGTTATGAATTTCTGTTTATATTTTCCTTGTCTGATATTTTCTTGATATTATTTTAAGTCTCTAAGGAAAATCACCTATTCTTTCTTTCAGCAAGCCTTTTTATCAGTGAAATAACCTATTCTAGTTACTGTTGGAAACAATAATCTGTAATTGCTGCTTTCAGTCCTAATTTGGCCTGTCTCTAGTTTTTCATCTCAATCTAATCTAAACCTATTTGAGCAAATAAAATGATATTTACCTCATCCTCTGTTACAAGCTTTCAAGATTACAGGCTTCAGGAAAAATCAATACAAAATACCAGCTTAGCAGCTGGTTTGTGCTCAGAAAGAATGCTAACTTTTCTTTCCTGCATTTTCTGACTCTCTACTCCCATGGAGTGAAAGAAACCTTAGACTATAAGGAATGAAGGGAAAAGAAAAAAAGAAACACAAAACCCCCAGCCCTCATTGATGTGTTTGGTTCATGGTTAGTAGCCACTTTTGAGCTTACAAGCTGAAGTGCAGTGCATGGTCAAGCTCCTAACCTTTAGCTTCTGCTTCCGCACTACGCATCTTACAGAGTTCACCAAAAGGAAGGATCTCGACCTCATGGATGACTTTTCAGACTCAAATACCATCTTCCTTTATTATTTATTTGCTTCAAGCAGTTGGGATTTGAGTTATCATCATACCTGACTGACTGATTTAAGGAAGTGGCCACCTCACTGTGGGGGAATCTCATGAGAATAAAATCCTATTACTTTCCAAAAAGATTACTTCATTTGTTGCCTGAAATATGTTTCTGATAGAAACATTTGAATGTTGAGTTTGTAAACAACCAGGAATTCTCAGCAGTGCTACCTTTTTTTTGTCTTTCTTTCTTGTTTTCTTTCTTTTTTTTTTTTTTTTTCTTTTGATACTTACAAGGATGTCTGTTTCTTTTGATTTGGATTTCACTTTGTTCTGTTGTCATTGGGGTTTTTGACCAAGAAACCAATTAATAAAGATGGGTCTTTATAATAATTATATTGTGCCTATCAACCTTTTCAAATTATTTGTTCTCTCTCTTTGTAACACAGAAAAGTTCTTCATATTAAAACTTATGTTGGATTTCTCTTTCATATATCTCTCCACAGGCTGCTTCTTCCCATTCCCACTTTGTGAATAGTCTCTGATTTGAAAAATTATGAGGACTTACTTGGTCCCTCTTTAGACCCTGAGGGATCACAATCATGTAATAGTTATGTAGTGTTTGAAAGAAGCTCTAAACCAAGTCAAATATTTAACTTAATAATCTTTTCAAAAAATATTAAATTTAGGACTCGAGCTTTATCAGGTAAGTAACAAAATAGATTTGTCCTTTTCTTTGTATACATATATGATAGTAAACAGACACACTCAAAAAAGTACATCACCTGTTTTCATTTCCCCAAGAATAGTAGCAGTTGTATCAATGCATTGGGGGGGGGGGGAATTCTTTTAATTAGGAGATTAAGACCTAAGTGTATTCACTTGACTGTGTATTCACCTAATGTGGTTACTATATTAGTAATCTAGTCACTCCAGGCACAGAAGTAATCAATAAAGTGAGATAAGCACCTTCAGAGTGCTTGAGTCTTAGGTGAACTGAACTGCCCTTTGGAGATTCTTATTTCTTCTCACTGAATATAGAGGGTGACTAAGGTAACCCCAGGTGATTCATCCTAAGTTTATTTAGAGTAAATGCAAACTGATAATTGTGCTGCCAGGATATTCTAAGCCATAAGAGCCCAATTCTGCAGGACTTCTGTAACCCACATAGAGGTCTCCAGGAACCCAAACCAGCTGAAGGTTCTAGTTCAACCTCAACAGAAGCAACCAAAGCTGAGGAAGAGTTCCTACATGTAATTATTTTTTAGAGTGAATTGTTTGATGCAGGTCCTTGAAAAGGAAGCCAGGACACCTGCATGGTTAAACAGGGAACTGCTGGGCAAACTCAAGTGGAAGAAGAGAGTCTACAGATCATGGAAGGAGGGCCTGGCCACTTGGGAGGAATATGAAATATTTGTCAGAGGATATAGGGAGTAACCTAGGAAAGCTAAGGCCTTCTTGCAGTTCAACCTTGCAAGAGAGGTCAAGGATAACAGAAAGGGCTTCTTCAAAAACGTATCAGTTAAAACTAACACTATAGGCAATGTAGGCCCACGGATGAATGAGGTTGGTGCCTTGGTGACAGAGGATACAAAGAAGGTGGAGTTACCTAATGCCTTCTTTGTCTCTATCTATACTGCTGGAGGCTGTATAGACCCTAGAGGAAGTCAGGATAAAAGAGAAGTTTGCCTTGGTTGATGACAACTGGGGTAGGGACCAATTAAACAATCTGGACATCCAGATATTGTGTGCAGTTCCGGGCCTCTCAGTACAAGCAGGACAGGGAACTACTCAAAAAAGTCCAGCACAGAGCCACAAATCTGAATAAGGGAGTGGAACATCTGCCTGATGAGAAAAGGCTGAGGGAGCTGGGTCTCTTTAGCTCGGAGAAGAGGAGACTGAGGGGTGACTTCATTAATGTTTATAAATATGTAAAGGGCGAGTGTCAGGAGGATGGATCTGGGCTCTTCTCAGTGATGTCCAATGACAGGACATGGGGCAATGGGTGCAATCTGGAACATAGGAGGTTCCATGTAAAGATAAGGAGAAACTTTTTCATGGTGAGGGTGACTGAACACTGAAACAGCCTGCCCAGGGAGGTTGTGGAGTCTCCTTCTCTGGAGACTTCAAAACCCACCTGAACATGTTCCTGTGTGACCTAATCTAGGTGATCCTTCTCTGGCAGTGGGATTGGACTAAAGGATCTTTCGAGGTCCCTTCCAGCCCCTAATATTTGGTGATTCTGTGAAAAATGATAGAACATTATCTCACTTCTCTTGTGTGTCCAGTCAGTGTTTAGGTGAAGTCACGTCACTCCTGCATCTTTTTCATTTCCTCTCCAGTCCTCTTTACCTATGGTAATGATTTATCCTGTAGTTTCAGGTGATTATGTCTCATTTCCAAAGACCAAAATGGGACAGATTACACCTCCCAGAGCTGTTCCTAAATTTCCCCAGATTCTTTTATCACTTGCATTCAGCTCTTGTTTTGAGGCTATATTTTCTTAATGAAAAACAAAATCTGAGAAATATTATTTTGAAAAAAAAAACCCTAGTATTTTATACCATTGCATTGGTCCCATTAATCTTTATGAAGCTTGATCCCCCATAATCTAAATAAAATTATTGTAATCACATTGCTTTTGTATCTATCAGTTGTGCTAACAACCTTTGAATTTTTTGACCAATTTCAAGCAAATTTGACATACAGGTAAAAGTCTTAAGAATCACAAATTTCTGCAGTAGGATAATCCTGCCTATCTCATTCATATACGGAATTCTTCTGCCAGCAAGGAGGTATTGTGCTCTATACAGCTCAGGACCACAACTGTAACTTTAGCTCAATTTTTTTTTACCCCTGGGTAATTTCTGGACTCCAGCAGTTGGTTCGAAGAATCACTCAGCATTTTAGGCTACATTTACAAATTTTAACTAAGTATCTAAGTATGATTTTGACAAAAACTTTGACCAAGCAACTCTGTTCTATTCCAAGAGCTCTTTTACATTTAATTTTCAACACTTCTTCTGTACCTATTTATAGATAAATCTGGCTGAAATAATAGAGTCTTATAACAGGGACACAGTTATATATATACATTTGATGGTGATTCTTTAAGTGAATTTAAACATTCATCTGTAATGCTGCTACAGAAAGTATCCACCATGGCAAAATAAACAAAAACTTTAACCAACTCATTAGACAGGTGCGAAGGGAAGGGTACACTCAGTGAAAATGACAAATTCCTTCTTTTAAAAAAAGCCCAACTCTATGATATATTATAGCAGAATGTTTTTCTATGTCTATCATTTTTAGAAAAAATCAAATGGAGGTGACTGAAAATCAGCACAGCTTGGAGTTCATCCTGATTAACTGCCTAGGAAGACTTTCTGTGTCAAGCGACACGGAATGTTTTCTTCAGGGAACAACCACTAGATCATTTAAAGTATTTAGGTAGGTGAATATGTAGACAAAATGCCCACTTAAGATTATCTTTTAAAAGTGTGGAAACAGAGGATTTTGGTAGATTCCAGGAGTTCTCATTTAAGTATTTAATAACTATATAATTTTGAAAAATGGTAAAAGAAAGATAAACATCACACTGAGCCAATGATGCAGTGGACCAATCTTTAATCCAATTCAGTTTATGTCATTTTTGAGGAAAAAGATATGAGAAGAAACAATTCTCTAGCTATTCTAATTCCCTGAACTTAAAGATATTTGAAAGAGGGAAGAGATGTTTCAGTACAGTTTATTGAAACTGCTGTGGGAAGCTGGAGAATGCAGAATACCTACCCACATCTCATTCAATCTGTGGCTCCTTGTTGTAAACTCCAGTAAGAAGGCTAGAGGGTGGTTGACAGACCAGGGTCTCCACAGTGCTCCCATATGGATGCCAAAAAGCTGCTAGGAGAGTGATTTTTCTCAGGTTCTCACAATATTCGCTGAGAATCCTGCCTTTCTCACCAGTGTTATGAGAAACAGTAGGATGGTTTTTGTAAGCTGGACCAACACCTGGTGTTTTGCTAAGTTCTGTTTATGGTTACATTGGAAAAATACTTTGAAATGGGTGTTGTAGTACTTTAGCCAATCCCCCTAGGAGATGGGTAATCACTGACCAATCACCCTGTGGGGCTAGGGGATAGAAAACGGGATTAGGAATTAATAAAGTTGCTTCTTTTGCCTTCTCTTGATGAAGTTGTGTGTTGCTGCATCTTTTTGCTCCCGGTATAAACAGCGATACTCCCACACCCCTAGCCTGTGCACAGCACTAGGAGATGGACATCACAGATGGGAACAGCAGTGAGCTTGCACATGAGATGGTTATGGCCACTGAGAAGTACCTAGAAGCTTTTCCCTAGCAAAGCAATAAGAGCAGAAGACAGGTCCAGTTTCATCCAGTAAAAGCTGGAAAAAAAAAAATCTTTGTTTATCAGAAACATCTTTTGCCATGGAATCTGTATTAGCAGACACAAGAACACAGAATATTATGATACTCTTACAAGTATTGAATATATTCAGATACTATATCCAAGCACTCAAGTGGCATGTTAGTAGAAACTTTACATCCTTACATACTCCTCTATAAGATTTTATTCTTCTATGATGCCAGTGTTTAGTAATGACATAGTGTAAATTTCTGGGATGTGATGTAACCAGTGGAGAGAAATAACTGCCTCCAGAGGACAGTTCAGAAGCTCTGTATGGGAGAAGACATTTAAATAACATATATTCACTTCCCTGTGCTCCTCCAGTCCATTTATGGTGGTCACTTGTTAGCAGTCTTGTATTTCACAGATAAATTCTTCAGAATGCTGGTCTATTTACACGGTTTCTAATACAGTAGAGTATTACCCTGTAAACCACTAATCTAGGAATCAACACAACTACCACTATAAATGGCAACAATAGCACTAATAGCAGTATTCATTAACAAGGATAAGAAGAATAAATTCTCTGAATTCCTAATCATGGATTTAGAAGACAAGCTTTTAAAGAACTTGTCAGTGCTATTTTTTGAAGAACAAATACTTTCCAAGGGGTTAAAGGTTGCATAATCATAATAATATGACTTCCTCCGCAAAGTCTAAATTGATAACAAACTCTGAGAATGCAGAGAGAAAGGAGGGAGGCTGATCCTTTAAGGGCAGCTGCTCCTTCCTCTGCTGAGCAGAGTGACAAGAAAAGGTAAACAAGATAATGGCAGAAGTCACACCTCCACAGCTGCCAGGAAACCTTTGTCTTCCAGATGGTGGTCTAAACCTAAAATTCTCCTGTAGCTGCTGAGAATAAAAATGTGGCACCTTCAGACTTAAAAGAGCAAGTACCAGCCACCTGTGCCACTGAACTGATATTTCAGGACCTTTTGCTATTTCGGCGTGCAGATTTGTCTTAACTTCATAATACTATCGGGCTCTATGTTGTCATCAAAGAGCACTGGATATCTTCGTGTATTGTTCTTTTCTCCTCGAAAGACTGTTAGGCTCCTCACTTTTTGACTTTACGTACCTAAAATATCAGTTTTAAAAATCAATCAAAAATAAAGAACTATGTTTTACCCTGCTTCTAGTACTCTACATGTAGAATTTCTGACATAAGTGAATCTAAGTCTCACTGCCTTTAGGTGTTGAACCTAATGAATTTTTTCACCTCTCTGAACCTTAAAACCCACAGAATGCCATCACAAGTCCTATTTTTAAGTCACAGTTTTGCAGCATTCCCTCCATTCTTCTTCCTTGGCTGTTTAGACCAAGGATCTAAGCTGCATTTTATTGCTCGTCATGTATATCCAATTGTACAGTTTTACCCACCCAAGCACAGTGTGGGTTTGTGCTGAACTTTCATTAAGTGGAACAGATAACTTCTAATATGTGGCCTTTCAGTTCTGAAAGGCTGGATTACATCAGGCTTAGTATAAAGTATAAAAATTAATGTCTTAAAACTAAACACTTCATCCATATGGCCAGGAAACACTGAGCAAGTAAAGCAGCTTTTGGATGCTACACAATGCAGAACTTCTTTGTCCAGATGTGCAAGAGTCCTGCTTTGAGATAAACCTTGACCGAAAAGCCAGGCATGATAAAGGCTTCCACTTAGATTTGTCACCTCTAAACATTATTTTATTTGAACTAACCATTTTTCTTCTGACTTTGCCAGGAAAGTCAGCAGGATGCCTAATTTATTTGGGTTACTAAATTCAATTTTTGTGCCTTTCCATGTTCTTAAAAAGTTCTTAAACATCCTAAATGTTCTTAAACATCTTAAAACACCACTAAGAATATAAAAAGAAACTGATGTAGAATGGGTAATATTGAAAGTAAATCAGATGTTTGGATAGATTTCCTTTTCCTTTTCAATTGAGATACTAGGTTTTTTTTTTTTTTTCCTTAATTTTGGAATAGTTTCCAACCATTGGATTTTATTTTTTCTTGTTTCTCCCTGAGATGGTTTTTTTTTTGTATTTTCTCCTGCTGCTGGGGATTTGGTCTCAACTGGAGGAAGCTGGCATTGAGATGAAATTAGAGCTTAAAAAAGTGTTCAACCTCTGTTTCAAGAACAAACAGAAAAAAAGACCCAATAGTCCAAACGCAGAAACTCAGAGCGAATGATTCATTGGTAAAATAAATCCCACACATTCAGAACATGAGAAATTACTGTTATTAGGCAGAATACACTTGTACTTTAAAGATAATTTAGGAGTCCTTAAAGTTGAGATTTTAGGTATCTTTAAATTTAACCATTTGCTTTATACACAGAGGAATTTGGATTGAAGGGAAATTCAGCATGCTATGCAGCTGTAGAAATCTCACAGTAAACATCCTTTTTTATTCTATATCCTTAGCTTGTATTTCTTGTGCTTCTCAGTGGATTTTGCCAGACATCTTTTTCTGTATTTTAGTGAACACATTGTAATTTTTAAGAGCTTTTTTTTCCTAATTTACAGAAGTAAATCCTTTTAAAATTAATACATCTAGCAGAACATTCTGAGTTTAAGAAAATTAATTGTACAATGTAATGAAAGATTTTTCTAGAGCTAAGAGAACATAATTTAAAATAGTCATCTTAATGTTCTGAAATATAATTTTACTTTTGTTGCAGTTGAAAAATGAAGGTTTCTTTTATATAATGTATATCCCAAGATGATTTCAATGCACTTTCACTTAGAAAAGCTAGCTGCTATTATATATGAATTTTCAAAGCTTGGCAAGGCTTTGGAAGGAATGATGAAAATTACTATTGCACGACCTTCAGGTTTTCTTTGTTTCATAAAAGGCTAAGATAGCATTTTTGTCATTTTTCTTTCAGCTCAGGTCTTTCATCATAAATATCAAAGCATGCAATTATGCCTGCTCATATCCTACCATATTCTGCCTGTTTTCTATCCACAGTGATGGTGTTCTCTTTTAGGATACCTTTTTCTGTTGTGGTTTTCTTTTTTTTTTTCCTGTAAATCTGAAAGAAGTCCCATGTTTTTGTTGAGTGCTGTAAAATGAATTGCATGTTGCGCTGATTAAAAAGAAGAAGAGCTGATTAAAATGGCTTTTATTCTTTTGTTCTAATCAAAATCCTAAAGGTATGTTCGAGTGTCAAACTGAACAGGATCATAGGAGACTGATTTGGCCTACAGGTGGAATTTTTAAATAGAGCTCATTGTAAAAAAATGGGACGATCTTCTCTTCTATTAAAATCTCTAGTTTCATGCTGAATTATTGCTGTAGTTCTTTTTTATTTTTCATGTATAACTTGTTGTTCTGTCTTGTTTTCTGATTTCATGTGGCCTAATCATCAAAGACATAGAATGCCTGTAGCTCCTGTTGCCTAAATTAAGTCATAGTTGCATAATATACCTAAAAAATTAGGCTACTTCTATGTCTTAAGTACTTCAAATGAGCACCCATTTGCTTTTATGCATCTGCTTACTGATCTATTCCAATTTACAAACCATTTTGGCATAGCACAGGTTTTTAATTATATTAAACTCTATATATGATCTATGGTTCATCTGCTTCTGAATTTTTCTTTTTATCTGGTTTTGGCTTTTTTTACAATATCTACCTTAAAAACTAATAACACCTCATACAGAAAAAAAAAATATTAGAATTCCATTGACTTAAGAAAAAACCCAACCTCTTGAAAAACAGAGCAGCAAGCCTTTGTTAGTGCTTGCAAGAACACACCTCCCCATTTTTTTGTTTATTATGCTTAGATTTTTATCAAATTTACAATGACACAAGGAATACATTGTTTTCATCAATTTGAACTGTGCTGTCACATGAATGTGAACTTACTGGCTATGTCTTAAGTTAAATGTCAAGGGATATACATTTTCCACACAGAATAAAATTGATTTCAAGTTTCTTTTAACAGCGGTAAAGCAAAAAACATCCACTGAATTTTTTAACTAAGTAGATTTGCCCATATATATATATATATATATATAAAAAATATGGCTAAATAGTAACAGTGTTACTCATAGTACCTAACATAAAAATATTTTTCACTAAAATAATTTCAGCTATCTAAACTTTACTATTAAATGATTTGCTGATGTCAGATTGTCATAAGATGAATAAAATACTTTAAAAAAAAAAAAAAAAGCTTAATCAATTTAATGAAGAGAATATTTTGGCACTTTTCAATCCTAAATTGGGAGAGGCTTCCCAAGGGTTTTTGTGTGTGTAACTTTTGAAAAGTCCCTCCTCGGCATATAAATACTCCCAACAAAACCCTCAGCATAGTGGCTGTATGTATCAATACTGCAAAAGAAAGGAAGATAACGCTCACCATAAGGGAGCTCATTAATTCTTAAGACTTCTGAAATATTAATAGGACTTTCAAAAACATTGCTTGCTTATGCAGTGTCCATTCAGTTCACTGTGAAGTTGAGATGATAGGTGGAAATTCTTAGATTATTATATTGCCTTCTTCCTACATCACAGTCTGTGCTTGCTTATTTTCCCACACTGAATGATAAATAAGGTCAGAATATATTGTACATTTAAAAAAACAGCAATAGTATAGTGTGTGAGAGCTATTAACAAAGCAGCTGCTTGAGAAACTTCTGATGTCTGTAGCAACTCATGGAGGATTTTGGCCTCTGCCTATCTGAAATCCATTTAAAGCAACTTGGCTTCTGCAGTGTCTCTATCAGACAGAAACTGCATTTCAAATGTTAAACCTCAATAATAACGGGATCCTATATTGTATAACACTTTTAAACGTATTTTGCTCTCCATACACAATACTTGGATCCCAGAATACTTTAGAGCCTAGTCATAAAGCAACTGATGCTAAATTTCTTTTTAACTGTGAGAAAGTCTTTAATCCATTTTACCGTTCCTTATGCTTACCATAGAATAGCAATGAAACTTGTTTTTTGCAGATTATAGATCTATCTCCCTACAAGCATACCATCATCAATGCTGAAATAATAGCTTCAAATATTAAAAGTTTGTCTTTACCTTTGTTAGGAAAACCATAAAAACTAATTTTAAAAGTATGCAAAGTAATAGGAAGACATTCTAAAGTATTCCCTTTTGCCAGAGGCAGACACTGTGAGACGCTGATGCAGGTGTAATATTTATGATCAAGGCTGAAAAGGCCAGAGCTTTGTTAATAACATTAAGGAGGTATTCCCAGGTGTGCAAGTGTAAAGTATGGATTCCAGCCCAGAATTGGGCAGAACACTTCAAAGATAGAGGGTGGAGGCTTTACTTCTTGTTTTCAGCATAGGCAGTAAATAAATGATAAAATAAAAAGATGAGCTGGAACATGGTGTAGTGGGAGACAAAGAACCAAGCAATGGAAAGTAACATACATAGTAATAATTACAGTGATGACTGGAACATCATGGCAGAACAAGAACAAATTATGCTGTGTAGTTATAGACAGAAATCAGAAAAGGAAAGAGAAACTTCTTCCCAAAATACTACGTAAAATATAAGGCAAGAAAAAGTGTTGGTGAAGCAGAATCCAAATGAAACCTGCAGATAAAAATCTTTATCATTAGAAAAAAAAATATTGAATGCTTAGCAATAAAAAGGTGCAAAGATGTTTCTAATTTACTGTTACTATTAATCAATATTCCTGGTAAATAAATAATAATAATGGTCTAATTCATTTAAACCAGTACAGTACCTCAACAAACCAGGTTTAAAGATTTCTTTCTAGGATTATGAATTTTAAAAGCACACAAGAGGAGTAAGTCAGAAGTGATAACACAAAGGAATTTTTTCAAAACTTCGAGTCCACTAAGCAGAGGTGACAACAATATAAATTATTTCAAAATTGTAGGAATAAAACTCAACCAAAATAAAAAGTACTGTGACATCAAATTACAAAAAGGAGTTTTCATTGTTTCATGTTGGGTTGGTTTTGGGGTTTTTTTTGGGTTTTTTGGTTTTTTGGGGTTTTTTGTTTTGGTTTGGTTTTTTTTTTGTTTGTTTGTTTGATTATTTCTTTCAGTAGAATAACTAGTCAAAATGACCCTAATATTAAACATAGGAAAAATTTAATTTTGACCCAGGAGAGACATATGTTGACTGTGTTGTAACAGAATTATAGAGACCATAACCTCCTTCAGCAGAAAATGTGAGATAAAAGTCAGTATTTCTAAATGGCAAAATCTGCAAGATCACTTGAGCCAAGATGGAAATTGTGAACCCAGTAGAAAGGCTCATAAATTGTGTCAGATAAACATTTAAAATAAAATGAGAGAGCCAAGAAGACCAAAAAAAAAAATCATATATCCAGAGACTAAAAAGGAAATAATGTATTATTTAAGTATGAAAGAAACAGGAGTTATGTATGAAAATCTGTGTGTCCTGTGTCTGCCAGGGGCTTATGGAACAGACTGTGAATCATAAGGACAGTGAGAAAACAGTTCATTTCTTCCCAACAGTATTAATCTTAGATCATAGAGTATCTTCAAGAGGAGGACTTTCTTGAATGTTATTTCTACTGTACTGTTATCTTCGGATATCTCAGTCTGTGAATGACATCAAGCTGAGTGGAATACTTGACACACTTGAGTGAAGGGATGTCATCCAGACAGATCTTGACAGACTTGAGAAATAGGCCCAGGTGAACCTCATGAAGTTCAAAAAAGCCAAGTGTAAAGTCTTACACCTGGGTTGGGACAATCACACTTATCAATACAGGCTAATGAATGAGGTGGTTGCCCTGGAGACAGAGGATACAAAGAAGGTGGAGTTACTGAATGCCACATTTGTATCTGTCTGTACTGCTGGAGGCTGTCCTCAGGATCCCCAGACCCCCGAGGCCTCCAGAGGGAGTTAGGATAAAGGAGGAGTTTGCCTTGGTTGATGGCAACTGAGTTAGGGACCAGTTAAGCAATCTGGGCTTCCATAAATCCATGGTTCCTGATGAGATGCACCCATGGAGCTTAGGGAGGTCATTGCTAGGCCACTCTCCATCATCTTTGGTAAGTTGTGGGAACAGGAAAGGTGTCTGAGGACTGGAGGAAAGCAAATGTCACCATATATATATATATATATGTAAAATTCCTGGTAGCAGGGTGTAAAAAGAAGTTATCTTAGGACTTGTAACAAGGAACAGGATTTCTTCCTAGCATAAATCTGCAGAAATTCTTCTTCAGCAGAGGAAAGAAAGTTCTAGCCCTTCATATCTGGCTTTTCTTTAGCATTAGTCAGAGTAAATCAGCAACAAGATTTTCTTAGGGTTGCAGAAGTTAAACCTCATGTGTGTAAATCTAGTTAATTATGGTATATATGTTTGTTTTTCCAGCAAAGTCAGTGAGAGTGAAGAATGAAGAGATGCACATTAGTTAGAGTCAGGTGTATGGAGCTCATTTTCTCTTGATTTTCAGTTTCTAGTCAGTTAAGATTCCTTGGATCTTTCTGTAGAGAAAACTACCCCAAAACCTTCCTAAATGTATTTAGCTTTTTAGGCTAATCCCTTAGCAACTCATTTGTAACTATCCATTCAATTAGCATAGCACCTATTACCTTTGAAATTCTAGGGCTTACCACCTTAGACAAACTAAAGCTTTAGGAAGTATTAATTAGGAGTTACGGGACTTAATTAAGTGGGTGGAAGGAAAAAAGTTCTTAAACATCATGTTGCACTGTAACATGTATTTCTGTTCAGAGTACCTGCTAATTCTATTAGGAATAACAGTTACAATATTTTAGTTTGAGAATTAAGAAGAAAAAAACCAAAAGAAGTTGACTTGCATAGGCTTTTCAAGGTGTGATACATTATGTACGAAGCCACATCAGTTCCAGCATTGTTACAAAGGGGAAAACTGAATGACTTAAGCAAAAAAAAAAAACCAAACCCCTTTATTCATGTCTTGTAATTCAGGTAACTTTACATTAAAACCAAAGACAAATTTCAAAAATATCTGGCTGGGGTATGAAGCACACTGGATCTTCCACCTCTAAAGGTCTTCAGTGAACAAGTATTAAGAAAAGTTTTTGAATATTATGGATTTGTCCTTCCACTAGTAAGAATTCATTAAGAAGGAAAAAGATTGACTAAAACTGTGCAAGAAGAAACATTTTCAAAGTATTATTCAAGTCCTGAATAATGTTCTTTTGAAGGAAAGGTGTGTCCAGTTTTTATCCTGTGTCAATGAATAAAGTATTATTGCACTTGGTCTTTTACTGTCTTTATAAGTAATGTTTATGTAAGCTATACTTCCAGGTGACTTTATTTTTGTCCTTCAGAAGGAAAATGTCTGTTTGATAAGTTGATATAGATGTGTGTATATATATATATATCAGGCAGATATTTTCTCACTCAAATAGTTTGACCAGAACAACATTTTGTTCATGCTTAGAAATATTCTCTGCTATAATAAAGATGTCTACTACTTTTCTGAATAGACTTTGCACAATTTTACACTCCAAGTCAATTTTAAGTTTAGAAATAAAAAAATGTTAACAAACTCAGAGAAGTGTCTTTGGGTAAGTTAGATGGAAGTATCTACATGAAAGTCACTGAAACTTCTGACAAGCCACCTAAAACTAAATTCGTAGTTATTAGTGGTGTGATAATGTAGTAGCCTTTCATACTGTGATCATAACGATGGGACGGAAGTGTCTTGTTTTTGTCTTTACTGAAGCTTCAGGGTTGCAGTTCCTCCATGGCAAATATACTGATGTTTTGTGGAAATACTTTGTGGTGAAACATTTGATATCCAGTCTGTAGATGCAGCCAAAGCATGCAAAGATTAAGTATTCCTGCAAGGTAATCTTAACAGAATGAAGGGACACCAATCCTTTTTGGTAACTGTAAGAGACAGACTTCATACTGTCTAGGCTGTAAAGGAACTCTATTTCAAATTATGACATTTCAGAACAGTAAGTAGATTCTATATCTGAGTAACTTCCTGAAGGATGGGTCCAGAACCATGGAAGGTGCTGACACTTTACTCTTTCTGCTCCTTTACTTGAGCTAATTAGAGAAGGAATTGAAGTAAATATGATAGAAAGGTCAGAAAACAGGGTGAAGTTGATAACCAAGTAATGGTAAAGGCCAGCTGTAGATGAATAAATACCAAAGAACCAAGGAATTGTAGAAACAGAATAGCTTTGAAGACTTCTTCCCTCCCCATGTTGCTACTGATGTGGGTACTGCACTTAAATAGTGGAAGTACAACATAACCACAGTCCCTGTGTTACATATTTTTCCCTTAAACTTCAGAACACAAAGTGCTATGGCATCAGTTAAACATGATTGCAAATAGTCCTTCGATATCTTCCAGTACCCTGGTTATATTAAACCATTTCTTCTTGGAATCAGAAGCAGAAGAGACCACTTAATGCTTGATACATATAGACTAATGACAAAGAGGTGGTAGAAAGTGTGATCCTTTTAGGTTTTTATTTAATACATTTGTGACCTATATTTCTTTGGATTTCAAAGACATTCAAACTTTAAAAATTGTGATAATTACATCAAAAAAAAACCCTGAAATGATAGTAATATGGGTACCTCTGTTAAACAGAGCTCAGGTCAATTCTGGGTTTTATTTTAGCATTTTTTTCTTCAGCTGCCTAAGTTACAAAAGATGCAGATGCCTTCTTATATCTAACCTTGAAGGTGATACAGTTTATTGATTTGACACATCTTGAGACCTAATAATCAAGTACATGTTTTTATGATTGGCTGATGTTGCCTTGTGTCTGGCTGCCTAAAGAATGTTGACTGAGGTCATCTATAGCCTATAGATAATCTACAAACTAATAAAAATGCTAAATATGCTGTCAATCTGTTTTCCAATCATATCAAACCCCCTAATCTAATATGTAATTTTCAAGATGAAACTAGTGTGAAAAATAGAATAAAATATGTGTTTACTAGAACACAGTCATATACTGATGGTACATATCTAGCTGCATTTTAACATTTCAGCTTTCTCTTAAAAGGCTGTGATAATGAATATCATAGCCTAGTAACTTTTCAACAGATCTTTATGGACAGAACATTGTATTGGTGATTATGATCCAACATAAAAAAAAAACCCCAAACATCTGTATCTGAGCCTCCGATATGTGGAATGCATTACTCAATAGCCTTAAAAATCCAGTTTGTGCTTTCTCATAAGGTATTGTCATCTGCAGATTCATATCTGAGGGTGGTATCTGGTTGAAAGTATACATTATAAAAATAATAGTACTATTTGATGCTGCATGCAGTCAGCTCCAAATTTTCTGATGTGGTAAAATGTTGCATACTTCAGCTGAGTATACTTTGAGCTATAAAACATAGGAACTATGACTATGGAATACTGTATTTCAGTGCCATGGTGTCATGGTTTAAACCCACCCAGACGGCAATAAAGCAACCACACAGCTGCTTGCTTACTCCTACCCACCTCCAGTGGGATGGGGAGGAGAAAATAAAACAAAAGACTTGAGGGTTGTGAAAAAGGACAGGGACATCTCGCTTCACAAATTAAGGTCATGGGCAAAAGCGCGTTCCCTGTTCTAGGGGAGGAATTCACAACACTGAGCAAGTTTAAGCTCCATATAGAGTGGAAGAGAAGAGCCTTGTACTGATAGAATGCCAGATGTGCATGATGAAGGATGCAAAATGAGACAGTAGGAAAAAATAAATTAACAGTAAACATTTCAGCATTATTTTTATTTGTCGTATAAGTCACTTCAAACAGCAAACCTGTAAATCAGTGAAGCTGTGAACTCCTTTATAGTGAATTTTGAGTCTTTTGATAAAATGAGCACGATTTACTTGTCCAAATGTATGTCCACTGCCATTTAAGTCATTAAGGTATCCTGCCTGGCTTCTACACTATACTTATAATGGAATGGATCTGCAAATTCTTTACTGAATTTTGCACTAAATTTTTCAAGCACATATGAGGGTCACAGCTTTTTTCTAAAGCTTCTTTTCTTAGTTACTCTTTTGTGGATCCTTTAGAAGTAACGTTTAGATTCCCAAGACGTTTCAGACAGATGAAGGGGAACATTCTGTTTTCAGTTAAACTTTGATGATGTTTCTGGACACTTTGCCACAGTAACTGTTTATTTTAAAAACAAATAAACAAAACTGATTTTTACAAAACAAAATTTGAATGTGCATCACTAAAATACTGTAAAGGGACAAAATTAACCTCCATTCTTAGTGAGAGGGTTTTTAGCATGGGTAGATTCTCTATTATATTTCTTTGCAAATAAAATTACTGAAATCTACTTACTTAACCTTTAAATGTGTTTTTTCTTAACCTCTTTTAGATACTGTAGAATCCATGTTTTTTTGTCAGGACTTCCAGCTTCAGGAATTGTCGATGCTATGACCACTTTAGCTGTAGTTGAACTACTGCACACATAATCCCCCAAATTTGGGATTATTTTCAAGTGATTATTTTCTCCGTGAGACAGTTTAATTTGCAATTAAAAAATCTACATTGCAACTTAGAGAAAATGAAAAATGCTTTGAAAAGTTACTGGGAAATCTTTTACTTATAGCTAAGGTCTGCCTACATTTTACGGTGTGAAATTAAAAAAAAAAAAAAAAAATTCTTCCTTCCTTTCTTCCTATTTTGGCCAAGTAGAAACTCATCTGACTGTGATTTCAGCCAAAGAGAAAGATAGAGGTATTCCCTTCACCCTTTCTGTAGTAGAGTCATGTCAAAAAAACCTGGTAGCTGTTAGGAGAATTGATATTTTTTCTCATTCATGGCAGCCAGTCAGGAATGTTGAAACACTTTCTGAAAGAGAAAGACTGAACTCATTTTTAGCTATGCCAAAGTAAGGGTCGATGCAAAGAATTTCACCTTACTCTGGGTGATGCCTGATGTTGCAATCGATTCCCAGAAGGCCATCTCTGAGCTGATTTTCAGTAATTTCTGTTAAATTTCGTTAGTTATCAGTAGGTAAGAGAATAAGATAATCTTGAATTTTTATCTTCCTGTTCCTCTAATTGGCAGAATTTCAGACCAAGTCTTTAGATCTGTGACTTTTATTTCTTTGTGACTGTGCCAAGAATATTTTCTGGCACCTAGCATTTTAACAGTAATATTGCCAGTGATCAGACATTGGACAGAATCAAAGTACTGGCACTGCATTTTGTAATTTTCACAGAAGCATTAGATTTGATTGACTCTAGAATGCTGATTAGAGGAGATAAGACTATGATGCTCTTGAGGATAAGTCACTTAACTCAGATTCATGACTGTTTAACAAGAAGAGCATACAGATTTCTTGTACAGGACAAGGAATCTGGCTTGGCTGAAATGGACTGTGATGTCTGCCAGGACTCAGTCTTCAGACCATGTTTATTGAATTTATTTGTCAATGATTTATTCTTGATTGTATTAAATCTATTTTGCAACTATATAGATGATGCAACATGCTTCTAATTCATTGGCCACAGTAGGGAAGAATTCAGATAATTTATGGAGGAAACTTTAAAAGAAAGCTTTTTCTAATGAACAAGAAAACTGCCAGCTATTAATTTCCAAACAAACCCCAAACATTTCTGTAGTCCTTACTCAGGAAAAAAAAAAAAAGAAATCTCTCCACTGAAATGCATACCTAAGACATGACTTAAAGGTTGGATAGACACATCTAGTTACTCAAGCACTTTTGTGTTGAAATGATGTTAATTAGAAGCAGGTATTCTTTTAAAAGGTAAGAACTCCGCTGAATATATTGTACTTATACAATAGATGAAGCAAGAAATGAAAAAAAATCTGCAATGTGCTGTCAGATGAAAGGCTGTTTAAATTTAGAAGTAAGAAAACCAGACGGTAATATCAATAAAAAGCTATGTAGATTTGTTTTATATTAATGTTATGGATAGATGAAATCCAATTTGCCTTTAGGCAAATTTTCAGATTTGTAGCTTGACAGAATATAAGAACATCACTGCAGCTTTTATGTGAATAAGTCAACTTACTTCCTCCTCAGTGAGTCTGGAACTATGCAAATGTATTTTATGTTTGGAGAGGCCCCTGGTTATATGAAAACAATGTTGTTGTTTCTTTTTAGATTTTAATTTAATATTCTGAGCCTTGGAGGGATAAATCATCATAAACTCATTTACCCTACAGTCAGAGTGACAATATGGGAGGGTACATTTAATGCCTTAGCAGTAAGCATTTTGAACAGGCATCCAAAGGTGATAAGAACTGAAATAATCTTTGGCAAAATTCAAATGTGGCTTAATTGAATATTTAAAATCATTCTCAAGGTATAACTGAGAAAAAAATTATGTAATGATGTGGTAGAAATGATTTGATTTTATAGTTCCTTCTGCTAAGAATAACCACAACGCTTGGACATGGGTAGGGCAAGTTCCTTGCTGTGAAAGTCATTTAAGATGCAATACAAAGCAATGTACGTTAATGAGATTTTATTATCTCCTGTCTGATATTTTTATGAATGAAAATATAAAGGCATTTATATAACTCTTTAAAGCAGGTGGTGGTTTAAACCTACATTTCATATTCTGTTCTGTTTACAATTTTTAACCCTTTATATTTCAATACAGATATTTTAAAATTCAAAGAGTTTTCACAAACAGTGAATAGGTCAGATATGAGAGTATGTGACACAAGGCAGTCATTCTTCAAGGCAGCAATATTTAGATGCTACTCCTCTCTATCGTTTTTACGTTTCATGTTTTGGGTTTGGTGATTTTTACATTTTTTGACCTGTAGAGAGATCCCACAGGGTAAACGCCTATGCCATGAAAACCTGGTCATTCTTGGCTTCAGATTTTGAACAGTCAACAGAATGCCCTAAGTCTTGGATGCTTTACTCGCATCAAAGCCCTCTGTAAGTACTTCAGATGTTATAATATGTTAATACTAAAAAGGAAGAAATATACATTTATTTTCCACAATATTGAAGTCCTGAGTGCTCATCCCAGTTATCAGTAAGCACACATAGTCATCTAATCAGACTGCAGCTTCAGAGAGAACAAACCAAAGAGTTTTAGCTCCAAATTTCAGTGACAAGCCTTGATACCTGTCATCAAGTAATGTGAATATAAACATTGAAAATAGGTTTCCATATACTCACAGAACTATGAAACGTATGCTTTGTTCATAGCTCCAAGTCTATTGCAGCCAAGGGTTAGCTCAGAGGGTCTCTTTCATGGATGTTTGATCAGGATCAAGGGTCACTTTGTTGTTTTTCTGCTTTCTGTCCTGTGTCTTCACTTTATTTTTACCTGTATTGCGTTCCTCCTTCTGCCGTAATGATGCTGACAAAATCCATAAAATATAACTTCCTTTTACTAGAATAGCATATTAAAGTCAAGGAGCTGCTATGATAGTAGAACTCTTCTGCCACTGTACGCTAAAATAGCTGAATCCTATCTAGGGTGAGTGTTACCAGCATTACTCTTTGCATGTATCTATCCTGTACTCGACATAATTAAAACCAAAAGAAATAATGAATCTATGCTGGTTTCAAAGTCAGGAGTCACTCTCAAGAGAAGTGAGTTCTTCAAGTGCTGATGCTAACTTGTGAAGAAGGAAAATCCTGGTCATGAGGAGGCTTTAAGTATTTAATTGCTTTAAAATAGAATAAGGGGAATAGAAGACTTAACATCATGGAGTTGACTATCCATGATGGCCTCAAGGCCAGAGACGGAGGTGGTCTTCATTGCCTTATGCCTGACATTTCATTTGCCTTAGTCAAGCTCCAAATACTGAACAGTAGACAGTTCAGCAGATTGAACATGACAAGGGTCACTTTGAACTGAGTTATTCCTTTTTAATTGCCAGATGTATTGACAATTCCTTTGGGAGCTCAAAATTGGGGATTCTGAGAAATATGGCTTGTCAAAACTCTGCTTTTAAACAGTTCCGTTTTCTGGTCTGCAAATCTTATCAAAGACTTAGTGACATTATAAAATTTCTAATTTAAAAATAATACTGCCAAACACAGGTGTTTGAATTTGTTTTGATAATATATCCTCCTATAGCATGTGAAAAAACAATCAGACATGTTTGCTACTTTTTAAAACTTGTTATCTGAAGATGATATGATTTTCTTTAATTTCTTTAAATACTTGTTGACAATCTCGTTATCTTTACCAGTCACTTTGAAGATCTTCTGAAAGGATCAGTCTTTGAGTGATAATGAAGATAAAAGTATGGAGATAAAAGTATGGAGTGAATAACCATTATGTATTCCATGATTTGGAAACTATCACTACTGAAAGTAAGCAGGAAAAGTCCATCTTAAACTGTGGATGAATATTTTTTTTTTTTTTCCTTATGAATTCACATGTCAAAGCCCTCTTGAACATGCTGAATTTTTGTTTACTGTCAGTTAAATTTTTGCATGTGTAGGAGATCAGGCTATTGGAGCTGTGGGGGTTTTAGAGGATTTTCCCCAAAGGGAAGGATCTTATAAAACAAGCAGAGGTGAAAAAGCCATGAGGAGGTCAGTTATAGATCTGTTTCAACACCTCTAAGGCAAACTAATTTTTCTGTTCAGTTTATATCTTAATTTATGTTTTGTGCAATGAATCACTGGGACAACCCTAACATTTACATTTCCTGACTTTTGAATGTTTAAAATACAAACCTTCATGTTGAAGTGACAAATGGTTTGTATTAATATAAAATTAGATTTAGGAAAATCATTTTATAAAGTACATCTGGTATTTACAGCTTTAGAGTATGATGAAGATAGATGCACTACCTTACATGTTTATAATATTTTGGAAATTTGCAAATGAATATTTAAATTGATTGTATCCCTCTCCCATCTTTCAAATGTCACTGGTCCTCTAAGGACCTAATCCAAAGCTCACTTTCATTAATAGAAAGACTTACAGGCTAAATGTGTAGCCTAAAGTTAAATAAAGTCAATGAACATTCCTAAACTCTGGAATATTATCTTTTCTACTGTTAAAGTGTTAGTGTGTTCCTCAGCATGATTTTGGCCTGTGCCACCTAGCCTTTGGCTGACTAATTCCTACATGTAGTCCAGGAGTTAGTGTGAGCCAGAGAAAATCTCAAACACATACTTTGAGTGCAGGCACCATGTTCTGGAAAGTGAAAGAGTTTGGTAGTATGAATGTGTCAGTTGGCCTTGGCGTCTCCTCCTGAATAACCACAATGAAGTCCAAACCAGCAGGTCTGGGAGGCTTCTTGTCTTCATATATTTTCACAGCCTTGCACTATAAGGGCTGTATTTGGATAGCAGAGGTCAGGAGCTTTTGGGGGGGGTTTCTTGTTTTGATCATCAAATAAAATTATTCACGTAAATGTCCCAGTAAGTGTAGAATTCCTAGTTAAGAAAGGACTCAATTCCACTAACCCATCCAAGAATAATAACCATCTGGAGTGGGGAGAGCAAGGTGTCTGGGATCTCAGTGTGAGGCTGGGGACAGGTTTCAGGATGGTGCTATAGTCAGAGAGAGACAGTCAAGTGAGATCAGACCAGAAGACTGGAAACCATTCCCCTTGGCTAGGAAAAATGGTGCATTTAAAGACAAATATTTTACAGAACTCTCTGGACTGATTCCACTTCTTTGTATCATATTTCTTCTTCTGATTCACTGAGCATCTTAAATGTTTTGGATCTTAAGTTATTCAGAAACTTGTCTTGAATTTTAAAAAGCAACATTTTAAGCAACAAGAAAAGTAAGGGTCATATGGATGCTCTCTCTGTGCATGTGTGTGCAGTTGTGTATAAACACTTTAGTAAAGAAAAATGCATATTCTGCAGTAAGGTTACATTTATTAACTATTTCTACTGTATCAGTATTCCTGTCTTTTCTTGGTGTTAAATATGTCTAGATAGAGAACCAAGGGAGAGTTCATGAGGTTCTTTAGAATAGATTAATATAATTTATTTTCATGTCAGGATTTTGTCTATGCAAGTTTAAGCACAATTTAGGCACAACAAACTGTTGCTCTATTATGTATTTTCTCAAAAAGGTAGTGAGGAATGTACAGGCTACAAATTCTAAACAAACTGCTGTTATGACCAAAAGCAGGTAACCTCTACATATACAATATGTACTCTCAGAGAGCAATGAGAATTTTCTTTGGCTATATTCTGGGGGGGGGGAACCAAAAATTAAAAAAAAAAAAAATTTTTACATTTCATGGATCTTTCTTGGAGTGAAAAACAGTCTCAGTGCATGAGAGTCAAACAGAGTCCCTGAGACATCCCTGCTAGAATGGGAAAGGACATCATTCCTTCAGTTGTGCTCATAATTTAACTGTCCAGCATTCTTAATGCATGTGTTCCTCAAATGCCAAGCACAGTCTTCAGTGCTCCAGAAAGACACTGTCTGGGAGAACGAGTTCATTGCCAGCATGAAGAGCCAGAAAGAGTGTGAGCTAGGGACAGGAAGGGTGTATTTTATCTTGCCTATAATATTGTTACTCTGTGCAGTTCTCCAGCGCTTTTGTAAGGTTTATGGATAGTCTTGGCCTCTGAAATCATAATGTCTCCAGCGTTGTGCTGCTTCTCAGCTCCTCTGCCAAGACAAAATAGCTCAGAATAATATTAAGACCGAGAATATTCAGGGAACTTCTTCAGGTTGTTTGGTTTTTTGTTTGTTTGGGGTTTTTTTTGTTTTGTTTTGGTTTTTTTTTCAGTACTTTAAACTCCACTGCTTTTATCCCTATTGAGAAAAACAAAGGAAAACAAGTTTTCTAACTTGATCAAAATCTAGAGTTTGTAAGCAATAAAAAAAGAAGAAACAGCTTTTCAAGTGCAAGTAACTAATCGCTGTAAGGCATGTAAGAAATGCTATAGACATTAGCTTTTTACTGTTCTTCATTTTAGTTCCAGTGTTTGTGTCTGTCTTCAATGGTTCTATTCAGCTGCTGGTTTGGTTTTCTCCACATTTTATTTAATTTTTTTCTTTTTCTTTTTCTTCTCTCAGCCTCTATTGAACTCATTCACACAGCTTTAAAACTGGACTAAAAAATAATCTGTTGCTGGCTAAAATGTGACTGTTAATTTCCTATCATTAAATGGATATTGTGTACAGATGTATATATCTGGACATTGTGTGACTTGATCTTTTGTGTTCACCTCCCTGCTACCTCTGATCCTGCCTATTCAAAGCCTGCTTCACAATGTCATCTGATGTGTGCTAGAATAAAGTTCCTTGGGTAGCAGAATATCTGTTTCATACAGCATAGATGAGAATGCAGTTGTCTCATTTAAATAATACTTCACAACAAGACGGTCTCTGAGGAAGCAAGGGTAAAATAAAACTGTGTCTGTAAGTTATTAGCCAGAGACCATTTTATGTAAGATATACAGAAACTGTAACGAAATGCAATATATTTGGAGCACTTTTGCCATGGTTAACAGACTTCAAGTTCTCTCTGTAATTCTGAAAAAAATGTCTATAGCAACTCAGAGATAAAATGTCTTCATATACCTACTGATAAAAGGAATACTGCAAATTAAATGCAAACAAAGTTTAAAAAAGACACCCGAAATCATCATAAGCATCACTAACAATTAATGGTATCTGAAATACATGTGCATAAAAGGAAAACTATATAGGAAAAAAAAAAAAAAAAAAAGTAGAGCTAATACAGCCAAAACTGTAAAATTGTTTTAAGAAGTGCCTTTCTCATTACAGCTGAATGTGATTTTCCAGATAGAGGCAAGGTAATATGACCCTGTGTGCTGATCTGTGTGTACAATAAGGTAAGCAAAATTAATCCCTTTCCATGATGACCTCTAGAAATGAAAACCCATTATAGTAATAATATTTGTACTTAGGCCTTGATATTTTTGTGCTGGATCCGAATGACATGAAATGATTGTATACAGTGGTTGATGAGGACACATGTACAGATAAATACATAAATAATCCTCTTTATATAGGTGCAAGGTGACTTTTTAGATCCGGTATGGAAACTAGTTGAAGTCTAATAAAACCAGTAATCATTTTCTTTACTGCTAAGCTCTGAATCTTATTATGTTGAAAGGCCTATTAGGAATGTTTCCCTTTTTAACATGGAATGTATGTAACTGGAGCTTGTGCACAATTTTCCTGTTTGTAAAACTTGAATTAAGTATTGAAATTTATGCCTAAGTTACTGGTTTCGGTGTTTGCCAAAGTATATATGGTATCAAATACTATAATACATCTTTGTTATAAGTCTGCGGTTCAGTTAGCAAACCCCACTTAAAGGGTAAAAGATCTTCTAAAAAATAACATTATTTAGCTTGGAACAGGAATCAATACTCCATATGATATGGTAATGAAATGCAGACTTTGCAACATATTGATGGACACTGAGAAAGTGTGTGTGGTGAAGGGAGTAGGTGTATTTCTGTGCATGTTGGAGGGACCACAATAGCAGTAATAGCCTGTAAAGGAGGTTTCTGACATTTGGTAAACACATGAATATGACAAAGAGCACAATGGGAGCTACAGTTCAGAAACAATGATACGTAAATTACTATGGAATACTATTAAATACATGTGAGCTTTCTTATGTCAGCATTTGTATTTGCACAGGATGTCGTAGCAAAGCGTTGGCTTTATCAAAAAGGAAGGCTAAAAAGACATCCACATATTGCTTTACTGGGTTGTTTTACTTTTAGTATTTGTGTATCTTTCTGATGTGGGCCATATATCCAAGCTGGTTTGGTTTTACACAAAGAATCTGGCTTTCTACTTGTCTAAGTGGTAATAAATTCCCATTGATCAGGGCTTAGTGGAAACACCCTTCGTGTGCCTCAGCCAGGGAAGCTGCTCCCAGCAGACTCTCGCATTAAAAGCCCACTGGAATGTTTCAGACTCATTGGTGTCGCTGCATATTACTTTGCAATGCCAATACTGGAAGGCCTATTGATTTAGATCACTTTCTTTAAATAAAGGAAATTATCTGTATTTGAAAATAGTAAAAATGGACACCTGGTGTAAAAAGAACACCTTGTCTCTCTTTCTTAGACTGTCCATCAGCTTGGGAAAGGCTTAAATTATTGCATGCTGCAATTCTTTTTAAAAACCAACTCATTCTGTGTGTTGTACTTTCAATATATTCACTGTAAAGGCTTGTTTGTAACCTTCTGTTAAAGGATAAAACTTCCATGTATTAATTTACTTGTGTTTTGGTTTAGAGTAAGAGAATTTGTTTTAATTGGTGTACATGGGTGTTTTGAAGAGAGGGACCTGAGAAATACACAGATACTTATCAGTCTTTCAGACCTATACTTCTCAGTGTCAGTTAAGAAGCAGTGGCAGAGGAGGTGTGGAGAGATTGCTTTCTGATGGTGATTTCCATAGGAGTGTTAGCAGCCTGCTAAATACTGAGGGAGACACCGAGGACCTATGACAACAAAAAGGATAGATGTGAAAGAGAAGCCATATACACAGTGCTAGTACCTGTACACATAAAGCACTTTGTAATTAGTAAATAGATAAATCAGCTGCTTAAATCCATATTATTAGACATAGAAGTCAGGATTCATCTGCATGGAATAAAGATCAACAATAAGGAGGGTGTGGTTTGGTTTTGGGGGTTATTTTTTTTCCTCAAGAGGTTAGGAAGGCTAGAACTCACATACCCAAGTGTGCCATATTCACAATCCAAGTAGGATCATCCTCTACAGCAGTGGCTTATTGTCTAAAAGTGTTTTCAGTATTTTCACCCAGATTATTCCCTATCCTTTATTTTGGGTTTCATTTTCCTTTGCCTGATCCTTCAGGATCCTTCTTGATGCTTCCTCACGTCGCCTAAAAGCTTTGCCCATATGGCCGATGGTCAGCGGGTGACATAGCCTATTGAAGGGATGCAGCTCCTTGGGCAGGCTGGGAAGAGGTGACACTGCTTCTCACTGGGCATTCTTCATTGGCATTCTTCTGGAGCTCTACCAAGCTGAGGATTTGTTTTGAAACCCTAGTACTATTTAAAAAAAAAAAAAAACCCGAAGCTTTCTCTTCTAGCTTAAAATGTGGTTTTGTTTCAAGAATGGCATCACTCATGCACAGCCTGTTAAATGAACACTTGTATTCAAATAACTTACTGATTATGCAAAACAACTCTGCCTGTTACGGTACACGTTCGGTGCAGAAAATTGCTCTGTTAGTTGGACTGCTTTTTCCATCACAATGAAACATACATCTGCTTACAGCTAAAAGTCCAAGGACCTGATTTACTAAAAATTAGTGATCCATCAGATTGATGGACAATCTGCACTCTTTGTGCCTTGAAATTTCTTGCATCCGTCACCAGATCGTGATTTACTAATAGGGTTTCAGAGCTTGCAAAATAGCACAACTCTAACCACATATTAATATTTAATCTGGCAGTTTAAGTGAACCTAACAAAAGACCCCAGAGCTACTGACAGGACCTTAAATTGTGAATTTCTTAAAAAGGAATGGGGTATTTGCATAGCAGTTTCATGTGGAAATAAAAAGAAATACATGAGTTAAGCCCTGCTCCTGAACTTACAAGCTTCTGACTATATTTTCTTGAAAAACTGTTTATGGTTTGTTTTTTTCATAGGCTAACTTCATTAACATGTGACAAAGCTTCCTTTGTGGGTCTCACTGTCCATAGCTCGTGATGGCAGAGAAATTTCAAAACTCATTTCTATATTGTGTGCAATTAAACAGCCTGTTCTTTAAATACTTAATCCACTTGGCAACTCTTGAAAGGTGCTAAATGAGGGTAAAAATAATGTATGAATCACAAAGACCTCTTTATTACCATGAAATTTAGTAATTGAATCTGCACAGACTTGGTAAATTGGGCCCTCTGTGTTTTGTATAGCATTTTTAAGT
Source organism: Todiramphus chloris collaris (assembly GCA_025345505.1). Classification (NCBI taxonomy): domain Eukaryota; kingdom Metazoa; phylum Chordata; class Aves; order Coraciiformes; family Alcedinidae; genus Todiramphus; species Todiramphus chloris. The sequence continues at coordinate 3,777,656 of JANVCC010000041.1, forward strand.
AACCAAGATAGGCAAGAAGCTGAATTATATATTGATAGTGTTTCTACTGCCTCGTGGCTTAAACAGAGCAATAGAATGAGTTAATAAGCAACTTCTCCTGCTGCTGTCAGATGAATATTTTAATTTTACATACATATATATAGTGCATATCTAGAAAAGGGTTTATTTGTTTCTTCCATTTTCATATGCCATAATTTATGAAAGATGTTCCCAACACCACCTGTAATAACAGAATGTTTATTAGTGTGCAAATGAGGGTTATAAATGATGTTGCTTATCTATGGAACAAAACACAAAAGACAACTTATTAGCAAAAGACAAATTGCTCAGCAAGTTTCAATAAGCTGCTATGTTTGTCATGAAAAAAACCTTTTATTTGCACAGATCAATGCCTTTATAATCCATTTAAAATAATATACTTGCCACTAGGTGGCTATTTCTGATCAGATCATTTTACCATTTTAATTACATTTTTAATATCCTGGCTGCATAAACAAAGATAAATTATAAGCATTGCACAATCTGGCTGCTAGCTCAGGCACAATCTGTAATAATATCAGCTTTTGTTTGTGCCTCCTCTAATTACATTCTGAAATCTGGGCTTTATCAATCAATAATTTTAATTTCAGAACTGCTTTTTGATCTTACATTTCATGTTTGTTTGCAGAAAATGATCAGTAGAACAAAGCTGATAATTTATGCAGAAACAATGTCTCAGCAGAGTTACAAGCACACTCCTTGCCATCAACACAACCCAGCAGACTAAGCTTGACACAGGTCTAATTAGCATGCAGATATGTGTCGCCTCATTGGCAATTCAAATTGCTTTTTTTATAATGTACCTCAAATTGTGCTACTCAAACATTGTATTTGATTTCCAAAGCCCCCTGGGCATCCCATAATGTCTCCCTTCATCCTTGGTATGAAGCATTTATTGAGCAATCTGCTTAGACTGGCTATCTTTTTGAAAGCACCCAAATGTTGTAAGTGTGGGACCAGCTTTCCCTCCTCGTCAGACAGCAACTTGTTCTTCTGCGGCGCGGCGGGTGCCACATCTGTAGGTTTAGCGATGATATGTTACCTTGCGAGCTCCTGCTCCCACGGTGGCTGCTCTATAGAGGGCTTCGCTCCTGTGCCACTCATAGAAGAAGGGGGAGGATGTCTACGGAGCGCACATTAATATGCGGCACATAACCACGTCTCTGAATGCCAGCCTTCCATTCTTCATTAAACAAAATGGCTGGATTGCAGCGATTGTTTTCCCCTCCACGCGCGCGCGCACCAGACACACACACACACACACACACACGCACACCACGCATGCAGGCACATACCCACACACCCCCCACACGCACGCCAGCTTTCTCTCCTTTCCTCCCTCACGCACACACTTTCCTCCGTGCACACAAACACACACACACCCCCCCCATGCCCTGCCATAGCGTGTCACCGGCAGCCAGATGAGTTAGGCGCAAAAAGTTGCCTGCGGCACGCGTGACACACGGGGAGATCCCTGCCGCCATCAGGGCCCTTTTTTGCCATGCAGCAACAAGTGGCAGAATCAATGGTGTACAGTTATTCACCAATGTAATTCATTTCACTGGCTTTGGCTCCTAGCCAGATCCGCCATCTGTCTCTTGCTCTCCCTCTCCCTCTCTCTCTCTCTCTCTCTCTCTCCTGAATTTGTCCTACATTTTGTAATGTTACGTGCTTGCCATCCTTATTCTGTGTCAGAGGTACAGCATGAGCCTCACCCCTCTTCCAGCGTGGAGTTCTCTGAGTTCGGTGGCACTTTGGATATTCCACTTCAGTGCCATGGGAAGAAAAGGGTAAGCAAAAAACCACAGGGATAGCTGCAAAGAGAATGGTATTTCTTCTATCCAAAAGCCAGAGCCTCTGCTTTTTTATTTAAAGCATTGATATGGATCTGTCTCACATGGGAACTTTTCCTGCTTCGTTAGAGCATCTTCGTTTTCTTTATTGGATGATGGCACTGTACGCCACTGCACAGCTCCGTGGAATGCCTGCTGTTGGATACTTGCAGATCCCTGCCACCAAGCAACCTCCTGCATTGGAAATCGGGTGACTACTCCAGGATCTTATGCGTGCTTGCTGTTTGAAGCTGCAGAAAAGTGAATAATCAATTAAGTATTGATTTCTTGTAAGATTTGGTAAATTTCAAACGCAAGACAAAGAGGATGGCTTAAGGAAAGCACTGCAGGGACTTGGCGTAAATTAGACAAGTAACAGCAGTGCAGAATAAAATAACACCTCAACTGAATATTTCCTTGGAAGAATTAGCACTAGCTATTGGAAGACGATGGTGGATTTAATCAAGACGGCAGGCACGCTTGAGTTTTAACCGTGAACCTGAAAGAGGAGCTAATTATAACCACCTTTTTATATGGAGCTAATTTGACTGAATGGATGCAAATGTGCTTTATTTATGGATGAAGAAGCAAGCCTTACAGCATTGACTTTGGGATCATCGCATATGCTAAGCTTTGCAGCTTCTCTAAAAGTCAAGCCTACAGTACATTTTTATTTACTGAGAAGGTATTTATATATAAGCATAAACTAGCTGTACAAAAGATTCATCAGAACAATGTACTGTGGCACTGAGGATCTAATTATAATTTTGCAGCATTTTGTGTTTTCTCTAATTTGCTGCTTTTCAACCCTTGCTTCTGATGGGCTATAAATGGGACAATAAATGTATGATTTAAACTATTGTGATTTTCATTGTGTAGTTTATTAATCGTACTGTAGTTTTTGTAACGTGTTTCTGAATTATTCAGCAGTAATTTATAATGAAAGAAGCAGAACTGGTGGGGTGGTTTTAAATTCATTTATAATCTTCTTACAGATCTAAATGTACAAGTTCTACCAGCCGATGAGCTCTATAATTACGAAAGAATGTTGAGATTTTCAGATAAATGGGGCACTGACTTTACAATGGGCACAATATTGTATAATCAGTAAAAGGATTGTTATGTTTTGACTCTGTGAAGACTGGTCTTGGTTAGTTAACTCCTTCTCTGCTGATTATGTACCTTATATGAGAAAATAGAGGGAGAATGTAATGTATGAGGTTGATGTTTTGTTAGTCTGGAACCTTAGCATATTCTTTTTTCCCATTTATTTCCATTTTTGTTACTTTTATTTTACCCTATTTGCTTCTCCGGTTTTTGTCAGATTTTTTTTTCTTTTCCTTCTGTCTTGCAATCAACATTCCCTGAGCAACCACAGGAACCAAGTTACATTAAGCTTCAACACAAAGACGATGTAAGAATAATGAATCCTCATTTGCATCGACATTTGTATTCAGATTTGCCAGGCTATAAACTTGGCAGATCAAGCGGAATATTAAGTAGTAGCTTCCATGGTAAATTGTGACTGTTGCAATTGCTGAGTCGTTTTTTTCCTATTTTTAATGTGTTTGTATGTGTGTTTGTATGTGAGTGCATGCATGTACGTGTTTATGCATGTGCATACCTGTAGTGGCAGGTAAAGGCTCATGGCTACTTGATTTCTGAGAAGCACATTGGCCCTCTTTCTCTTTCAGTACATGATGTCAGTTTATGCAAAGTGAAGCAGAAATGCACCAGCAGTAAGCATTTTAGCTGAATCTACAGTGTGACATACAACTGAAGTATTGACTCCCTTGTCTAGAGACCGTGTGAAAGAATTCTTTAAGGAAATAGATAAATACTATTGCAAAACCAGACAGATCTTCCGTGTCACCTGGAGGTCGAATTCCCTGCGAGTCCAAAGCACAAACTGAAATAGCAAAGCACTAAACCTACCTGATGCATAATATGATGCACTTGTTTATTCATGGTGGTGTTCATGTCTGCATGTACGTTTCCATTAAAACCCGGCCTACCATCGGGTGATTTCCACTTTGGTTTGCTTGGACTGCCTCCAGCAGTTACAGTGGTATGTGTGAGAGAAAAGTTGGCCCTTCTTTTCCAAGGATGGACGTTGACACTTGCTGAAGAAGAGATGATCATACCTGTCTATACATTTTCCTAAGAATTCTTCCTTTCTCTCCCTCTGAATCCCTCTGGATCAGCCTTTTTCCAAGTAAATAATTGCAGAAGTGGAAGATTTACCAAACTTTGTGTTCTTGAAAGTAATTTACACACTAACTCAGAAAACCTTAAGTTTTCTGTAACATGGATTGTTTTTCAGAAGCAATTAAAAATTGCTCAGCCAACAAGTGTTAAAAATGCTCCAAGATTCACATTTACCACCCAGAGGATTTAAAGCAGTTGTCTCAGGACTCCAGCAAAGTTCTCTGGAGAGAACCTGAGAGTGCCATTGAATTAGGAGGTGGAGAAAATGATCAGGCATGCAGGAAATGCGTCCAGTGCCTTCTTTTTGTACATAGCCCCTCCTTACCACACACATAAACATAAACCTAGCAAAGAGAATGCCAGTACAGACCATAGCATGTGTTTTCAGAATTGTTTATAAGAGGCTTCTATATTAAAGTGTTATTATGCTAGAGAAAAATCCTGGAATTTTTTTCCAGTCCTTCCTTAACAAGTTGAGGGACTGAAATTAAAATCCAACTGGTCCTTCAGCTTAATCCATTGAAAAGCAAGTACGATGAAAGGGCTAAACCTGTTGTAAACAACATTCTACTGTATAATTATTGGCTATAATTTCAGCTGGAACAGTCGTATCAGCTTTGTTTTCTGTAAAAATACACAAAACCCTAGTACTGTTTGGATTTACTTTCATTTTGTTTTTACATAGTAATAGGATAATTGATCATGCAGGAAATGGTCAATTGTACTGCAGTGCTCACTGAGGGTGGAAGATGATATTATGCTCATGTAGTACAGTAACCTATGGCAGGCAAAGGCAGCCGTGCATCATTATTTGTTTGTTGGTTTTGAGAAGCTTTAGAACTTGATTCTTCTATTATGGGGGAAAACATACAATACGATGTCTCTTTCCTTTGGGAGAGTATTATGGGCTACATTTCCAATAAGTTGTTTAATATAGAAGGGAAAGGTAGAACTTTCAAGGTATGATTCCATGCTCCGCTTGCTTATACACAGCATCTTGATGAATTAATATTAAACTTCATTGTTTGGGTTAATAGATGTATCTGCCATAAATCCTTTTGAAAATTTACTCTGAAACAGCTAACAAAGCGGTCCTTTTCTGAGAAGGGAAAAGCAAAATAACATCTCATTGACTCTGAAAAAAAAAAAAAGCAACAAAAACACCTAGTGGAAAGAAGCCTTGTGATTAAGTTTCAAACCCATAGAGAATATCAGATTAATAAACTGCAATCTTTTTGCTGGACATGCATTTACAACAGTCATTCATTAAAGTGAATCCTTTGGAAAATTAAGTCCTGTTGGTTTTTTTTTTTGCCCCTATACAAAATTTCCCAACTTCTTGCTGCCTATGACTGTAAAACTGAAAGAAAGGAGAGATGAATGAAAAGTACTTTAAGTTCCAAACACATTCGTCATGCTCTCTGACAAAAAGATAAAAACACCTGGAATAAAGGAAGGTGTGAAGCTAATAATTTTCTGAGAAAATCTCCAATCTGTTCTCTAGACTTTTATGTGTACTGTGGTGTTGAGTAAAATACTGCTGTGCTATTCATAACAAAAATGTCCTGTGTGAGGAGTATTCACCATCACCGGAGAGAGCATAGCATGGTCAGACCAGGCACAGTATACAGATGCTTTGGGAGGAAAACTTCAGGCCTGTAACAACATTTCAGTCTAGATCATTGTGTTGCTGAAGAATTAAGATTCCAAGAACACAGGGTCAGATCTGCTGGCCCACAGAATTTAAAGGGAAGCTATAATTTCTTAAAATTTTTCTCCTGGTTGAAGGTCCTTTTGTGTAACTTACTGTTGTGACAAGTATGACTCAAGGGTTTTGTTCCTTACTGGAAGCTTGGTTGTCTCTGTCAGTAGTGTGGACTTCATCTTGGGACTGAATTGTAAGCTTTCTGAATCTGCAGGAATGTAGTTTCCTGAAAAGTTTTGGTTTGTTGGTTTTTTTTTTTTTTCTGGTTACTTTGTGCGTGTAACAGCAGTTCAAACTTAGACAATTTTACTCTTTCTGCTACATAGATAGCAAACCATTTCCCTTCATGTTTTCTTTCCTAGTCACAAAGGAGACAGAAATTATTTTTAAAAGGAGCACATAGGTGAATATGCGAACCAGAGGGAAGGAAAGGTAACTGATTGAGACTGAGAAAGGGCTTCTGCACTGGCAAGAGTTAAATATTTCTTTCCAAGGTGAAACGTCTTCATCCTGCTTTATGGTTCCTTCAGTGGTAGGTGTAGTGAGATACTGGATCTGTAATCTCCAGTTATACACACTGCAGTAATTTACAATTAATAATTGAAAGTTTTGTGCAAGAGTTTCTGGTTTTGCTAAAGACTTTGCTGGGAAACTGTAATCCACTGAAACGTGTTAATTGCACTACTTTGGCAGCCCAAGAAAAAGTTCCTTTTTTCCTTAATAAAATAAATATGCTTTCAATACCAAGAGCTTTCACATGGAGAAGCTTTTAATTTAATTGACAGGATTGAGTTAGCTATTTTCAGTTTCAAGCAGTCCTTTGATTACTAAAGGCAAAATTGTAATGACTATAAATATTGTTAGATAATGAATACATTTGATATGCACAAAATTCCCTCAGACCTGAGACCTCTTTCTGTGGTTTGTTACTCATTACATCTTGTATCAAATTACATAGCAATCCTGTAATTTATGTTTGCATAGAATCTAGCATAAGGCTCCAGTTCTAGTCAGTATCATAACACAAAAAGTAATAGAAATGCATCACTTTAGACAATAGGCAAGCTTTCCAGGGCTGTTGTTTATTTGCATAATCAACACTGTCTCGTTTAGTTTAGTGGTTACTGCTTTTGGCAAAATGCTGTGGTCATTAATTGTGCTTTGAATTTCATTGGGAATTTTTCTTAATGAGAACAGATTTTGATGCAAGGTCAGCTCTCTGAAAACCATAGCATTCTGAATTTTAGGTTATTACAGTACAGATGGGACAAGGGGGAAAGTTTCTGTGAAATGGCAGAGGGAATACTGGATGTTGGTGGAACATGTACAAGGAGATGGGAAATTAAACAATATTTTTCCTGTTAACCTGATGTCCATAGTTAAAAGAAAGAACAAGAAGCAGAACACAATTTCCAGTCATTGCAACTTGCAATGTATAACTACCAGTTCCTCCTGGATCCATAATTTATGTTGGAACCTGCAATGAATCATGCCACCTAGAAGTGGTCCTAGGCTGCAGAAGATAAATCTAACGACACATTAGCTATTACTAATTTAGGGCTGCCTGCTTCTCCTCTTGGTAATGTAAGTGGGAATTTTTCTGTGGACTAGGTTGGTAGCTGTAGCTGGTCTTATTCACGTTACACTGAAGTTACTTGTGCTATACTATGCCACAGTCATAAACACTGAATAAGAGGTGGCATTTTAAGTATCTGAAATATTCTGAGATATATTTATGGGTCCATATTCAATCTGAAGTTTGCTCATCCTGCTGCAAGTATTTTCCAATTAATAGTTAACATAGCAGTTTATCATTGTAGTTGAGAGACATATTTGAATTTTCCTTTCAGCAACATGGAAGTTTTTGCATAATGAATTCTCTATATAACAAATAAAATCTCTTTGAAAGCACTCTTCATTTTTTAAACCGTTGTACTCCTTCTTATAAGGTAGAAATAAAATGCTGAAAAGAGGTTTAAAAGTGTCCAGCTTTGAAATTTGTTTCCTTCATCTTATATTTCTCAAATTCACCTTAGCTTTCCTTGGGTTGACATATGCATTTGTGTCACAACTGACAGTCCTTGCAGCCAGAATGACACTGGTGAATCCTGGATCCACAGTAAAAACATGGTGATGAACTGTTATCCCACTGAAGTCTTCCAGAGCCTTCTTTGCAATAAGCAAGCCCAGTATGCAATGCATGTGTGGTTGCATCATGGGAGATGTCGCTGGCAATGTTAGCTGACAGGAACTTCCTCCATGGATCCACTTAGATAAAACAGGTAAAAGGAGACAGCACTCTTCTAGGAAAGTATTAGGAAAACACAAGAGTGTATAGCACTTTACAGTACAGAGAAACGTTATTTACACTGTTTAATCAGTATAAGGAGTTATCTTCGGGGGGGGAGGGAAAAAAAGGACAAAGTGTTTTCTAGAATCAACAAATTAATTCTTACTGTTTTCACAGCTTCTTAAAATTTTATAACTGCTCTGTTTTATGTTTTCAGCAATATTGTGTATGATCTTTAAGCTCCTACCACCAAAATACTTTTCCATTTCCATACATACTACTTCAAGAGTACTTCTTCTCGGATGTAATAATATCTAGTGCTATCTGGATGACTTGCTGAAAGTGTTGCAGAGTTTCTCAGCAGGATCAAAGTTAAAAGCAGAAAGAAGTTGCAATCTTCTTTATTTACAGGGATATCATGAGTTGAGGGAGAAGATTATCTGGTTCTCAATAAAAATGAAGGACTGTGAAAGGAAATTCTTAGCATCCATCCACCAGTTTTTTCTGTTACAGATCCCAATCTTTTTTTCAGTTATTTTTTTCAAAATGAAGCTAACTTCTGGTGCTGCTTATTATTTACATTTTTTCCTAGTTATGCTTTAATTATACACTAGGACACTTCCAGATGTTTACTCTTATGATGTGTTGAGCATCTTAAGTATATTCAGATCCTCTGACCGCAAAAAGAGCACACAGAACAAAACAAAACAAAACAAAAAACCCCTGAAACTGGTTTTACTGTTCATTTTACAGTAACTATGTATTCATGCTCAATTACAGCAAAGATTCCTAGTACCCAGGCTGGGTAAGAAACACAATGCAGAAAGACTAGTAGAGAGAGTTCTTGTTTCTGCCCCTGAATGGGACATACTGGACAGAGATAGCTTGAGAGGTGTTAAAACCAGTATAAAAAAGGAGGAGTTTGTTCCATTCAAAAGAAGGAAAAAATACTATCTTTTTATCATCAAATCATTTAGAAAAGAAACCACAGGTGGGAATCCTGAAAGTTTACATGAGTCAGAAAGGTTGAAAACCAATTTCTGACTTGTTGAAGACACCCTCCTGATTCTTTGAAGTGTGACTTTTTCTATTTTTTTTTTTATGCTTTGTGGTTTTTTGTAGTGATGTTCTTGGCCAGCCAGGCAGCTTAGACAGACTGCTGCACTTGACTGTTCTAAAGAATGTGTTGGCTTCCTATTTGATTCTCCAGTTTAAGGCTTGTTCCATGAAGGTTGATTTGGCTTGTATTTGTTAATAACTCCTCTATAGTCTTGTCATTACATTTGATATAGAGAGCAAGACTGTTTCCTGTGGCGGTCTCTCAGCCCTATGATTGGTGACTTCCACAAAGGCTTAACTCTGTGGGTCTTCGAAACATGATGGAAAATCATGTATAAAAAAAATAGCAAACCAAAAATCCACATTTTTTTCATGAAGGTGTTGACTAACAAAAAAACCTACATAACAGCATTCTAGGGTGGGGATCTCCTTTTGAACGTATGACTATGCACTATGACATAGACTTAGTAATACACTAACTGTTGAGAATTGCTAAGTCAAACAAATATTTCTAGATAATGCATTTAATCTAAGATCAGAAATCATTAATTGTTACATTGTATCTCAAGGAATTTGTCTGCCAAACTATGTAGCATATTTTGCATTGTAAGTAAAGAAAATGGAGAGAGAAAATCAAGTCTAGGCAGAGGAAAAAAGATTTGATACCCTGCCACTTGATAGCAGTCACATTTTCCATTATTGTGAAATGTGATAGATTTTTTCTCATAAAAATTACTTTGTGGGGGAGGGAAGAAAGAAAAAGAGGTTACTGACTCAATTATAGTCCTGATACTTTGGGTAAATGCCTTCCCAAAAAACTGAGAAAATTAAAAAATAATTTGAAAATTTTTTAAAAAAAGGTTTTTTTAACAAAAAAAAAAAAACTCACAGGAATTTTTTCCTATATGTTAATGAATTTATCAACATCTGTCTGTTACTTCTGTAGGAATCTGAGAGGATCTCACAGTTATCAGGGTAGAAGGAATATTCAGTGCTGGATAAGAGCCAATGCTGAAAGACAGAATGCATTTTCCCATTAGAAACAACCCTCTTTTTATCTGGACCTGACTGAATCATCAAATTATTTTCCCTACTTGAACATCCTTTTCTGAGATCCACTTTTATCTTGAAGCAGAAATATGCCATTTGTGAAAGGGTGAAAATATCTGACTACAGCTCCTAGATTCAATTTGCTTTGTATGAAACATTCAGAGATCTGTTCTTATTTATAATTCTTATTTCACTAAAAGTACCTCTTGAAGATAAAGTTTTTCATATTCTTATTCTAGATATACTCGGAACAAGTTTAGTATGAGCTACTGTGCTGTTGCTTTCGTAAAAATGGATGTACCACATGTTGCACAGAAGTTACTGTGGTATTGATTGCAAGCAAGTATTGAAATTTGGAGGTAAAACCACACACAACCAACTTTCCCCAAAGGAAAGAAAGAAAAAAAACCCCAACCCAAACTTACTGGATTTCAACTGAACGTTTGCAAACCGGTGTGTGAATTACTAACCTTTCATCGCATTCAACAGATCCTATTATATGACAGTATGAATCTCCTAATCAAGCTGCTTAAAACCCTCAGGCCATGGCTTGACAGTACAGTAAATCTTGCTTCAGAGCTCATGCTATAGGACTGGAAATGCCAGAGCCACATGATGCAAAGAACTCATCAGGTATAAGACCACTCTTATGTTTGTACTACCCACTTTTTGCTGGATCAGGTATCATTTTTCCTCCTACGGTTGACACAAAACACCTATAAGAGCAGAAAGCCGACATAAATGCTGTATTACGTGTTCTGGCCAGTTCAGCAGTAATGCAATGGCATATCCATGTCTGAACAAAATCAAATTAGTCCCCGATATTGCAAAAATGTAGCAGAAGTGGTGGAGAAATTGCAGCCGCAGAAAAAGAAAAAAAAACCCCCACATTTCCTTTGTGAGGATGTTGCTGATTTCCAAAATACATAAAATTGCTAGGAGTGCTTCAAAGTCATACACTGAAGACTCATCATAAAATTAAATACTTTGTTCTACATAAGCGTAAGTGGTTCTGCTATAAGTTTGAGTTCACAAGTTCCACCACATACCAGTCAGTACTAGTAATATGAGTAAGAGCATGCAGGTTGAGATCCTAAACATCCTGTTGTCCTGTGCTATATTGTGTGCAAAAATGTGGGCAGTTTTTTGGATATTTTTTCAGTTGCTCTTAAATATTGACCAGAAATTTGGAAAGGGTGACATCCTCCTAACACTGCATTCTCACTGGTTTTCACTGCCAAAGTTTCATGATAATCGTTAAAATTTATGCCAATAATTGTCCCTGACTGTGCTTAATAGTGAAACAAGATGGAAAAAACATTTTCAGGAACAAATTTCTCATTTGTACTTGTGCTAAATTTACTGAAAGCCTCTTGCTTTTGTCTTATGCCCACACCAGTCCTAAATGAACGGTATCAACATCCACTATAATAATACCATGCTTAAATCTGCTATACTTTAAATACAATTGTATTCTCTCTCATAGAATAAAGAAGGATTAACAGATGACTTAACAGTTATTAGCATTTCAAATAACAAGGCTACTTTAATTTATCTGCATTTCTTCATTGCAAATACGACATCCAATAATTTTATACCTGGAATTCAGAAGGATCTGCTTTCAAAGTTTAAAGCAATTGTTGGCATAAACAGCTGTAAAAAGACTTAAAGTGGAAAGTATCAGTCAAAACTGGAAGATATTTGAAGGCAAATTAAATGTGTATTCATAAAGTTACGGTTTTGCTAACAAGTTAGTATAAAGATGTTACAAGGAGAAGCTGAAGCAACTATATCGATAAAATAAGTATGTTGAAATAGTTTTGTGAGATTCTCAACAGAAAACTGAGTTATGCCTACTTTTGCTTTTGGTAATGATGATGGTAGGAAGAGAACAGTGCAAGTGATTAAGGCATTATTGCAATACTTTAAGTAACTTGGACCATTTCCTGACACCTTAAAGCCTTAGGGAAAATAAGTTACTGCAAATAGCTGTTTTCCAGCTGCAATCAATGACATCATAGGTCTTAATAACAGAAGCTTGAAAGAGCTGTAATATTCCAAAACCTTTTCTCTAGGCAATGTTGGATTTATTTACTTGGAAAAGACAACTAAGAGGTGTGTGTTTCACGTGTCTTTTTTTGCTTTTTTTTTTTATATTTGGGATTTCAATTCATCTGGGTATCACCAACCACGATACCATTTCTACCAAGTCTTATCTTACTGGTATTTGAATGTCCTCGACTTTACACAAGTGAGCTGGAAGTCCATCTGTCTGACAGCTGTAGAAACTCCCAGACAGCAGCTATGGTGATATTCCTCCTGGGACTTATGAATGTGCATCAGATAAAAGCTTTTCTTCTGCCTGATGGATGTAAGGTGATGAGGAATCCCAGCCTTTCCATTTTGGAGAGTGCAGTCTGCCTTCCAGTCTGACTCTTCTCTCCATCACCGACAGAAGAGCTGCAAATAACTTGGTTGAAATCACCCTGTATCTGAAGCTGCCAAGTCTTTGTCTACTGACTGTTTCCACTGAAAAGCCAAACCAGAGGCTGGTATTTTTCAACTTTTCTGTGATCACTTGATGTGCTGTTCCTGACTTCAGAGGTAAGTGCCTTTCCATCTTACAGAAACAGCTATCAGATAACTCTGCATTAGTACACTTCAAACTATAAGCTAGAAATAGTTTAATATATCTAATAATTAGATATGACCATTGTTCTTATCTTGGATTTCTGTAACTGAAGCTGTCTATAACTCTTTGTGGTTTTATGCACCAGCATAATAAAATTTTAGTCAAATTTTGCTTCAGTTTGATGGCTTAAAGAAAGTGCACATGCCTGTCTTCCTGTCTGTGTATACATATATCAAAATAAATTTTCAAGGTGGTAACGTGAAATACACAAGTGAGGAGTTCAGAGATTGGCTGTAGACCCAATCATATGTCTCATATTGAAAGAGAATTGCTTGGCTGAATTTGTCTGAAAGAGATTTTGGCAGTTTTCTTTTGTATTTTCTGCCAGTAACAGACATCAGAATAAACACAAAGATTTAATTTTTTTCCCCTTAAACTGCCAAATTAAAACATTTACTCTCAGTTCCTTCCAGTTCACTGCACTTTCATAGAATCATAAAGTAACTAACTATGTGAACATGAAAAAAAGTCTGGTAAATATTTTTACTGGGCTCTTTTTAATCAGAATTTCATAGAGATGTTGTGTTGGAAGTGACCTTAAGAGGTCTTCTTGTTCTGTAAGGGATCAATTATACACAGAATGTTATTGGCAGAAATTTGTCTAACATTCTTAAAAAATTAGCATTGCATGGTCTTCCTCCACTTCTCCAGCAACCTGTTCCAATACTATTCTTTTAACAAGAAAGTTTTACATTCTATTGGAATTAAATATTTTTCTGATGCAAATCACTGATTATTTCTTTCCTTACTACAGAGGAATATGAAGAACAATTGATCACTCTTGTAACAATCATTTATTTATTTGACTGTTTTTATCACTATTGTTCAATCTCAGCTGCTTGATTCTGCTGATTGTCTCAGTGGCTATATACATAGAATTGGTCTCACTGGTATATAGAGCCTTTCATCTTAAATAAATATGGATCTTTGCTAAGGAATCTGATACCACATTGTATGCATGTGTAGATAAATATATTAAGAGGGAGAGAGACAAAAGCTTCTAAGTGAGCAACCTGTAATAAGTGTCAAATATTCAGGTAATATTTCAGAAATTGTGGAACTTAGATAACATACATTTATTTAGTTGATGTCTTTGGCTTTCCATGTGTGCTCTCTCTCTCTCTAATACTAGTGTGTGCAAAAATGGTAGGAAATTATGAATAAACTAAGAATACAAAATTCCATTTTGTATCCAGAAAGAGCTTCTGTTGCTGTGGGATAGTCACATTCTGCCCAGTGACCAGGATATAAAATTGTGTGTCAGCTTCAGGCTAATTATTTCATAGTCAAATGTTGTCTTTACAAAACCATACAAAAGACCATAAACCACTAAAAACCACTAAAAATACATGGTTCCGCTTAGTTCAGATTTTTTAACCAATGAACTTTGGGGAGGTTTTTTTTTTTTTTTTTTTTTTTTTCCTGAAGAGTTCAACCAACACTTATCAAAATGAGTTGTAATGAAATAAAGCTGCAATATCCCCCCCAAAAAAAAACAAAAAAAGAAACTTAAAAAAACCTCAAGGTTCTGAAATTTTGATCCAACACATGTCGTCTACAGGCCTTCTTAAAGAGATTTCCAAAAGGCAAAATATGTTGTTCTATTTCCAAACATGAATCTGGAATAAAAGGACAGAAGGGGAGCACTCTCATAAAAACTGGAACAATGCAGCTGTTTTCCCAGAATACAATATATTTTCAAAGTGTACTACTAATTTTCTCGCTTCTAGTTTTTACATCCTTTGGTATTTCATAGCAATTTTTCTTTTAACATGTTACAAGTAGGATTCCATGTCTTAACAAATGAAAAAGTTGTAACTTTTCATCATTGGTACTACTCCATCATTTGTATAGGATTAACATTCTCAGAGGCAGCGAGATATTGAGCTACAGCTTCATTCTCCATAAAAGAATGCACATTTTTATTCAGGAAAGAAATATGTACTTGTTTAAAGATACTTTTTCACTCTTTCCCTTTCCCTATATGCCTCCTCTGCTAACCAACCAAAGAGAAAGTATCACTTGATTAACTTTTGCCCATTTTTTTGTTTATTATCAAAAAGATATGTTTGGACACAAATCTGTAAAATTTTTGTAGAACACTGTCTAGTGATCCAATTTGTTCAATACAATCACAAGAAATTCTTTATTTTTCTCTTTTGTGTTTAATGCCATGGCCTGCATTTACAAATGCTGTTCTGCTTGATAGGTATCTGTAGAAAATGAAAAGAGTTTTGATAGTTAAAAATGTCTGCCTTGGTAAAACCTTACTCACTCATTTGATCTTCTCCTTTGAAACCAATTTAAAATGTGACAAAGGTGAAATCTCAGAGAAGGGCAAGCCATAGGCAGCACTTGAATACCTGGGGATCTGCCATGTTCTTATACCAACACATTGGCTTAATGAAAAATTGAATAAATTACTATTTATTGACTTTTTTCACTATTTATGTGTTGATAGGAAAGTCTGTAATGAAATCATGTCATTATAATAAGATCATAAATGAAACCTGTTCATGAGTTCTTATTAAGGATGCATCTACATTTTCAGTTGAGTACACTTTTTTTTCTGTATTGTAATTACTAAAAATGTCTTTACTGGGAAAATGCCTAACACGTATTTTGTTCCTCTTTTCAATAGGTACATCAATGTTTCCTACTGCTTGTACTTTCCCTGATGTGAGGTGGTTAATGAAGGAATAACAGAAAAGTAGAAATGTCCTGTGTTCTGGAAGGCAGATTGCAAAGGACAATAGCAGAGTTGGGGATCTAAGTGTATCAACTGGTGATGACAAAGAGCCATATTAAAACATCCTTCTTTAGACATACTGCTTTAAAGGAAAGCATCTCACCCTGGAGGGAGCTCTATGTTCAATACCTCATGGTCTCAATGACTGAATCACAGTCCATTTCTGAGCCCTGATGATGCTCATTCAAACTGTAAATAGGAGACTGTTGTGGGAAGCCTCAGCTTGTCCAAGGGATTAGAATGTGAGTTAGATAAATAACCTTGAGTGAACATCTGTGTACCCTTGAGGAAGCCAGAAAATCCTAAGAAAAGAACCACCAGTTCACAAACAGAGAAAGTTTATCAAAGTTAATTGTGGACAGGTGGTCTTTGATTGGGCCAATCAGGTGTGGGCACTTATTATTAGAAGGATTATAAAAGGGCTTGCAGCTGCAATAGGTTTGGAGCATTTGCAGCATGAGCATTGGGAGAAGTAAAGATAAACTTAACTGGAAGAATCCCAGTTGCATCCAGGTGTTGGAAGAGCAAAAAATTAGGCTGACTGAATATATTTTCCAAAGAAAAGAAGTGTAAAGGTGGTGGAAGATTTGAGAAGTTGACTGGCATGACTGAAACATGAGAAAAGTTATTTGGGAAGCTGTACTTCTTGCAAACTAGGAGGGAACATGTCCATTTCAATGTATTACTGGGAAGCCTTTTTAAAGGATCTAAAGCAGGTATGTGTCAACACTTGTAATACCTGTTTCTGACTACCAGAGAGATTCCATGTTCATTTTAACAAGCTTTGTACATGATTTCTAAGACTGAACTAACCCTAATGCTTAATCATAAATACAGTGAGGCAATATGTGGCTAAGACTTGCTAGGTTTTGCTCATATTTTAAAAAGCAAGACTTTAAATGAGCTCAAAAGGAAAAAAAAAGAAAAAACATAATAATCCATATATCATTTTATAAAACTAATATCCAGAATTCCAAAATTTAAGGCATAAAATGTTTTGGTTTGGTGCTATCTATAGTATTCTGAAATGTTTATAGTACCTAGACACAAAAAAGAAAAGGTGCGTTTAGAATTGCGCATCAGTCTTCACTCAGAGTGCTTTATTTTGTCTATGTCACACCCTGAACATAATTGTAACATAGCATTTGAAGTTAATTATACTGTATCTAGGAAACTCCCTGGATTTTATTGCAAGGCTGAATATACCAAAGGTTTGGGTGCTTCCACTGCCAACAGCTAGTATCATGGTAGAAAAGTCCAGCTTCTGGCAAAACAGGATAAAACAAGAATTTTTATAGTCATAATGAAAATATACATATATTCATGAGTCACAAACCCCATGTTTTCACTTGAGAGGAAGCAACTTTAACCCATATTACTAAGTCTGGGATAGGTCAGTCACTATTTTATTGCAACTGGCTTTATGACACGCTTTTCCTTTTCTTTCATTACCTACCCTGTGAATGAAGATCATGGCATTTTCAGGGTCCCTTTTGATCTGGAAAACTCACATCTGAGACAGCAGAGTGTTTTGGGGAACCCCTTTCAGCTCAGAGAAAAATAATTTCCTTCAGGAGGAGCAAAACAAAATAGTATAAAACAGAAAAAGAGGTGTTACAGAGCAAGCACAGAAATAGGAAGTATAAGTTTGTTAATTAGAAAATGTCTGATGCCCACCTTGTTTAACTGCTGCTGAAGATATTCACCAGTGTGACACTTATCAATGAAATAGGGAATGAGGTGGCTAAAACTCCAATAAGCTCTGAAAATTTAGGACTGGTATTTCTGTTTCTTCAAAAGCTCTGGTGCACTTCTCAGCCATAATGTGACCCTTTAAAAAAAACACTGTAAGTACCTGATTCTTACTTTATCTGCTCTCACCCATACCTTATGTGGTGTAGTAACTAGGGTGATAGAAAAATAACAGGATCCATAAATACAATCAGCAGTTATAAGTACCACAGGAGCAGAAATATGTTCTTTAGGTAAATTTGTATCCTACATAAAATCACACATGTCTATTAAAAAGAAAAAAAAAAAGAAAAGAAATGCAAGTGCCATGATTAAATTCTTTATACTTACTAGTACTGGGTTGATTTCCCTTACCTTTTTGCATGTGCATACAAAATATGTACAATAATCCTTGCTGGAATTTGCTTAGCATAGATTTGTTGAATGCCAACAACAGGAATTTGATGACTTTAGTGCATAAGCAATTGTTGCAATGAAAATTCCTGATTTTTCAAAAATAAATGGTGCATTAAAGCGCATAAAAGCTCAGCTAATATGTCTGAACTTGTTCAAGAACATGGTTCAGCTCAACCAATGGAACTAGTTTTTTATTCAGCAGAGACCTCTTAAATTCATTGCCTCACTACACAGTAAATCTGTTCTTTTAGCAGGTTTTTCTTTTAGCAGGTAGTCAATTAAGGGGGGGGGGGACGGGACAGGTGTCCTCATGATATATAACTTTGCAGTGAGGTGTATATTTTTACAACACTTCAGTTATCTTTAAATTTTCCCATACATTATTTAAAGGGTTGTATCTTAACTAAGCTTGTGATTTCCTAGTGTAACATAATTATATTCTGAAGAATATAGATATTGAGAGGAGCATCCCTATATTAGTAAGTTTCTTTCTTTTCACATTTTCAATTCTATATTTTTTTAACCAGAGAAGAAATATACTCTCTTCTGCTTGTAATTCTCACCCTCTACTCTTCCTTTAACACTTGAATTTAATGTGGATAAATAAAGGAACACCATAAAGTTATCATTTAGAAATTTAGCATAAGTGGTAAATGGAACA
This sequence comes from Todiramphus chloris collaris, assembly GCA_025345505.1. NCBI lineage: Eukaryota > Metazoa > Chordata > Aves > Coraciiformes > Alcedinidae > Todiramphus > Todiramphus chloris. The sequence continues at coordinate 3,796,089 of JANVCC010000041.1, forward strand.
CTTAAAATGTACAAGTATGACATGGTTGTAATTTCATATCCTAAATGTCAAAAAAGGGCATAGGTGTATTTGGGGTGAGAGAAAACAAACAGATCTGTGATGTTTATCAGATTAATTTTTAACTTCTGAGCCTCACAGTGATGATAGTCATTGCTATAAAGAAACAGAAAAAGGACAACAGATTCTTTCATCAAGTGTATGCCATGGAAGCCTAATTTTTAATTAAATTCCCTACAATCTAGTGTTGACAGAAACCAAATAATTGAAATACTAGATGATTCTGAAATGTAAACCTTATTTCTAATGTAAGCATTAAAATGCCGTTATAAACAACCATTCTGTTCTTAATTGAATTTTCAAAAATTCTCCATTATTTAAAAAATAATAAATGTACTAATGGAGTTTGATAAGATTACTGTAACTGAGCACAGCTATAAGCTCCAAATACTAGGAGCACTGCATACACTGCAGATGAATTAGCTGTTCTTAAATTAAGGAATATTACAGTCAGTAATGGTATGACATTCTTTTTTATGGCCATGGCTTAGGTTATAATGTGACAGAAAAAAAATGTAATGTTTCCAAAATGACAGTTTCTAGATTTGTGTTGCCTGAGGTAGTTCAGCTGAACAATAAACTATAATTTGATTGATGGAAAATTGAAGTGGTTCATCTAACTTGCCAGGCTGTCTTACCCAAGGCTTTGGTTTTGCATGTATGATGATGTATCACAGTTTTAGAGATAATGTTGTTTGTATTATACATGAGATTTTTTTACACATTAAAGTGAAGACTTCATTACCTAGTAAAGATCAAAATATGCTATGGATTAGCAAGGAATCAGATTTGTTTGAGAATGGATTTGTACATCAAAATGTTCTCTCTTTGTGAAACCAAATGATAAATAACAGAGGACCAAAGCGTCTTTATTTTTATGAGCAAATCAGCCATATCACCGGTTATGAAATTATTAACTTAAAGGAAGGGTGACATCTGCACCCAAGAGAAACGATCAGAGAGTGGTAGATTTTCCTTTATCTGGAATTAATCCTATGAAATAACAGACTGGTCAGCAGAAATCTTTTAGAAAGAACAACAATGTATTTATAGATATATTAATATAAAGAGGAAAAAAAAGGTGAATAAGAAAATAATAATGTTATTAAATACATATGAGTAACATTTCTATAGGGTTTGGGTTTTTTAATTACTGATGCAGTGTGTACACAGTAACAGCTTCAGAAAAATCATGCGTAATATTTTCTTTAGCATCTGTGAGGACAATTTTTAATTGCTCACACCATTCAGGAAGTCACTAGACATTTTTTTCCATGAATGTTTTGCATCAAGCTGGACACTTGCCCTCTCCTCTTTTGTCAGCAAACTAGTAAGACCAGCCATCTCTAGACAGATAAAAATAAGGCATGGTATCTAGTTTCAGCTGCTAAAGGAAGAAAAATTTGAGGAGAGGATCATGTAGCTGGGGCTATGATTATAATGTCTTGTTTTGAGTCCTTTTTTTTCCCCTTCATTTTTATTCAAAAGGAAAGGTCAGCTGTTGAGGCATTTTGAACAAGGGTCTTCCTTGCTCTTTCTTTTCCTCCCTAAGTACATGAAATAGCTATTATTGGCTTTCCAAGTGAAACTGTAGCACTTAACTTGAAGAAACAGGAATATTACATCTCTCTCTGCTATTTATTACACAGCCAAACACTAAACAGGGCTATGATCAAACAAAACTGTGGTAATCCAGTCTTCTGGGAGATTTAATTGGAATACTATGTTCTTTATTTTTCCTACAAAATGTCCTGAATTACAGATGTTCAGGAGTTGGGACTTAATCATCAGATAGAGCTTCTTATTATTACACAGAAATGCAGGAGAATTGTATTTGAGACTATTCTTGAAGTAACAGAAGATCTGTCTGTAATGAGATTTCCAAAATTACTGTAGGGAATTCTCGACAGTGGAAGTGCTTTCTTCTTGGGTCATTACATTGCCATAAGTCTTAATTTTCCAGGCATGTTACTCCTTCTCCCTCTGTGTCATGCTTTTTATCAGGGTTCAAGTCTGGAAATATCATTGTCTTTTGAAAACTGCAGCTTAAAACTGAAGCATGCATTGAAGGAGATTAATAGACACAATGCATCAACAGTAGGGTTGGACTTTCTCTTTCTGAAAAGCAAAACAAACCAAAAACAACAAACAAAAACACAAAGCAGAAAAAAAGGTTGAAAGACAGTTTTTCTGTATTTTGTGAAGTAAACCAAAGCCTAAAGGAGAGGGAGACGTAGGATGAAAAATGCTTTTATTTAAAGAATGTGGAAAGAAATTATGAATTATGAAAAGAAAATAAGGGTTGGCTTGAAACACAGGGCTGGAGAAGATATTTTGAATCTTCTATTCAAACTAACAGACAGCACATCATACAATCTCTTCTCTAGAGTTATTGAGCTCTATCTGAAAACTATTTAAGGTAATTTTTACTGCAAGGCTGTTCAGGATGTCATCAGAATCTTACTGCTTGATAGAGCAGTGAGTTAGGAATGTCCTTCCAGTTTCCAAAACAATGTAGTAACTCGCAACTTATTTCCAGTTCCTCAGCTGTGAGTAATCAATATATGTTTCATCTGAAGTCACTCTTCTTTGATCTTAGTATTATTAATGGTTTCTTGATAGACCTATCTGTTCTGGGAAATTACCTGAGGAAAATGACTGAAGAATGGCTGGTAGGAGTATTAGTTGATGACCATGGGATCACCACTATTTTGGAGCCATGAAAAGGCAAATTTACAAAGTGAGGGATCAAAACCAGTGATAGGGAACTATCCATAAGAGTGCAGCTTGGTAATAGCTACAGTTCCTGTTACCATCATCTACGAATTAAATTGAAGTATACTAAAGGAAGTAAAAGTAGAGGAAAAACATCAGGGATGATCTGCTTTTCCTGAAAACATCAGAAAGGGAGAAGAGTGAGTTACACTAAAAGACAATATTGATCCAAGTAATAATAGTGTGAAAATGGTCCTGAGTGTCTTCATGTTGGGAAAGAAAGGAAGATCACAAGCACAGAATCACAGAATGATAGGGTCTAGAATGGACCTCTGGAGATCGTTGAGTCCAACCTCCCTTGCCAAGGCAGGTTCACCTAGAGACGGTCACACAGGAATGTGTCCAGGTGAGTTTTGAATGTTTCCAGAGACAGAGACTCCACCATGTCTCTGGGCAGACAGTTCCAGTGCTCTGTCACCCTCAAAGTAGATAAGTTCCTCCTCATGTTTAGATAGGAATTCCTATGTTCAAGTTTGTGTCCATTACTGTTTGTCCTGTCACTGGGCATCACTGAAAAGAGACTGGTCCCCTCCTCCTGACACTCACCCTTTAAGTATTCATAAGCATTGTTAAGATTCCCCCCTCAGTCTTCTCCAGTCTAAAAAGACCCAACTCCCTCAGCCTCTCCTTATAAGAGAGATGTTCCAGTCCCCTCATCATCTTTGTAGTCCTTTGCTGTACCCTCTCCAGCAGTTCCCAGTCCTTCTTGAACTGGGGAGCCTAGAACTGGACACAGTATTCCATATGTGGCCTCACTAGGGCAGAGTAGACGGGGAGGAGAACCTCCCTCAACCTACTAGCCACGCTCTTCTGGATGCACCCCAGGATGATGTTGGCCTTCTTGGCCACAGGGGCACATTGCTGGCTCATAGTCATCTTGTTGTCCACCAGGACTCCCAGGTCACAGAGCTGCCCAGGTCACAGAGCTGCTTTCCATCAGATCAACCCCTAATCTGTACTGGTGCAAGGTGTTATTCTTCCCTAAGTGTGGGACCCTACATTTGTCCTTGTCGAATTTCATGAAGTTTCTCTCAGCCCAACTCTCCAGCCTTTCCAGATCTTGCCGAATGGCAGCACAGTGTATCAGCTACTCTTTCCAGTTTTGTGTCATCAGCAAGCTTGCTGAGGGTACACTCCATCCCTTCATCCAGGTCATTGATGAATGTACTGCACAGGAATGGACCCAGAACTGACCCCTGGGGAATGCCACTTGTTACAGGCCTCCAAGTAGACTTTGTGCCTCTAATCACAACCCTCTGAGCTCTGTCATTCAGATAGTTTTCAACCCACCCCACTGTCTATTCATCTAACCCACACTTCACAAACTTGCCTATGAGGATGCTGGGGGAGACCATGTCAAAAGCCTGATGAAGTCAAGAAAGGCAACATCCACTGTTCTCCCCTCATGTATCCATCTAGTCATGCCCTCATACGAGGCTATCGGATTAGTCAGACACGACTTCCCCTTGGTGAATCCGTGTTGACAACTTCTGATAAACCTTTTTTCCTCCACGTGCTTTGAGATGATGCCCAAAACAAGCTGTTCCATCATCTCTCCAGGGATGGACATGAGTCTGACTAACCTGTACTTTCTGGGGCCTTCCCTCTTGTCCTTTTGGAACACTGGAGTGACATTGGCTTTCCTTCAGTCTTCAGGCATCTTGCCTGTTCTCCAGGACCTTTCAAAGATGATGGAGAGTGGCCAGGCAATGACTTCTGCCAGCTCCCTCAGTACTTGCAGATGCTTCACATGGATATCCTATGTGGATATCCAGTTTAACTGATCTCTAACGTGATTCTCCTCAATCAAAGGAAGGTCTTCCTTCCTCCAGGCTTTCCCTGTTATCTCCAAAGTCTGGGACTCCTGAGGACTGGCCTGAGCAGTAAAGACTGAAGCAAAGGAGGCCTTCAGTAATTCCGGCTTCTTTGCATCCTCTGTCACCAGGACACCTGCTTTCTCTTGTTTTCCATTTGTCTCTGATGTTGACCCTGACATCCTTTGCCATGTTTAATTCCAAGGAGGCCTTGGCTTTCCTTGTTTCATCTCTGCTTTCTCTGACAGCATCCTTGGCATCTCTCCAAGTGGGCAGTCCCTTCTTCCATGTACTGTGTGCTTCCTTCTTGCACTTGAGCTTTTACAGAAGCTCCCTACTCAATCATGCAGGTCTCCTGCTTCTCTTGCCTGATATTTTCCTTTTAGGGATTCACCAATCCTGAGCTTGCTGAATTGGTTGGTCACAGAAAACCCTAAACGCTCTCCTAGTTGGAACAGTGGGGTGAAAAACAGCCTGCTTTTGAGACACTTTAGACACTTTATGTCTCCTGGCAAACTCCATGCCAGCTTGACTTTAAAAAATTATCTTCTTGTCATACTTTTTTTGCCATTATTTATATGCCTCTGATTTTACAGGTTTTTAGGTGTTTATGCATCCATTAATCCCCTTTTGGAAGGTCTCTTGTTTTTCTGTGTGATGCAGATTTCTGTTAGATTTAACACTTTTGACTTGGAAAAGCCTCGGGCCTCAAGTTCTTGAGCTCAGGTTAACCATATTCAAGGTTTTCAACCCAACTGACACTACAGCTCAATTCCCATATCATCATATATCTCTCAGAAATCACAAACCTTACCTAGTGTCCTACTTTTATAGATCTTCCCTTTAATTTAAATTAAATCAACTTTTTAATTAACTTCATGTGAATTAATTACTTTAAAGTTCTTTTCTCCAAAAGTACTTCTGGGGTATACTTGATTAAGAAACACATCAGCTAAACACATCTAGGAATACAGAGTTTCTCTGGCTATTAGTTGCATTTGTTCACCAGCATGTACCCTGAGAATTAAAGTGTCATAACTGTTGAGAATAGTGTTGCTCTTTATTAATTTTATAGCTAACTCAATCCGTAGACACATCTGTATCTGATTCCCTGGGTGTAGAAAAGACTTCTCTCATTAATTAGACCAGTGGAATTTCACTAACCTTCCAAAAAGTTACTTTGGCCCTAGAAGATCCCTTTTAATACCTGTCTATTCCTTCTTTATTTTTTTCTTTCTCAAGTATCTCCAGTCCCCTGCCTTAATCAGAATAGCTACCTGCCCTCCATCTGCCTTAAAAACAGAATATAGAAATACTATGGGACTGTTCAAATGGCAATAGGAAAAGAGGACCTTCAATATACAGTGGCATGTCAAATTTTGTGACAGTTCACTCTTTGCTTTTTCCTGGTGGTTATTGTCACAGCCATCTGTATGCTGATTTGCTTAAAACATAGTTTGTAGAATATGCAACTGAACATCTGATCCTTAATGTACACATCCAAATTCTTGGAGCTCTTTGAACATTAGGAAAAAAAGCAACCTTTTGTGACTTTTTAATTAGTGTCAGTTGGCTGTATCATTGTTACTACATGACATACGTTACAAGGACTATTTCTGCTGAAGATAGGTGCATAGAATGTCACATTACTTTTTTTTTCAAATAGCCAGTATCTCATCAGTTTTGCATAGCACATCATTAGCAACATCACACAGTGTGACAGTATATTGTGCCTAAATATGAAATGCTCATTCCTAGGTGAAAATACTTTTCTTTTTTTTCTTTTTTCTTTTTCTTTTTTTTTTTTTTTCCCCTGGTTGGAAAGCTGTTTCTGTATCATAATGTGTTTTCCTGAACCAAAATGATTCTGTGGTCTGTCACAAAATTGCAAGCTGACAGATCCTACAGAGGAATCTTTTATATTTATTCGTATTACCAGCACACTGCAAACAGATTCTCTCTCATTTGTTTTGGCCCAAGGTCCTATAAATCCTGTATGAGTGCTAGCAGGTTGTTTGCAAGAAGAGAATATAGAAACAGGTTTTTGTTTTAAAGTTTGGTTGTTCGTTGATTTTTTTTTTCAAATACCAAATTTCCATGCCTTCTTTCTAATTGATTGAAGAACATAAAAATTTATGTTAGTTCCTATTTATATTTTAAAATGTCATAAATTTTTTAAAAAGATACATCTACAATTCATACTATTTCTACTTATCTCTGCCCCCAGACAGTAGAATATGTGGTCTCCCACTCCTATTAATTTGAAGAATAAGAATAGATTCCTTAATTTTAAGACTGGGTGAGGTTGTTTATCCTCAGGGAAGAATAAGACATGATGCGGAATCCTGAATTCACTGAAAGCACTAACAGTAACTTCTGGAGAGCTGGGATCTGTCCCATTATTCTGTATGTAGAATTCTATCATATATGCAGGAGATACATGACTACATCTCAGGTTTTAAATTCAACCAGCCTTTTCTCTATCAAAGCTCACTTTCTGGTACTGGGTAATTTTGAACGACGACACGTGCTTCCAACAATTAGTAAAGTCTTTGTGAAATACAGTAAATATTCAGCTTGAGAATTCCACTAAACAGAAGGGATAGACTGAAAATCTTATTTTAAATAAATTGAGGACTGCTGTCATTTATATATAACATAAGAGCACACGCAGGCAAAAGACTTAAAATTCCTATCCATAAAGATCTTATAAAGCAAAATAAATTTATATAAAGTTTAACTATAAACATATCTCTAAGTTTACAAGATTGTAATTACAGATTCTGTATTTTAAATAAAATAGCATCAAGGCCACATGCTTCTTTCTCTGCATTTAAAGATACATCTGAGGTCTGCATTAAACTAAAACTTGGGGAAGAAGAAAATGCTAAGGGACATATGAACTGATTTTCTCTAAGAATGATAATCACCTTTTTTTTTTTTTTTTTTGAATGAGTCACCAGAAGGTGATATCCAGATAGGATTTGTAGAAGTAGGTTTGAGCCTCATGACATCTCTCAGCCATAACTAAGATTCTTTAAGGTGATGTTCCCTGGATATAAATGATGAAACTGACCTTACTCTAACCAGAATATCAAAGATTTAATAACCTTTCTGAATGATCTGTTGGTTAAACCAAACTGCATTAAATCAAACTCAGAGCAGGAGTGTGACAGTTTGCTACCATGTTCCAAAGAGATCAAAAATACTAAGAGACTACCCAAAAAGCAGCAACTTTCATTCCTTTTCAGTGTAAAAATTCTAATGTGAAACATAAACAAAGATCTCTCACAGGGAAAAGAGAGGAGTTTGAAAACCAAATGACATTGCAAGTCTCTATGCCCCACCGGTAAACTGAAAAACAAGGGACAGAACTTATATACTATATGTAAAGGGACTAAAGCTACTAGATAAATGAGGTTTTATTTAATTAATTCATGACAGCAGAATGACAGCAGACATCATCTCTTGAAAGAACATTTGTCATAGATCCCTTATAGAATTAAGGAATAGCTAAAAATTGTTCTCACATATTAATCTTTTGTGATGAGAACTAAACTGTGAGTTTTAAATGCACAGTTAATGAAAAAGTTATGCCTTCTGTAACATTGTGTTTGAAGGAGGTAGACATAGGAGAGTTGATTGAAATCGCAGTCTTATGCAAGAAGTTATGGATTCTGCAAGTAAAATAATCCAGAAGAGAATGAAAAGTACTTCTATATGTGGTAAACTCTTCGGAATATGATGTAGGCCAAAGACTGTAACTTTTTCCCCATACAGCACTCTTATTTAAGAAAAAAAAATAGAAAAGTGTGTGTAGTTAATGAGGCATGGATTTTTTTTTTCCAGGAAATATTAATTTTTTTTCAGTCTTCTTACAGCCCATTTCAGTGATGAACGATACATTGACCTGCTTTCGTGAGATGAGGCATTGAGAAGTCATTTAGATTATAGTGCTGATTTAGATACAGGCATCACAAATACAGGGCTTCCTCTGCATGTCTGAGAAAGGTCAGTTACCAGAAAAAGTCTCTCTCCTCCTTTGCTTTTGAAAGTAATTTTGTGACACCAGCCATGAGGTGTCGCTTTCTATCAGTTAATAAAGTTATGGCCTTCTTGGCCACAAGGGCACATTGCTGGCTCATGGTCACCCTGCTGTCTACCATGACCTCCAGGTTCCTTTCCCCTACACTGCTTTCCAACAGGTCAGTCGCCAACCTATGCTGGTATGTGGTGGTGTTCTTTCCCAGATGCAAGACTCTACACTTGCCCTTGTTATATTTCATTAAATTTTTCCCCACCCAACTCTCACCTATGAGAAGCCAAAAATGGTTACGACATTGGGTCCAGACCAGAAGATGCAGTTGCACAGAGCTTCCCTTTCATATGACTGTTACACTTTTTTTTGTAATTGTACCTCTGAAGAGTCAAGCCTCACCCAAGGCTTTACCTCTGAATTCTGCCCCAGCTTGTCTGGAGCACATCAGTCATGGTACTTGGCACCACTGTCCTCTGAACTCCCTTCAGGGATACAACTTGAAGTGGGGAAATCACTCCCTCTACCAGAGTTTTTTTTTGCTTTGCCTTATAAATCCTTTATTCATTTTACCTCCATTTCACACTGCCCACATATAGGGAAGAAAATTCCCATCCTTGCTAGAGCTTGCCAGTCTTAAAACTGAAGTGTCTATGCTTCTGCTATCTCTCTGGAAGCTGTATAATGTAGATAATATTGTTGACCTGTCTAACACTGTTAAATGGTCCCTCCTAGTCTGTTTACAGTTTTCCTGCCAAGCTGGGATCAGAACTATGACCTTTTGCCCCACCTCATATGTCTAAGCCTTAACTTGTCAGTCATACCAGATTTGCTGCTTTTGCTGTGTTTCAGCAGGGTTATTATGGTGTGCTAAGGCCATAAACCCACTTACTCTCTTGTGAAAGTCCAGCTCATATGGTACTACTGACTCCTCTGCTACTTCAAGCATGATTTTCTGCTTGTCCCTTGCAAGATCAAGGAGCTCTCTCACCCTCCTGAAAACAGGAGCATGTAAGCATAAGCCCCATGGTCTCTTCTGAAACCCCTTGACATGCAAGTAGAGATTGCTATAGTTGTCTTCTTATCCTTACTTTTTCCTTTGTACCTGTCCCAGGTTCAGATAGGATAGGGTTAATATTCACAAGAATCTGGGAGGGACCACAACCAGGATAGCCCACCAAACCAGCCAATGGGCCATTCAATACCTTACAGACATCATGCCTCCTCATGTAAGAGGAGGGCGGGACAACAAGGAAAGGTGTGTGATTTTAGCAAGCTGTGGCCAGTCTGGGGAGAGCAAGGTGTTCCGAACAATCAGCAGTCACATTGTATGTCACTCATTTAATGCATTATTTAATTTGTATTATTACTTTTACTCTTGTTTCTTCTCCCTTTGTATTGTTCTATTAATCTGTCCTTAAACTGCGCACGTGGGCTGCTGAATTATGGTATGATATTGCTGTTCAGGCAGAGAAACTGGTTGTGAAAGTACATCATGTGGATGCCCATGTATCTGAGTCAGGCCACCGAAGAACATGGAAGCAAATATCAGGTGGATAAGGCTGCTAAAAGTGGTTCACGTGGATTTGGGCTGGCAATGTAGGGGTGAATTATTTATAGCTCAGTTGGCCTATGGCGCCTCAGGTCATCAAGGAAGAGATGCAGCATATAGATGGGCTTGAGATTGAGGGGTGGACTGGGTGTGAAACATGTGCTGTGATCAAGTAAGCCAAGCAGTTAAAGCCTCTGTGGTGTGGAGGACAATGGCTGAAATATAGATACGGAGAGGCCAGGCAGACTGACTTGTAGTCAGTCATGCTCCCACAAACCCACCAAGTCAAACACCATGTGCTCACCTTGGTGAAAGCAACCACCAGATGGCTGGAACCATATCTATTGCCCCATTGACACTTCCTGGAACATCATCCTGGGCCTTGAAAAGCAAGTCTTATGGCAGCCCAGAAAGAACTGAGTCAGTCAGACAACGGGACTCATTTCTGAATCAGCCTCATAGACAACTAAGTGGACAGTACCAGATGGGGCAGAAGACATTTTAAGACACTGTGGTGTATAACTATTAAACTTCACTCATACAAATTTTCTTCATAGCCCCTATCATATATTTCTTGAAGCAGGCATCTCACTTCTTTTGAAATCTTTTTTTTTTTTTTTCTTTATATCGCTTTTACTAAATTTTACCTCAGTTGAAGAAGCAACCTTGCTCGTAACCTTGAAAGACATTTTTAGGTGAAAGGTTAATTAAAAGTTAGTAACATCATGCAAAAAAATAAGACAGAGGAACTCTGTCATAAAGGTCACATATCCTTCTTGGACATTGGAATTATTCCTTTTTTATTTCTTTTGGTCTTGTCTTCCAGACAGGTATTTAAAAATATATAGGGCATATTGTACTGATATCTTGGAGGAAAGAAATACTGGAAACATCCCACAAATTAGGAATATTTCTGTCATGTATCATATGAATTTTTTGCTTTTGAACAAACATATATCCTACTCATTTTTTCTTGTACAAAAATCCTACTCATTTTGTCTTGTACAAAATTGTGATGGTCCCAATTCAAAACACCGGCTATATTTAACTTTATTTCTGTGTTTCTCCTTTTACATACATAGCATTTTATTTAAGATTCTTTTAAAGCACTATTTTTTATGGGTGTTTTGGAAGAGTTATGCCAATACTTTTAATCTAATAATTATGTATGTTAATATCACATCTGAAAGTTTTACCATGCAATAATTGACAGACATTTTCTATCTGCAGAGAAAAAAGAGATCGTATTCAGTATGAAGTCATATTGACATGGTAACTTTTGGATTAATTAATTTTTTGTTAATTTTAGAAGACTTACCTTCCAAAGTAATTTAAAGTTTCTGTGTTTGTTGATATTCCTTTTTAATGTGACAACTGTGGCATGCATTTCCACTACAGATAGATTAATGTCATTTTTTAACAACTTCACCTATACAGGTGTTTCCTGTATATGTTTGACATGAAATTAAACATTGCTCCAGATGTTTTCTGTGTAGCAAAGCCAGTTAATCTTATTAGAAAACTTAATCACAGATGAACAGCATAATAGAAATGCAGTCTATGTGAAGTAGATATTTAACAGAACTTTCTAATGTGGAATAATCTATATATGAGAGTGAGGTATACAGTTTTGTAGGTGAATTCCATAAGTGTATTGAGGTGTGCTACATTTTTGGAATTCAGACCTGAAGTCATGTTATTTGCTTGCCTAAAAGAACTTTTGCACAGGATAGTTATTTTGTATTGGAAGATACGGATAGCATATATTCTTCCCCATGTTTATTCACATATAGATCATCTTGTTAATCTAAGGCAGAGTTTACAAGTAGTGTGTTAGGAATTAAAAGATATTAGCATGATAAGAACACTGTTCTAATGCTTGGTACCCTTCTGCTAATCTAGACTTGCACACATTCACATGTAATTGCCCTGCTCACAATGCGTACACTAAGATCTTTTATGCCAAACTTAAATATCATTTAAGTGATATTTAAGTGCCTAGCTATTTAAGTGCCTGGCTATTCTTCCATTAAGATTAGCTATAGATTTCACATTAATTATTACATCAGATTTATTCATCATTAATAAATTAGATCTCTGTGTTCTGTCAGGGACTGCTTGACCCTCAGGTGAAGAAAAAGCTTGAATGTAAGCCTGGTGATTCCAGAGTAAATGTAAAAATATTAATAATTTTTATCTTTGAAATATTAGTTTATGTGTATAGACTAATAACAACTTAAATCTGTGTGATGATTGATGGGTTTTGTTGGCCTGCCACCTCATTGTATAGAAGTTTGTTTTAATGAGTTTCTCTAATGAATATTTTATATTGATACTTGGATGAATGGCATATGGTAAATGCAAGGTAAATTACATCTCTTTAAATAAATATTTTTCATAAATTATTTATTTTGTGATGCCTGTATCGGTTAGGTGTCATGTCAGATGAAGACTGGAAATTATTTACTCTAATACTTATTTGAGAGTTGAAAAAGTAAAAGACTTTTAATTATTAACAAGCTTCCAATATACTCATGTAATTTATGGGAAACTACCATAAATTGCATAAGATTACAATTTTGTAAGCACAGTTTTATTTGTATCATGCAAAATGGAATAATATCTTGTGTCTTTACAGGAAATTTTATTTATTCATGCAAAAAATATTGTGCTATTCTTGCTAAAAACTATTTTGATGAATTTCTGCTTTCTGAAGGATTATGAGTTCTTGTCAACTCTTTTTAATGGTGCCAAAAAATTAAAATGAAAAATCAACAAGAACATACATAATGGATTGAGTCTCCTTGGTTTGTGCTGGAGTCCACAACTCGAAAATGAAGCCACAGAACCTTGCTATTTCAATGCTTAGTAATGACCCAGTCCTAGATTCCCCACCGAATTATTCCCACTGTTATTATTCTCACTGAAATTAGAGAAAGCTGAGGGCATTTTAGCATCTTTCAGAACCGAATCATTTTTTCTTTCAGTTATGTCAATGCCTACTGTTGGCAAAACAAACCATACCTATGCAATACAGTCACTGGAACAAAAGCACAAAACTGCAACAGTATCTAGGTTCTGTAATCTTGAAGTGTGCCATGTTAGAGTTGAATGCAGTTTATTTGCAGTCACCTGAAGACAACTGTCCAAAAATGGGAGATTTTAACTTTTGACATCATCTACTATGCATGTATCTTGAAAACTAGGAGCTAATTTCATGACTAATATATTCCATATGCATTCTGGAATAAACAGAGCAGAGTCCTCAAAAATCATAAGTAAATCACATCTGTTTTCAAGAGATTTTCAGTCTTCTTTAGTCTAAATTTATATTTCAGAGAATAATTCTGCTGTGAAACTTTTTCTCATGTGTATTTATGTACAGGTAGTAATAGAATCATAGAATGTTAGGGGTTGGAATATTTGATTGTCATATTTTGAAAGTATTTCTGTTAGTTTTCTTCCAGCTCTTCAGCTATGTATCATGTCACAAGACTAATAACACATAAGAGTAGTATTTTTTCTTGTCCACATCAGAAAATAACAAATATCATTACCCAGTTGTTGGGGTTTTTTTTTATTTTACATACACACCAACTCTGCAAAATGATGGTTGCAGACAGTAGTCCATTCTTTCAGTCCAATGCTAAAATATTTATCCAAAACAGTAATTCTCCTTTTTAACAAATTGACACTAATCAAAGACCAAGACAAACAAAAAAACTATCCTAGTATTTTTGCAATTTCCTTTACCTAGATCATTAAAACCCAAGGCAGTAATGCATAATATATTTCCCCCAAACTTAACATATAAACTCAGTAATGTTAGAAGCCTTATCTTTTTGTAAATGTTATTGTATTTAAGTTCTTGATTTGCCTTCTCTCAGATTCTGCTAAGAATCCCATTCCAGTAAGTACAAAAATCTCACGCATGAATGTGCATGTATAAGCTAGTGACGAGTATGTGTTACAGCTCCCCCTCTGTGCTGGATCCACAGGAAATATATGTCTGTTATAGCCACAGCTACAGGGGATTGGTTTGTTTTCTCAAGCTGTAGTAGCTCACACTGTTAGCTCTGGAGGTGCCTGGTGTAATCTACAGTGTGTTATCCAAGATGGTATCTGTTACACAAATACACAGATGCCCATGCAAGAATGCTCATTGCACGTTTCTGTTACATAGTTCTGTAGCAGAGAACTCAGGGTTACAGTAGATTTTGGATGGAAAAGCAGTTGTGGAGGAAATAGGAGAAATTACTCCATCTTTTATTGTCCCAAGTGGAATGGGTCTGCAGATGCCATTCTCTTCCGACACTCATTCTGGAGTGTCTTTGTTTCCTCACTATCTTCATCACCATGATACCTGACCAGGAACAGTTCAACATCTCAATATTTCTTAGTGATGAACTCTATAGACATTTTAACATCAAAGGAAGGCTTTACGGTAAAGCTGGTAGCTCATCTGGAAACTGCTGTCTCCAGAGCCAAGTGTGCTGCTGCTCAGACAGATTTCTGTTCTAGTAAGCACTTGTATTTTGCCACAAGGGACTCTTTAGTCTGTCAGACCTAGACTGTCAGTCGTATTGGGAAGTACTTTTCTTCAAAGTCAGAAGACATTACAGAGGGAGTGCAGACGTTATTAAAAGGTATGATGGGACAAGAAAAGGGGTGGAGGGTTGAAAAATGAAAGTGTTCAAAGTCAGGAAAAAGACTGGGATGGAAGGGGCAGGGATTTTAAGTGGGAATTTGTAACTGGCATGCCTCTACTCCTCTGGTATTTATGATTAATGACCCCCCCTTATGCTCTGAGGACTGGAAGGGGTCACACAGTGCAGCTAGAGGCCTTGCCGCACATCACATTCTATACCTAATCATTATGTATATGGCTATGGGATGTAGATGTTAATGCTGATGAACTCAAACCAAAAATTTAGTGTTGTGGTGAGAATTTGCATGTTACTAGTGACTTAGTACACGTGCTTGTACCCACCAGGGGATAGACAGTGCTCTTTGTAGGGTCTGCTCTATGTAGACTCTTCATGGAGTTAGCAGCTAGCAGAACATCCAAGGCACTCTGCAAAGGAGATGCCCTTGAGTGGCTGTTTTGTACACTTGCCATGTGTTTCATGTTATTTTACATGCAAGCACACGTGCACATTTATTTTTACAATGAATGAAGTTATATCAAAAACTGGTATTTCGGGTTGAAGCTGAACAGATTAAGGCTTGAAACAGTCAGAAAACACTTGGATGTATTTTTACTTCTGTAAGCATAGAACCCTAGGCCATGAAATTCTGTAACCCTTTCACCTGTTTTCTATAATGAGGATCTGTTCTATTTTGTACACTCATACCCTCTGCAAAGGTAGGGTTACCTCATCCTTAAAAGGCGTGATAGGCATGTGCTGGTTTTGTCAAGAAGTTGCAGAGAAAATAATATAATTTCTTATATTTACAGTTACTATGAGTGTCTATATATGACAAGCTGTAAAGAAATTTAAGCCCAGATTTCAAAGACAAGCCAAACAGACTTTGGAGAAAGCATTTCAAGCAAGCTTGCCAAAACAGGAAAAACTGATCAACAGAATTAGGGAACAGATCTAAACATCAATTAGAATTGTAGAATCATAGAATAGAATCGTTTTGGCTGGAAGAGACCTTCAAGATCATCAAGTCCAACCTTATTCCTAGGCCTATCAAAACGCACTAAACCATGGCCCTAAGCACATCATCTAACAGGCTCTTAAACACCTCCAGGGATGGTGACTCCACCATCTCCCTGTGCAGGCCATTCCAATGCCTGACAACCCTTTCTGGAAAGAAATGCTTCCTAATATTCAGCCTGAACCTCCCCTGGTTCAACTTCAGGCCATTTCCTCTTGTTCTATTGTTTGTCACCAAGGAGAACAGACCAACTCCCATCTCACTACAACTTCTCTTCAGGTAGCTGTAGAGGGCAATAAGGTCTCCTCTCAGCCTTCTTTTCTCAAGGCTAAACAGCCCCAGATCCTTCAGCCTTTCCTCATAAGACACATGCTCCAAACCCTTTACTAGCTTTGTAGCCCACCTCTGTACCCTCTCCAGCACCTCAACATCCTTCTTGTAGAGAGGGGCCCAAAACTGGGCACAGTATTCGAGGTGCAGCCTCACCAAAGCTGAGTACAGAGGAATGATCACCTCCCTGCTCCTGCTGACCACACTATTCCTGATCCAGGCCAGGATGCCATTGGCCTTCTTGGCCACCTAGGCACACTGCTGGCTCATGTTCAGGCAGCTGTCAATCAACACCCCCAGGCGCTTCTGTGCCTGGCAGCTCTCCAGCCACTCCTCCCCAAGCCTGTAGTGCTGCTGGGGGTTGTTGTGTCCCAAGTGCAGGACCCGGCATTTGGCCTTATTGAAACTCATGGAATTGGCCTTGGCCCAGCAATCCAGCCTATCTAGATCCCTTTGTAGAGCTTCCCTACCCTCAAGCAGATTGACACTTCCACCCAGCTTGGTGTCATCTGCAAATTTACCCAGGGTGCACTCTATCCCCTCATCCAAATCACTGATGAAGATGTTGAACAGGAGTGGTCCCAGAACTGATCCCTGGGGGACACCACTCGTGACTGGTCTCCAACTGGATTTAACTCCACTGACCACAACTCTCTGGGCTTGTCCAGATAACCGTTTTTCACCCAGGAAAGTGTATGCCCATCCAAGCCAAGAGCAGTCAATTTCTCTAATAGAATGCTATGGGAAACAGTGTCAACTGCGTTACTAAAGTTAAGAGAGACAACATCCACAGCCTTGCCTTCATCCAACAGACAGGTCACCCTGCCATAGAAGGAGATCAGGTTTGTTAAACAGGAACTACCCTTCATAAACCCATGCTGACTGGGCCTGATCACCTGGTTGTCCTGCATGTGCTGCGTAATAGAACCCAGGATGATCTGGTCCATCAGCTTCTCTGGTACTGAAGTCAAACTGACAGGCCTTTAGTTCCCTGGATCATCCTTCTGTCCATTCTTATATATGGTTGTCATACTGGCTTACCTCCAGTCTGGTGGTACCTCCCTAGTCAGCCAGGACTGCTGATAAATGATGGACAGTGGCCTGGTGAACAACTCTGCCAGTTCTCAGCACTCTAGGATGTAACCCATCTGGCCCCATAGATTTATGCACATTGATGTTGAGTAGCAGGTCATGGACCCTCTCCTCCTGAGTTGTAGGGGGAATAACATGAGATTATGCAGTTTCTATACTAGTCCAAAAAAAAAAAAAAATCACATTTATGTGAGTTAGCATTGGGACAAAAGACAAGGTTCAAATGAGCATGTTGAACATGTAGAAAGAAAGTTTGTATGGTGTTCTTCTTTGCCATGTTCATAAAACGTGGACAAACATTGCTACTCTCAGAGTCTCAGCTTTATTTTTTGGTGCTTCACCCCTCCACCCCCAAGGGAATTTAATAAAACACCCCACCATGGCTGTTTCTAGTACAGAAAGTTTAGTATTACATATTGACAAATCTGTTATCGTTCACTGAAAATGCTGCTTCTTCTGGGTGTATTTATAAGATAAATATTTACCCATCTGCTACAATACTTTCTCCATTTTAAAGTGAGCTTTATGCTATCAGAGTGGAAAGAT